>JBBNBP010000238.1:0-135000 GCA_039737535.1 Lagodon rhomboides | reverse complement strand
ACTTGGTCAAATTTCACTTCATTTCTAGGGGGGACTTTGACGGTCCATAACTCCAGAACCCTAATTCACACAGTCACGGTTCCGGTCTCTATCAACCCGGATCGGCCCCAGGAACACGTAGATACCACTCCCATCTCTCTACCTCACTCCTATCAAAAGTTAGTCCCAAAAGTCCCCAGTTTTTCGGGGACTTTCCGCAATATCTCCGGAACCCTAAGTCCCACATGCACGGTTCCGGTCTCTATCAACCCGGCTCGGCTAGACGAACACGTAGACACCAGAATCATCTCTCTACGACATTCCTATCCAAAGTTAGTGGAAAAAGTCCCCAATTTGAGTGGTTTTTACCCCCCTACCTAACCCTAACCCTAACCCTAACCCTAACCCACCCTAACCCCTAACCCCTAACCCTAACCCTAACCCTAACCCTAACCCTAACCCTAACCTCTACCCTAACCCTAACCCTAACCCTAACCCTAACCCTAACCCTAACCCTAACCTCTCCCTGTCCTCTTTTACTAACCTTAACCAACTCCTGGGGGCATGCCTAACCCTAACCAATGGACGTCCAGCTGAAAAATCACAAGTGTGCAACCAAAATTTGGCTACTTCAATATAGGTATCAAACGACTCCAAATGGCCTGAAACGTGCTCCTAGACATGTCCTGGAACAACTTTTTTCACAAAAACACTTGGTCAAATTTCACTTCATTTCTAGGGGGGGACTTTGACGGTCCATAACTCCAGAACCCTAATTCACACAGTCACGGTTCCGGTCTCTATCAACCCGGATCGGCCCCAGGAACACGGAGATACCACTCCCATCTCTCTACCTCACTCCTAGCAAAAGTTAGTCCCAAAAGTCCCCAGTTTTTCGGGGACTTTCCGCAATATCTCCGGAACCCTAAGTCCCACATGCACGTGCCTGGGCTCTATCAACCCGGCTCGGCTAGACGAACACGTAGACACCAGAATCATCTCTCTACGACATTCCTATCCAAAGTTAGTGGAAAAAGTCCCCAATTTGAGTGGTTTTTATCCCCCTACCTAACCCTAACCCTAACCCTAGTTATTCAACATTATATAAAATATACACATATATAATTACCATAAGTCACTCCTAATCCTAACCCTACCCTACCCTAATTACCATAAGTCACTCCTAATCCTAACCCCTAACCCTAACCCCCTAACCCTAACCCTAACCCTAACATCGATTTCTCTTTCACCTAACCCTAACACAATCACTTACCTTACCTTACACTTACCTCTATCTAACCTCTCCCTGTCCTCTTTTACTAACCTTAACCAACTCCTGGGGGCATGCCTAACCCTAACCAATGGACGTCCAGCTGAAAAATCACAAGTGTGCAACCAAAATTTGGGTACTTCAATATAGGTATCAAACGACTCCAAATGGCCTGAAACGTGCTCCTAGACATGTCCTGGAACAACTTTTTTCACAAAAACACTTGGTCAAATTTCACTTCATTTCTATGGGGGGACTTTGACGGTCCATAACTCCACAACCGTAATTCACACAGTCACGGTTCCGGTCTCTATCAACCCGGATCGGCCCCAGGAACACGTAGATACCACTCCCATCTCTCTACCTCACTCCTAGCAAAAGTTAGTCCCAAAAGTCCCCAGTTTTTCGGGGACTTTCCGCAATATCTCCGGAACCCTAAGTCCCACATGCACGTGCCTGGGCTCTATCAACCCGGCTCGGCTAGACGAACACGTAGACACCAGAATCATCTCTCTACGACATTCCTATCCAAAGTTAGTGGAAAAAGTCCCCAATTTGAGTGGTTTTTATCCCCCTACCTAACCCTAACCCTAACCCTAGTTATTCAACATTATATAAAATATACACATATATAATTACCATAAGTCACTCCTAATCCTAACCCTACCCTACCCTAATTACCATAAGTCACTCCTAATCCTAACCCCTAACCCTAACCCCCTAACCCTAACCCTAACCCTAACATCGATTTCTCTTTCACCTAACCCTAACACAATCACTTACCTTACCTTACACTTACCTCTATCTAACCTCTCCCTGTCCTCTTTTACTAACCTTAACCAACTCCTGGGGGCATGCCTAACCCTAACCAATGGACGTCCAGCTGAAAAATCACAAGTGTGCAACCAAAATTTGGGTACTTCAATATAGGTATCAAACGACTCCAAATGGCCTGAAACGTGCTCCTAGACATGTCCTGGAACAACTTTTTTCACAAAAACACTTGGTCAAATTTCACTTCATTTCTATGGGGGGACTTTGACGGTCCATAACTCCACAACCGTAATTCACACAGTCACGGTTCCGGTCTCTATCAACCCGGATCGGCCCCAGGAACACGTAGATACCACTCCCATCTCTCTACCTCACTCCTAGCAAAAGTTAGTCCCAAAAGTCCCCAGTTTTTCGGGGACTTTCCGCAATATCTCCGGAACCCTAAGTCCCACATGCACGTGCCTGGGCTCTATCAACCCGGCTCGGCTAGACGAACACGTAGACACCAGAATCATCTCTCTACGACATTCCTATCCAAAGTTAGTGGAAAAAGTCCCCAATTTGAGTGGTTTTTATCCCCCTACCTAACCCCTAACCCCTAACCCTACCCTAACCCTAACCCTAACCCTAACCCTAACCCTACCCTAACCCTAACCCTAACCCTAACCCTAACCCTAACCCTAACCCTAACCTCTCCCTGTCCTCTTTTACTAACCTTAACCAACTCCTGGGGGCATGCCTAACCCTAACCAATGGACGTCCAGCTGAAAAATCACAAGTGTGCAACCAAAATTTGGCTACTTCAATATAGGTATCAAACGACTCCAAATGGCCTGAAACGTGCTCCTAGACATGTCCTGGAACAACTTTTTTCACAAAAACACTTGGTCAAATTTCACTTCATTTCTAGGGGGGGACTTTGACGGTCCATAACTCCAGAACCCTAATTCACACAGTCACGGTTCCGGTCTCTATCAACCCGGATCGGCCCCAGGAACACGGAGATACCACTCCCATCTCTCTACCTCACTCCTAGCAAAAGTTAGTCCCAAAAGTCCCCAGTTTTTCGGGGACTTTCCGCAATATCTCCGGAACCCTAAGTCCCACATGCACGTGCCTGGGCTCTATCAACCCGGCTCGGCTAGACGAACACGTAGACACCAGAATCATCTCTCTACGACATTCCTATCCAAAGTTAGTGGAAAAAGTCCCCAATTTGAGTGGTTTTTATCCCCCTACCTAACCCTAACCCTAACCCTAGTTATTCAACATTATATAAAATATACACATATATAATTACCATAAGTCACTCCTAATCCTAACCCTACCCTACCCTAATTACCATAAGTCACTCCTAATCCTAACCCCTAACCCTAACCCCCTAACCCTAACCCTAACCCTAACATCGATTTCTCTTTCACCTAACCCTAACACAATCACTTACCTTACCTTACACTTACCTCTATCTAACCTCTCCCTGTCCTCTTTTACTAACCTTAACCAACTCCTGGGGGCATGCCTAACCCTAACCAATGGACGTCCAGCTGAAAAATCACAAGTGTGCAACCAAAATTTGGGTACTTCAATATAGGTATCAAACGACTCCAAATGGCCTGAAACGTGCTCCTAGACATGTCCTGGAACAACTTTTTTCACAAAAACACTTGGTCAAATTTCACTTCATTTCTATGGGGGGACTTTGACGGTCCATAACTCCACAACCGTAATTCACACAGTCACGGTTCCGGTCTCTATCAACCCGGATCGGCCCCAGGAACACGTAGATACCACTCCCATCTCTCTACCTCACTCCTAGCAAAAGTTAGTCCCAAAAGTCCCCAGTTTTTCGGGGACTTTCCGCAATATCTCCGGAACCCTAAGTCCCACATGCACGTGCCTGGGCTCTATCAACCCGGCTCGGCTAGACGAACACGTAGACACCAGAATCATCTCTCTACGACATTCCTATCCAAAGTTAGTGGAAAAAGTCCCCAATTTGAGTGGTTTTTATCCCCCTACCTAACCCAAACCACGCCCCGGAGTCTTACCCTAACCCTAACCCTAACCAAAATTTTGCTACTTCAATATAGGTATCAAACGACTCCAAATGGCCTGAAACGTGCTCCTAGACATGTCCTGGAACAACTTTTTTCACAAAAACACTTGGTCAAATTTCAACTCCGGACCAACTCCATTCATTTCTAGGGGGGACTTTGGGGGGTCATAACTCCGGAACCGTGCGTCCTAGACGCTTCAAACCAAGCTCCGTCTGCCATAATTCGACCCTTCTGAACACGCCACACTTGTCCCCGAGTCTCTACGACCTACGCTTCCCGAGATACACACATTTACAGACAAAAAAGGGGCGTATCTCCGGAACCGGAAGTCCTGCACACAAGTGGCTGCTACCAATGGAAAGCACGTGGCCACAAATGGGGGGTAGGTCACACTTTCAACTCTCTACCACCTTCCTAGCAAAAGTTATTCAACATTATATAAAATATACACATATATAATTACCATAAGTCACTCCTAATCCTAACCCTACCCTACCCTAATTACCATAAGTCACTCCTAATCCTAACCCCTAACCCTAACCCCCTAACCCTAACCCTAACCCTAACATCGATTTCTCTTTCACCTAACCCTAACACAATCACTTACCTTACCTTACACTTACCTCTATCTAACCTCTCCCTGTCCTCTTTTACTAACCTTAACCAACTCCTGGGGGCATGCCTAACCCTAACCAATGGACGTCCAGCTGAAAAATCACAAGTGTGCAACCAAAATTTGGGTACTTCAATATAGGTATCAAACGACTCCAAATGGCCTGAAACGTGCTCCTAGACATGTCCTGGAACAACTTTTTTCACAAAAACACTTGGTCAAATTTCACTTCATTTCTATGGGGGGACTTTGACGGTCCATAACTCCACAACCGTAATTCACACAGTCACGGTTCCGGTCTCTATCAACCCGGATCGGCCCCAGGAACACGTAGATACCACTCCCATCTCTCTACCTCACTCCTAGCAAAAGTTAGTCCCAAAAGTCCCCAGTTTTTCGGGGACTTTCCGCAATATCTCCGGAACCCTAAGTCCCACATGCACGTGCCTGGGCTCTATCAACCCGGCTCGGCTAGACGAACACGTAGACACCAGAATCATCTCTCTACGACATTCCTATCCAAAGTTAGTGGAAAAAGTCCCCAATTTGAGTGGTTTTTATCCCCCTACCTAACCCTAACCCTAACCCTAACCCTAACCCTAACCCTAACCCTAACCCTAACCCTAACCCTAACCCTACCCTACCCTAACCCTAACCCTAACCCTAACCCTAACCCTAACCCTAACCCTAACCCTAACCCTAACCCTACCCTAACCCCCCCCTAACCCTAACCCTAACCCCCTAACCCCCCAGGAACACGTAGATACCACTCCCATCTCTCTACCTCACTCCTATCAAAAGTTAGTCCCAAAAGTCCCCAGTTTTTCGGGGACTTTCCGCAATATCTCCGGAACCCTAAGTCCCACATGCACGGTTCCGGTCTCTATCAACCCGGCTCGGCTAGACGAACACGTAGACACCAGAATCATCTCTCTACGACATTCCTATCCAAAGTTAGTGGAAAAAGTCCCCAATTTGAGTGGTTTTTACCCCCCTACCTAACCCTAACCCTAACCCTAACCCTAACCCTACATATATAATTACCATAAGTCACTCCTAATCCTAACCCTAACCCTAACCCTAACCCTAACATCATTTTCTCTTTCGCCTAACCCTAACCCTAACACAATCACTTACCTTACCTTACACTTACCTCTATCTAACCTCTCCCTGTCCTCTTTTACTAACCTTAACCAACTCCTGGGGGCATGCCTAACCCTAACCAATGGACGTCCAGCTGAAAAATCACAAGTGTGCAACCAAAATTTGGGTACTTCAATATAGGTATCAAACGACTCCAAATGGCCTGAAACGTGCTCCTAGACATGTCCTGGAACAACTTTTTTCACAAAAACACTTGGTCAAATTTCAACTCCGGACCAACTCCATTCATTTCTAGGGGGGGACTTTGGGGGGTCATAACTCCGGAACCGTGCGTCCTAGACGCTTCAAACCAAGCTCCGTCTGCCATAATTCGACCCTTCTGAACACGCCACACTTGTCCCCGAGTCTCTACGACCTACGCTTCCCGAGATACACACATTTACAGACAAAAAAGGGGCGTATCTCCGGAACCGGAAGTCCTGCACACAAGTGGCTGCTACCAATGGAAAGCACGTGGCCACAAATGGGGGGGTAGGTCACACTTTCAACTCTCTACCACCTTCCTAGCAAAAGTTATTCAACATTATATAAAATATACACATATATAATTACCATAAGTCACTCCTAATCCTAACCCTAACCCTAACCCCCCTAACCCTAACCCACTTACCTTACCTTACACTTACCTCTATCTAACCTCTCCCTGTCCTCTTTTACTAACCTTAACCAACTCCTGGGGGCATGCCTAACCCTAACCAATGGACGTCCAGCTGAAAAATCACAAGTGTGCAACCAAAATTTGGCTACTTCAATATAGGTATCAAACGACTCCAAATGGCCTGAAACGTGCTCCTAGACATGTCCTGGAACAACTTTTTTCACAAAAACACTTGGTCAAATTTCACTTCATTTCTAGGGGGGGACTTTGACGGTCCATAACTCCAGAACCCTAATTCACACAGTCACGGTTCCGGTCTCTATCAACCCGGATCGGCCCCAGGAACACGTAGATACCACTCCCATCTCTCTACCTCACTCCTATCAAAAGTTAGTCCCAAAAGTCCCCAGTTTTTCGGGGACTTTCCGCAATATCTCCGGAACCCTAAGTCCCACATGCACGGTTCCGGTCTCTATCAACCCGGCTCGGCTAGACGAACACGTAGACACCAGAATCATCTCTCTACGACATTCCTATCCAAAGTTAGTGGAAAAAGTCCCCAATTTGAGTGGTTTTTACCCCCCTACCTAACCCTAACCCTAACCCTAACCCTAACCCTACATATATAATTACCATAAGTCACTCCTAATCCTAACCCTAACCCTAACCCTAACCCTAACATCATTTTCTCTTTCGCCTAACCCTAACCCTAACACAATCACTTACCTTACCTTACACTTACCTCTATCTAACCTCTCCCTGTCCTCTTTTACTAACCTTAACCAACTCCTGGGGGCATGCCTAACCCTAACCAATGGACGTCCAGCTGAAAAATCACAAGTGTGCAACCAAAATTTGGGTACTTCAATATAGGTATCAAACGACTCCAAATGGCCTGAAACGTGCTCCTAGACATGTCCTGGAACAACTTTTTTCACAAAAACACTTGGTCAAATTTCAACTCCGGACCAACTCCATTCATTTCTAGGGGGGGACTTTGGGGGGTCATAACTCCGGAACCGTGCGTCCTAGACGCTTCAAACCAAGCTCCGTCTGCCATAATTCGACCCTTCTGAACACGCCACACTTGTCCCCGAGTCTCTACGACCTACGCTTCCCGAGATACACACATTTACAGACAAAAAAGGGGCGTATCTCCGGAACCGGAAGTCCTGCACACAAGTGGCTGCTACCAATGGAAAGCACGTGGCCACAAATGGGGGGTAGGTCACACTTTCAACTCTCTACCACCTTCCTAGCAAAAGTTATTCAACATTATATAAAATATACACATATATAATTACCATAAGTCACTCCTAATCCTAACCCTAACCCTAACCCCCCTAACCCTAACCCACTTACCTTACCTTACACTTACCTCTATCTAACCTCTCCCTGTCCTCTTTTACTAACCTTAACCAACTCCTGGGGGCATGCCTAACCCTAACCAATGGACGTCCAGCTGAAAAATCACAAGTGTGCAACCAAAATTTGGCTACTTCAATATAGGTATCAAACGACTCCAAATGGCCTGAAACGTGCTCCTAGACATGTCCTGGAACAACTTTTTTCACAAAAACACTTGGTCAAATTTCACTTCATTTCTAGGGGGGGACTTTGACGGTCCATAACTCCAGAACCCTAATTCACACAGTCACGGTTCCGGTCTCTATCAACCCGGATCGGCCCCAGGAACACGTAGATACCACTCCCATCTCTCTACCTCACTCCTATCAAAAGTTAGTCCCAAAAGTCCCCAGTTTTTCGGGGACTTTCCGCAATATCTCCGGAACCCTAAGTCCCACATGCACGGTTCCGGTCTCTATCAACCCGGCTCGGCTAGACGAACACGTAGACACCAGAATCATCTCTCTACGACATTCCTATCCAAAGTTAGTGGAAAAAGTCCCCAATTTGAGTGGTTTTTACCCCCCTACCTAACCCTAACCCTAACCCTAACCCTAACCCTAACCCTACATATATAATTACCATAAGTCACTCCTAATCCTAACCCTAACCCTAACCCTAACCCTAACATCATTTTCTCTTTCGCCTAACCCTAACCCTAACACAATCACTTACCTTACCTTACACTTACCTCTATCTAACCTCTCCCTGTCCTCTTTTACTAACCTTAACCAACTCCTGGGGGCATGCCTAACCCTAACCAATGGACGTCCAGCTGAAAAATCACAAGTGTGCAACCAAAATTTGGGTACTTCAATATAGGTATCAAACGACTCCAAATGGCCTGAAACGTGCTCCTAGACATGTCCTGGAACAACTTTTTTCACAAAAACACTTGGTCAAATTTCAACTCCGGACCAACTCCATTCATTTCTAGGGGGGGACTTTGGGGGGTCATAACTCCGGAACCGTGCGTCCTAGACGCTTCAAACCAAGCTCCGTCTGCCATAATTCGACCCTTCTGAACACGCCACACTTGTCCCCGAGTCTCTACGACCTACGCTTCCCGAGATACACACATTTACAGACAAAAAAGGGGCGTATCTCCGGAACCGGAAGTCCTGCACACAAGTGGCTGCTACCAATGGAAAGCACGTGGCCACAAATGGGGGGTAGGTCACACTTTCAACTCTCTACCACCTTCCTAGCAAAAGTTATTCAACATTATATAAAATATACACATATATAATTACCATAAGTCACTCCTAATCCTACCCTAACCCTAACCCTAACCCCTAACCCTAACCCTAACCCTAACCCTAACCCTACCCTAACCCTACCCTAACCCTAACCCTAACCCTAACCCTAACCCTAACCCTACCCTAACCCCCCCCTAACCCTAACCCTAACCCCCTAACCCCCCAGGAACACGTAGATACCACTCCCATCTCTCTACCTCACTCCTATCAAAAGTTAGTCCCAAAAGTCCCCAGTTTTTCGGGGACTTTCCGCAATATCTCCGGAACCCTAAGTCCCACATGCACGGTTCCGGTCTCTATCAACCCGGCTCGGCTAGACGAACACGTAGACACCAGAATCATCTCTCTACGACATTCCTATCCAAAGTTAGTGGAAAAAGTCCCCAATTTGAGTGGTTTTTACCCCCCTACCTAACCCTAACCCTAACCCTAACCCTAACCCTACATATATAATTACCATAAGTCACTCCTAATCCTAACCCTAACCCTAACCCTAACCCTAACATCATTTTCTCTTTCGCCTAACCCTAACCCTAACACAATCACTTACCTTACCTTACACTTACCTCTATCTAACCTCTCCCTGTCCTCTTTTACTAACCTTAACCAACTCCTGGGGGCATGCCTAACCCTAACCAATGGACGTCCAGCTGAAAAATCACAAGTGTGCAACCAAAATTTGGGTACTTCAATATAGGTATCAAACGACTCCAAATGGCCTGAAACGTGCTCCTAGACATGTCCTGGAACAACTTTTTTCACAAAAACACTTGGTCAAATTTCAACTCCGGACCAACTCCATTCATTTCTAGGGGGGGACTTTGGGGGGTCATAACTCCGGAACCGTGCGTCCTAGACGCTTCAAACCAAGCTCCGTCTGCCATAATTCGACCCTTCTGAACACGCCACACTTGTCCCCGAGTCTCTACGACCTACGCTTCCCGAGATACACACATTTACAGACAAAAAAGGGGCGTATCTCCGGAACCGGAAGTCCTGCACACAAGTGGCTGCTACCAATGGAAAGCACGTGGCCACAAATGGGGGGGTAGGTCACACTTTCAACTCTCTACCACCTTCCTAGCAAAAGTTATTCAACATTATATAAAATATACACATATATAATTACCATAAGTCACTCCTAATCCTAACCCTAACCCTAACCCCCCTAACCCTAACCCACTTACCTTACCTTACACTTACCTCTATCTAACCTCTCCCTGTCCTCTTTTACTAACCTTAACCAACTCCTGGGGGCATGCCTAACCCTAACCAATGGACGTCCAGCTGAAAAATCACAAGTGTGCAACCAAAATTTGGCTACTTCAATATAGGTATCAAACGACTCCAAATGGCCTGAAACGTGCTCCTAGACATGTCCTGGAACAACTTTTTTCACAAAAACACTTGGTCAAATTTCACTTCATTTCTAGGGGGGGACTTTGACGGTCCATAACTCCAGAACCCTAATTCACACAGTCACGGTTCCGGTCTCTATCAACCCGGATCGGCCCCAGGAACACGTAGATACCACTCCCATCTCTCTACCTCACTCCTATCAAAAGTTAGTCCCAAAAGTCCCCAGTTTTTCGGGGACTTTCCGCAATATCTCCGGAACCCTAAGTCCCACATGCACGGTTCCGGTCTCTATCAACCCGGCTCGGCTAGACGAACACGTAGACACCAGAATCATCTCTCTACGACATTCCTATCCAAAGTTAGTGGAAAAAGTCCCCAATTTGAGTGGTTTTTACCCCCCTACCTAACCCTAACCCTAACCCTAACCCTAACCCTAACCCTACATATATAATTACCATAAGTCACTCCTAATCCTAACCCTAACCCTAACCCTAACCCTAACATCATTTTCTCTTTCGCCTAACCCTAACCCTAACACAATCACTTACCTTACCTTACACTTACCTCTATCTAACCTCTCCCTGTCCTCTTTTACTAACCTTAACCAACTCCTGGGGGCATGCCTAACCCTAACCAATGGACGTCCAGCTGAAAAATCACAAGTGTGCAACCAAAATTTGGGTACTTCAATATAGGTATCAAACGACTCCAAATGGCCTGAAACGTGCTCCTAGACATGTCCTGGAACAACTTTTTTCACAAAAACACTTGGTCAAATTTCAACTCCGGACCAACTCCATTCATTTCTAGGGGGGGACTTTGGGGGGTCATAACTCCGGAACCGTGCGTCCTAGACGCTTCAAACCAAGCTCCGTCTGCCATAATTCGACCCTTCTGAACACGCCACACTTGTCCCCGAGTCTCTACGACCTACGCTTCCCGAGATACACACATTTACAGACAAAAAAGGGGCGTATCTCCGGAACCGGAAGTCCTGCACACAAGTGGCTGCTACCAATGGAAAGCACGTGGCCACAAATGGGGGGTAGGTCACACTTTCAACTCTCTACCACCTTCCTAGCAAAAGTTATTCAACATTATATAAAATATACACATATATAATTACCATAAGTCACTCCTAATCCTACCCTAACCCTAACCCTAACCCCTAACCCTAACCCTAACCCTAACCCTAACCCTACCCTAACCCTACCCTAACCCTAACCCTAACCCTAACCCTAACCCTAACCCTACCCTAACCCCCCCCTAACCCTAACCCTAACCCCCTAACCCCCCAGGAACACGTAGATACCACTCCCATCTCTCTACCTCACTCCTATCAAAAGTTAGTCCCAAAAGTCCCCAGTTTTTCGGGGACTTTCCGCAATATCTCCGGAACCCTGAGTCCCACATGCACGGTTCCGGTCTCTATCAACCCGGCTCGGCTAGACGAACACGTAGACACCAGAATCATCTCTCTACGACATTCCTATCCAAAGTTAGTGGAAAAAGTCCCCAATTTGAGTGGTTTTTACCCCCCTACCTAACCCTAACCCTAACCCTAACCCTAACCCTACATATATAATTACCATAAGTCACTCCTAATCCTAACCCTAACCCTAACCCTAACCCTAACATCATTTTCTCTTTCGCCTAACCCTAACCCTAACACAATCACTTACCTTACCTTACACTTACCTCTATCTAACCTCTCCCTGTCCTCTTTTACTAACCTTAACCAACTCCTGGGGGCATGCCTAACCCTAACCAATGGACGTCCAGCTGAAAAATCACAAGTGTGCAACCAAAATTTGGGTACTTCAATATAGGTATCAAACGACTCCAAATGGCCTGAAACGTGCTCCTAGACATGTCCTGGAACAACTTTTTTCACAAAAACACTTGGTCAAATTTCAACTCCGGACCAACTCCATTCATTTCTAGGGGGGGACTTTGGGGGGTCATAACTCCGGAACCGTGCGTCCTAGACGCTTCAAACCAAGCTCCGTCTGCCATAATTCGACCCTTCTGAACACGCCACACTTGTCCCCGAGTCTCTACGACCTACGCTTCCCGAGATACACACATTTACAGACAAAAAAGGGGCGTATCTCCGGAACCGGAAGTCCTGCACACAAGTGGCTGCTACCAATGGAAAGCACGTGGCCACAAATGGGGGGTAGGTCACACTTTCAACTCTCTACCACCTTCCTAGCAAAAGTTATTCAACATTATATAAAATATACACATATATAATTACCATAAGTCACTCCTAATCCTAACCCTAACCCTAACCCCCCTAACCCTAACCCACTTACCTTACCTTACACTTACCTCTATCTAACCTCTCCCTGTCCTCTTTTACTAACCTTAACCAACTCCTGGGGGCATGCCTAACCCTAACCAATGGACGTCCAGCTGAAAAATCACAAGTGTGCAACCAAAATTTGGCTACTTCAATATAGGTATCAAACGACTCCAAATGGCCTGAAACGTGCTCCTAGACATGTCCTGGAACAACTTTTTTCACAAAAACACTTGGTCAAATTTCACTTCATTTCTAGGGGGGGACTTTGACGGTCCATAACTCCAGAACCCTAATTCACACAGTCACGGTTCCGGTCTCTATCAACCCGGATCGGCCCCAGGAACACGTAGATACCACTCCCATCTCTCTACCTCACTCCTATCAAAAGTTAGTCCCAAAAGTCCCCAGTTTTTCGGGGACTTTCCGCAATATCTCCGGAACCCTAAGTCCCACATGCACGGTTCCGGTCTCTATCAACCCGGCTCGGCTAGACGAACACGTAGACACCAGAATCATCTCTCTACGACATTCCTATCCAAAGTTAGTGGAAAAAGTCCCCAATTTGAGTGGTTTTTACCCCCCTACCTAACCCTAACCCTAACCCTAACCCTAACCCTAACCCTACATATATAATTACCATAAGTCACTCCTAATCCTAACCCTAACCCTAACCCTAACCCTAACATCATTTTCTCTTTCGCCTAACCCTAACCCTAACACAATCACTTACCTTACCTTACACTTACCTCTATCTAACCTCTCCCTGTCCTCTTTTACTAACCTTAACCAACTCCTGGGGGCATGCCTAACCCTAACCAATGGACGTCCAGCTGAAAAATCACAAGTGTGCAACCAAAATTTGGGTACTTCAATATAGGTATCAAACGACTCCAAATGGCCTGAAACGTGCTCCTAGACATGTCCTGGAACAACTTTTTTCACAAAAACACTTGGTCAAATTTCAACTCCGGACCAACTCCATTCATTTCTAGGGGGGGACTTTGGGGGGTCATAACTCCGGAACCGTGCGTCCTAGACGCTTCAAACCAAGCTCCGTCTGCCATAATTCGACCCTTCTGAACACGCCACACTTGTCCCCGAGTCTCTACGACCTACGCTTCCCGAGATACACACATTTACAGACAAAAAAGGGGCGTATCTCCGGAACCGGAAGTCCTGCACACAAGTGGCTGCTACCAATGGAAAGCACGTGGCCACAAATGGGGGGTAGGTCACACTTTCAACTCTCTACCACCTTCCTAGCAAAAGTTATTCAACATTATATAAAATATACACATATATAATTACCATAAGTCACTCCTAATCCTACCCTAACCCTAACCCTAACCCCTAACCCTAACCCTAACCCTAACCCTAACCCTACCCTAACCCTACCCTAACCCTAACCCTAACCCTAACCCTAACCCTAACCCTACCCTAACCCCCCCCTAACCCTAACCCTAACCCCCTAACCCCCCAGGAACACGTAGATACCACTCCCATCTCTCTACCTCACTCCTATCAAAAGTTAGTCCCAAAAGTCCCCAGTTTTTCGGGGACTTTCCGCAATATCTCCGGAACCCTAAGTCCCACATGCACGGTTCCGGTCTCTATCAACCCGGCTCGGCTAGACGAACACGTAGACACCAGAATCATCTCTCTACGACATTCCTATCCAAAGTTAGTGGAAAAAGTCCCCAATTTGAGTGGTTTTTACCCCCCTACCTAACCCTAACCCTAACCCTAACCCTAACCCTACATATATAATTACCATAAGTCACTCCTAATCCTAACCCTAACCCTAACCCTAACCCTAACATCATTTTCTCTTTCGCCTAACCCTAACCCTAACACAATCACTTACCTTACCTTACACTTACCTCTATCTAACCTCTCCCTGTCCTCTTTTACTAACCTTAACCAACTCCTGGGGGCATGCCTAACCCTAACCAATGGACGTCCAGCTGAAAAATCACAAGTGTGCAACCAAAATTTGGGTACTTCAATATAGGTATCAAACGACTCCAAATGGCCTGAAACGTGCTCCTAGACATGTCCTGGAACAACTTTTTTCACAAAAACACTTGGTCAAATTTCAACTCCGGACCAACTCCATTCATTTCTAGGGGGGGACTTTGGGGGGTCATAACTCCGGAACCGTGCGTCCTAGACGCTTCAAACCAAGCTCCGTCTGCCATAATTCGACCCTTCTGAACACGCCACACTTGTCCCCGAGTCTCTACGACCTACGCTTCCCGAGATACACACATTTACAGACAAAAAAGGGGCGTATCTCCGGAACCGGAAGTCCTGCACACAAGTGGCTGCTACCAATGGAAAGCACGTGGCCACAAATGGGGGGGTAGGTCACACTTTCAACTCTCTACCACCTTCCTAGCAAAAGTTATTCAACATTATATAAAATATACACATATATAATTACCATAAGTCACTCCTAATCCTAACCCTAACCCTAACCCCCCTAACCCTAACCCACTTACCTTACCTTACACTTACCTCTATCTAACCTCTCCCTGTCCTCTTTTACTAACCTTAACCAACTCCTGGGGGCATGCCTAACCCTAACCAATGGACGTCCAGCTGAAAAATCACAAGTGTGCAACCAAAATTTGGCTACTTCAATATAGGTATCAAACGACTCCAAATGGCCTGAAACGTGCTCCTAGACATGTCCTGGAACAACTTTTTTCACAAAAACACTTGGTCAAATTTCACTTCATTTCTAGGGGGGGACTTTGACGGTCCATAACTCCAGAACCCTAATTCACACAGTCACGGTTCCGGTCTCTATCAACCCGGATCGGCCCCAGGAACACGTAGATACCACTCCCATCTCTCTACCTCACTCCTATCAAAAGTTAGTCCCAAAAGTCCCCAGTTTTTCGGGGACTTTCCGCAATATCTCCGGAACCCTAAGTCCCACATGCACGGTTCCGGTCTCTATCAACCCGGCTCGGCTAGACGAACACGTAGACACCAGAATCATCTCTCTACGACATTCCTATCCAAAGTTAGTGGAAAAAGTCCCCAATTTGAGTGGTTTTTACCCCCCTACCTAACCCTAACCCTAACCCTAACCCTAACCCTAACCCTACATATATAATTACCATAAGTCACTCCTAATCCTAACCCTAACCCTAACCCTAACCCTAACATCATTTTCTCTTTCGCCTAACCCTAACCCTAACACAATCACTTACCTTACCTTACACTTACCTCTATCTAACCTCTCCCTGTCCTCTTTTACTAACCTTAACCAACTCCTGGGGGCATGCCTAACCCTAACCAATGGACGTCCAGCTGAAAAATCACAAGTGTGCAACCAAAATTTGGGTACTTCAATATAGGTATCAAACGACTCCAAATGGCCTGAAACGTGCTCCTAGACATGTCCTGGAACAACTTTTTTCACAAAAACACTTGGTCAAATTTCAACTCCGGACCAACTCCATTCATTTCTAGGGGGGGACTTTGGGGGGTCATAACTCCGGAACCGTGCGTCCTAGACGCTTCAAACCAAGCTCCGTCTGCCATAATTCGACCCTTCTGAACACGCCACACTTGTCCCCGAGTCTCTACGACCTACGCTTCCCGAGATACACACATTTACAGACAAAAAAGGGGCGTATCTCCGGAACCGGAAGTCCTGCACACAAGTGGCTGCTACCAATGGAAAGCACGTGGCCACAAATGGGGGGTAGGTCACACTTTCAACTCTCTACCACCTTCCTAGCAAAAGTTATTCAACATTATATAAAATATACACATATATAATTACCATAAGTCACTCCTAATCCTAACCCTAACCCTAACCCTAACCCTAACCCTAACCCTAACCCTAACCCTAACCCTAACCCTAACCCTAACCCTAACCCTAACCCATAACTCCAGAACCCTAATTCACACAGTCACGGTTCCGGTCTCTATCTACCCGGATCGGCCCCAGGAACACGTAGATACCACTCCCATCTCTCTACCTCACTCCTATCAAAAGTTAGTCCCAAAAGTCCCCAGTTTTTCGGGGACTTTCCGCAATATCTCCGGAACCCTGAGTCCCACATGCACGGTTCCGGTCTCTATCAACCCGGCTCGGCTAGACGAACACGTAGACACCAGAATCATCTCTCTACGACATTCCTATCCAAAGTTAGTGGAAAAAGTCCCCAATTTGAGTGGTTTTTACCCCCTACCTAACCCTAACCCTAACCCTAACCCTAACCCTACATATATAATTACCATAAGTCACTCCTAATCCTAACCCTAACCCTAACCCTAACCCTAACATCATTTTCTCTTTCGCCTAACCCTAACCCTAACACAATCACTTACCTTACCTTACACTTACCTCTATCTAACCTCTCCCTGTCCTCTTTTACTAACCTTAACCAACTCCTGGGGGCATGCCTAACCCTAACCAATGGACGTCCAGCTGAAAAATCACAAGTGTGCAACCAAAATTTGGGTACTTCAATATAGGTATCAAACGACTCCAAATGGCCTGAAACGTGCTCCTAGACATGTCCTGGAACAACTTTTTTCACAAAAACACTTGGTCAAATTTCAACTCCGGACCAACTCCATTCATTTCTAGGGGGGGACTTTGGGGGGTCATAACTCCGGAACCGTGCGTCCTAGACGCTTCAAACCAAGCTCCGTCTGCCATAATTCGACCCTTCTGAACACGCCACACTTGTCCCCGAGTCTCTACGACCTACGCTTCCCGAGATACACACATTTACAGACAAAAAAGGGGCGTATCTCCGGAACCGGAAGTCCTGCACACAAGTGGCTGCTACCAATGGAAAGCACGTGGCCACAAATGGGGGGTAGGTCACACTTTCAACTCTCTACCACCTTCCTAGCAAAAGTTATTCAACATTATATAAAATATACACATATATAATTACCATAAGTCACTCCTAATCCTAACCCTAACCCTAACCCCCCTAACCCTAACCCACTTACCTTACCTTACACTTACCTCTATCTAACCTCTCCCTGTCCTCTTTTACTAACCTTAACCAACTCCTGGGGGCATGCCTAACCCTAACCAATGGACGTCCAGCTGAAAAATCACAAGTGTGCAACCAAAATTTGGCTACTTCAATATAGGTATCAAACGACTCCAAATGGCCTGAAACGTGCTCCTAGACATGTCCTGGAACAACTTTTTTCACAAAAACACTTGGTCAAATTTCACTTCATTTCTAGGGGGGGACTTTGACGGTCCATAACTCCAGAACCCTAATTCACACAGTCACGGTTCCGGTCTCTATCAACCCGGATCGGCCCCAGGAACACGTAGATACCACTCCCATCTCTCTACCTCACTCCTATCAAAAGTTAGTCCCAAAAGTCCCCAGTTTTTCGGGGACTTTCCGCAATATCTCCGGAACCCTAAGTCCCACATGCACGGTTCCGGTCTCTATCAACCCGGCTCGGCTAGACGAACACGTAGACACCAGAATCATCTCTCTACGACATTCCTATCCAAAGTTAGTGGAAAAAGTCCCCAATTTGAGTGGTTTTTACCCCCCTACCTAACCCTAACCCTAACCCTAACCCTAACCCTAACCCTACATATATAATTACCATAAGTCACTCCTAATCCTAACCCTAACCCTAACCCTAACCCTAACATCATTTTCTCTTTCGCCTAACCCTAACCCTAACACAATCACTTACCTTACCTTACACTTACCTCTATCTAACCTCTCCCTGTCCTCTTTTACTAACCTTAACCAACTCCTGGGGGCATGCCTAACCCTAACCAATGGACGTCCAGCTGAAAAATCACAAGTGTGCAACCAAAATTTGGGTACTTCAATATAGGTATCAAACGACTCCAAATGGCCTGAAACGTGCTCCTAGACATGTCCTGGAACAACTTTTTTCACAAAAACACTTGGTCAAATTTCAACTCTCGGACCAACTCCATTCATTTCTAGGGGGGGACTTTGGGGGGTCATAACTCCGGAACCGTGCGTCCTAGACGCTTCAAACCAAGCTCCGTCTGCCATAATTCGACCCTTCTGAACACGCCACACTTGTCCCCGAGTCTCTACGACCTACGCTTCCCGAGATACACACATTTACAGACAAAAAAGGGGCGTATCTCCGGAACCGGAAGTCCTGCACACAAGTGGCTGCTACCAATGGAAAGCACGTGGCCACAAATGGGGGGTAGGTCACACTTTCAACTCTCTACCACCTTCCTAGCAAAAGTTATTCAACATTATATAAAATATACACATATATAATTACCATAAGTCACTCCTAATCCTAACCCTAACCCTAACCCCCTAACCCTAACCCTAACCCTAACCCCTCCACCCCAGCCCTAACCCTAACCTCAAAACCCCCCCCGGTCCTAACCTTAACCTCACTCCCTCCCCTGCCCTAATCCTAACCTCACCCCCACCCCAGCCCTAACCTCAACCAAATTCAACCCAGAAGCCACCACCAGCACCCATGCTGACACTCTCCCAGGGTTTATCTACTCTCTGTTGAGGTTACAGGCAAATATGGGTGTATAAATGTATGTGTTTGTGTGCATGCGCCTCCCCTTACCTCAGCCCAGGTATTGTCTTCGGCTGGTCTCCCGCCCAAGGAACACAACCCTCCGTCAGCACCACCTGCCGGCCTACAGCCATCTTTTGGCATAGGGGAATTCCGGGGGGACCATAATCCATCCAGGAGGCCCTCGAGCATCATAAGCATTCTCCACATGCATTTAACCATCTCTTCTGCTTTCTTTCCCTCCCCCTCCACCAGATGGAGCCATTCTGCTCCTATCCATCCACATACACTCACCCACACATAAACATACAATATGAGATAGTGTCCCTTTAAGTAAACCCATCCAGGTAGCTAGGGACAACCTATCAGACGCTTCTACACATCCACCAATCACAGAGCTGGTTGAACCTTGGAGGAGGGAACCCACTCCCTCCCCCAACGTTATATCTACCTGCACTGGCTCACTTACTGCTGTTACTCCCTCTGAAGAAGCAGCGTGGCTGCGAAACGTCAGGGACAACAGGCCGAATTGGGCCCAACCTAGGAGCCTGTTTTTAGTAAATTCGGCATTTCTTCTTCCCTGCAGGCCTACACAGGCTGCAGTGGATTGTTTTTAGTTTTTTGGTAAAAAATAAAGATTGAAATTTTAAAACTTAGTATGTCGTTGTGAGGACCCAACCACCTCGGGCCTGCTAGCCACCACCACCACCAAAGCCTGGAAACCAATTTGTTTGGACATCATCTACAAAGAGAAAAAAATGGATTAGTGCACTTTAAACTGAACACTGCAGACAATACTCACCTTCCACACGAGGAGCACTCCATTTTTGTCCATCCAGGTCCAGGATTCCTACGGCGGACACCAGCAGCACCAGCTGAGGCCTAGGATTGCGGCCTGCAGAGCCCTCAGGCTTCTGCCACAGGTAGGCCTCACTAACGACCATGCTTTTTAATCACAGGTCCCAGGCGGCCCAATTCGGCCTCCCAGCGGTGAATGAAGCCAGTGCAGAGACCAGCTCTACACCTAGGGCCCCCCACACCCCCTTCCTCCTTCACCACCCCCCCAGTGACCATACCAGGCAACTAGCTAAGAGCTACTTTAAGCTTATCCAAGCTATACATCATAACAATATCATTGATGCAGCCATAGCCAGCCTCACGCCACCTAAAGGCATGGCAAAACATGTAGCCAGGCTAACAGCCTTCATCAAACCCGCCTCACCAACAGAAGCAGTCAGACAGGCCCTAGCTGCTAACACGCAGACCTGGATGGCGAACACCCTCAAAATTCTGGAGGGACACTATCTTGACATCACCACAGCCATTAGCAATAGCCTCCCCTTTGATAGTGTGGCCTTCCCCATAGCAGTCAACTGGGCCAAGAAACGCTTTAAAGCGAGGCTACATCCGACTGCTGTGGGGGAGGCCGAAGCCCTACTCTGGTGTGGAACTGAAAAGTACTGCAGTTCAGGTTCCGCACTCAGCAGTCCCTCAGGGTCCCTGGTGGGGGCGACCACCCCCCGAGCTTGCACCTGGAGAGCAGACAGGAGCCTCCACCTGCAGTCGCAGCAACACATGCGACCCCCTCTGCTCCCCAGGCCCAACCTCACCCCCTCACCCCCTCAGACTACAGCTCCCTTTCACAATCTCCCCCTACTCACCCCACTTTTCCTCCTCCTCCTCCCCCCGGCAGACACAGCCCAGAGTGGACAGTCCGTAAACGGACAAAAACTCCACCATCACTATCTCCACCCTCTAACATGGGCTGTGTCGAGCCAACAACATCAATTCACCCACCTGACATCGCCTTCAAAGACGATGGCTACTCCACCTCTGCAACTGCTGATCTCCCTATTACCTCCGCAGGTGGTGTGGCGGGACCGGGGACTGGCATGAAACCCCAACCGGGGCAAACACTGGGCTCACAGACACTACAACAAGTGGTTGGGGATCAAATGATGAGACCGAGGTTTTTAAAGCACAACAATGCTAACCTCATGGTGAACACCACCTCCTCTGACCCCACCACTAAAAACATCTGTGCTGAGCCCAGACATGAGTCCTCCCTGGTTTCTCCACACACCCTCGGTGAGCGGCAGGCTGCAGAGGGGAGACCTAAAAGGTTAATACAACCAGCTAGGCTAACCCCAGCACTCACAAAATACAGGGCCAAACCACATGGCCAAATGGCGGCTGGGGGTCAAAAAGCCCGACCAGCTCCCAGGGACATTCAACCCACAGAGCCACAGACCCGTGGACCGTGGACGGGAGACCAGCAAGGACGACAGGGGAGGTTGCGGCACACATGGTCGACCACCTAGGTGCCCAGGCCTCATGGAACCTGAACTCAAAGAGAGTACAAAAATGTTAATCTCATGATCATCATGTCTTCATTCACTGCAATAAAGTCTTCAGTCTACAACTGTATATGTTTGTGTTTACCTTTACCCGTGTATATTGTCCCACCACAACAAATAAGGAAAAAACAAAACAAAAAATAAAATTGAATTTATACTTACCTGTCCTGAACACCAGGGCTGTAGTCAAGGAGGTACTTGCCAACCTGCACCAACAGAGGTCCTCCTTCACACCTACCGAGTTTTCTCAATTTCCATCCTGCTCCTCAAAGGCCTTTTAGCCTGATCAGCAGCTGCAGAAACAAAAATACACAAAAAAACAATCATTTACAGTTGTTGTGGTGCGACAGTATCTATTTTGAATCCCTACATGGTTATTGGCTATACATTTAGACACAACTTCAAGACAGACAGACTGATTGAACGCTATAGTGCGACGGTAAGTGTGGGTACGAGCGATAATACGGAGGCATCCCTGTAGCCAGTGCAATCCAGACACACTGTGTTACCTGAACATCATTTTCTCTTGTACCTAACCTAGCCAGAGCCTGGGGCCTCTGTATCTTGCTGTCCTACACTTCCCCTCTACAACAAGCTAATTTGATGCACTCCACTTTCCAAATTCTCCAGCACCTCCCTTTAGTCAATCTCGACCTCCATCACTAGCCCGATGCCCTCACTTTTAACCCCAACCTCACCCCCTTTCCTTACCCTAACCTCACTCCACCCCAGCCCTAACCCTAACCTCAAAACCCCCCCCGGTCCTAACCTTAACCTCACTCCCTCCCCTGCCCTAATCCTAACCTCACCCCCACCCCAGCCCTAACCTCAACCAAATTCAACCCAGAAGCCACCACCAGCACCCATGCTGACACTCTCCCAGGGTTTATCTACTCTCTGTTGAGGTTACAGGCAAATATGGGTGTATAAATGTATGTGTTTGTGTGCATGCGCCTCCCCTTACCTCAGCCCAGGTATTGTCTTCGGCTGGTCTCCCGCCCAAGGAACACAACCCTCCGTCAGCACCACCTGCCGGCCTACAGCCATCTTTTGGCATAGGGGAATTCCGGGGGGACCATAATCCATCCAGGAGGCCCTCGAGCATCATAAGCATTCTCCACATGCATTTAACCATCTCTTCTGCTTTCTTTCCCTCCCCCTCCACCAGATGGAGCCATTCTGCTCCTATCCATCCACATACACTCACCCACACATAAACATACAATATGAGATAGTGTCCCTTTAAGTAAACCCATCCAGGTAGCTAGGGACAACCTATCAGACGCTTCTACACATCCACCAATCACAGAGCTGGTTGAACCTTGGAGGAGGGAACCCACTCCCTCCCCCAACGTTATATCTACCTGCACTGGCTCACTTACTGCTGTTACTCCCTCTGAAGAAGCAGCGTGGCTGCGAAACGTCAGGGACAACAGGCCGAATTGGGCCCAACCTAGGAGCCTGTTTTTAGTAAATTCGGCATTTCTTCTTCCCTGCAGGCCTACACAGGCTGCAGTGGATTGTTTTTAGTTTTTTGGTAAAAAATAAAGATTGAAATTTTAAAACTTAGTATGTCGTTGTGAGGACCCAACCACCTCGGGCCTGCTAGCCACCACCACCACCAAAGCCTGGAAACCAATTTGTTTGGACATCATCTACAAAGAGAAAAAAATGGATTAGTGCACTTTAAACTGAACACTGCAGACAATACTCACCTTCCACACGAGGAGCACTCCATTTTTGTCCATCCAGGTCCAGGATTCCTACGGCGGACACCAGCAGCACCAGCTGAGGCCTAGGATTGCGGCCTGCAGAGCCCTCAGGCTTCTGCCACAGGTAGGCCTCACTAACGACCATGCTTTTTAATCACAGGTCCCAGGCGGCCCAATTCGGCCTCCCAGCGGTGAATGAAGCCAGTGCAGAGACCAGCTCTACACCTAGGGCCCCCCACACCCCCTTCCTCCTTCACCACCCCCCCAGTGACCATACCAGGCAACTAGCTAAGAGCTACTTTAAGCTTATCCAAGCTATACATCATAACAATATCATTGATGCAGCCATAGCCAGCCTCACGCCACCTAAAGGCATGGCAAAACATGTAGCCAGGCTAACAGCCTTCATCAAACCCGCCTCACCAACAGAAGCAGTCAGACAGGCCCTAGCTGCTAACACGCAGACCTGGATGGCGAACACCCTCAAAATTCTGGAGGGACACTATCTTGACATCACCACAGCCATTAGCAATAGCCTCCCCTTTGATAGTGTGGCCTTCCCCATAGCAGTCAACTGGGCCAAGAAACGCTTTAAAGCGAGGCTACATCCGACTGCTGTGGGGGAGGCCGAAGCCCTACTCTGGTGTGGAACTGAAAAGTACTGCAGTTCAGGTTCCGCACTCAGCAGTCCCTCAGGGTCCCTGGTGGGGGCGACCACCCCCCGAGCTTGCACCTGGAGAGCAGACAGGAGCCTCCACCTGCAGTCGCAGCAACACATGCGACCCCCTCTGCTCCCCAGGCCCAACCTCACCCCCTCACCCCCTCAGACTACAGCTCCCTTTCACAATCTCCCCCTACTCACCCCACTTTTCCTCCTCCTCCTCCCCCCGGCAGACACAGCCCAGAGTGGACAGTCCGTAAACGGACAAAAACTCCACCATCACTATCTCCACCCTCTAACATGGGCTGTGTCGAGCCAACAACATCAATTCACCCACCTGACATCGCCTTCAAAGACGATGGCTACTCCACCTCTGCAACTGCTGATCTCCCTATTACCTCCGCAGGTGGTGTGGCGGGACCGGGGACTGGCATGAAACCCCAACCGGGGCAAACACTGGGCTCACAGACACTACAACAAGTGGTTGGGGATCAAATGATGAGACCGAGGTTTTTAAAGCACAACAATGCTAACCTCATGGTGAACACCACCTCCTCTGACCCCACCACTAAAAACATCTGTGCTGAGCCCAGACATGAGTCCTCCCTGGTTTCTCCACACACCCTCGGTGAGCGGCAGGCTGCAGAGGGGAGACCTAAAAGGTTAATACAACCAGCTAGGCTAACCCCAGCACTCACAAAATACAGGGCCAAACCACATGGCCAAATGGCGGCTGGGGGTCAAAAAGCCCGACCAGCTCCCAGGGACATTCAACCCACAGAGCCACAGACCCGTGGACCGTGGACGGGAGACCAGCAAGGACGACAGGGGAGGTTGCGGCACACATGGTCGACCACCTAGGTGCCCAGGCCTCATGGAACCTGAACTCAAAGAGAGTACAAAAATGTTAATCTCATGATCATCATGTCTTCATTCACTGCAATAAAGTCTTCAGTCTACAACTGTATATGTTTGTGTTTACCTTTACCCGTGTATATTGTCCCACCACAACAAATAAGGAAAAAACAAAACAAAAAATAAAATTGAATTTATACTTACCTGTCCTGAACACCAGGGCTGTAGTCAAGGAGGTACTTGCCAACCTGCACCAACAGAGGTCCTCCTTCACACCTACCGAGTTTTCTCAATTTCCATCCTGCTCCTCAAAGGCCTTTTAGCCTGATCAGCAGCTGCAGAAACAAAAATACACAAAAAAACAATCATTTACAGTTGTTGTGGTGCGACAGTATCTATTTTGAATCCCTACATGGTTATTGGCTATACATTTAGACACAACTTCAAGACAGACAGACTGATTGAACGCTATAGTGCGACGGTAAGTGTGGGTACGAGCGATAATACGGAGGCATCCCTGTAGCCAGTGCAATCCAGACACACTGTGTTACCTGAACATCATTTTCTCTTGTACCTAACCTAGCCAGAGCCTGGGGCCTCTGTATCTTGCTGTCCTACACTTCCCCTCTACAACAAGCTAATTTGATGCACTCCACTTTCCAAATTCTCCAGCACCTCCCTTTAGTCAATCTCGACCTCCATCACTAGCCCGATGCCCTCACTTTTAACCCCAACCTCACCCCCTTTCCTTACCCTAACCTCACTCCACCCCAGCCCTAACCCTAACCTCAAAACCCCCCCCGGTCCTAACCTTAACCTCACTCCCTCCCCTGCCCTAATCCTAACCTCACCCCCACCCCAGCCCTAACCTCAACCAAATTCAACCCAGAAGCCACCACCAGCACCCATGCTGACACTCTCCCAGGGTTTATCTACTCTCTGTTGAGGTTACAGGCAAATATGGGTGTATAAATGTATGTGTTTGTGTGCATGCGCCTCCCCTTACCTCAGCCCAGGTATTGTCTTCGGCTGGTCTCCCGCCCAAGGAACACAACCCTCCGTCAGCACCACCTGCCGGCCTACAGCCATCTTTTGGCATAGGGGAATTCCGGGGGGACCATAATCCATCCAGGAGGCCCTCGAGCATCATAAGCATTCTCCACATGCATTTAACCATCTCTTCTGCTTTCTTTCCCTCCCCCTCCACCAGATGGAGCCATTCTGCTCCTATCCATCCACATACACTCACCCACACATAAACATACAATATGAGATAGTGTCCCTTTAAGTAAACCCATCCAGGTAGCTAGGGACAACCTATCAGACGCTTCTACACATCCACCAATCACAGAGCTGGTTGAACCTTGGAGGAGGGAACCCACTCCCTCCCCCAACGTTATATCTACCTGCACTGGCTCACTTACTGCTGTTACTCCCTCTGAAGAAGCAGCGTGGCTGCGAAACGTCAGGGACAACAGGCCGAATTGGGCCCAACCTAGGAGCCTGTTTTTAGTAAATTCGGCATTTCTTCTTCCCTGCAGGCCTACACAGGCTGCAGTGGATTGTTTTTAGTTTTTTGGTAAAAAATAAAGATTGAAATTTTAAAACTTAGTATGTCGTTGTGAGGACCCAACCACCTCGGGCCTGCTAGCCACCACCACCACCAAAGCCTGGAAACCAATTTGTTTGGACATCATCTACAAAGAGAAAAAAATGGATTAGTGCACTTTAAACTGAACACTGCAGACAATACTCACCTTCCACACGAGGAGCACTCCATTTTTGTCCATCCAGGTCCAGGATTCCTACGGCGGACACCAGCAGCACCAGCTGAGGCCTAGGATTGCGGCCTGCAGAGCCCTCAGGCTTCTGCCACAGGTAGGCCTCACTAACGACCATGCTTTTTAATCACAGGTCCCAGGCGGCCCAATTCGGCCTCCCAGCGGTGAATGAAGCCAGTGCAGAGACCAGCTCTACACCTAGGGCCCCCCACACCCCCTTCCTCCTTCACCACCCCCCCAGTGACCATACCAGGCAACTAGCTAAGAGCTACTTTAAGCTTATCCAAGCTATACATCATAACAATATCATTGATGCAGCCATAGCCAGCCTCACGCCACCTAAAGGCATGGCAAAACATGTAGCCAGGCTAACAGCCTTCATCAAACCCGCCTCACCAACAGAAGCAGTCAGACAGGCCCTAGCTGCTAACACGCAGACCTGGATGGCGAACACCCTCAAAATTCTGGAGGGACACTATCTTGACATCACCACAGCCATTAGCAATAGCCTCCCCTTTGATAGTGTGGCCTTCCCCATAGCAGTCAACTGGGCCAAGAAACGCTTTAAAGCGAGGCTACATCCGACTGCTGTGGGGGAGGCCGAAGCCCTACTCTGGTGTGGAACTGAAAAGTACTGCAGTTCAGGTTCCGCACTCAGCAGTCCCTCAGGGTCCCTGGTGGGGGCGACCACCCCCCGAGCTTGCACCTGGAGAGCAGACAGGAGCCTCCACCTGCAGTCGCAGCAACACATGCGACCCCCTCTGCTCCCCAGGCCCAACCTCACCCCCTCACCCCCTCAGACTACAGCTCCCTTTCACAATCTCCCCCTACTCACCCCACTTTTCCTCCTCCTCCTCCCCCCGGCAGACACAGCCCAGAGTGGACAGTCCGTAAACGGACAAAAACTCCACCATCACTATCTCCACCCTCTAACATGGGCTGTGTCGAGCCAACAACATCAATTCACCCACCTGACATCGCCTTCAAAGACGATGGCTACTCCACCTCTGCAACTGCTGATCTCCCTATTACCTCCGCAGGTGGTGTGGCGGGACCGGGGACTGGCATGAAACCCCAACCGGGGCAAACACTGGGCTCACAGACACTACAACAAGTGGTTGGGGATCAAATGATGAGACCGAGGTTTTTAAAGCACAACAATGCTAACCTCATGGTGAACACCACCTCCTCTGACCCCACCACTAAAAACATCTGTGCTGAGCCCAGACATGAGTCCTCCCTGGTTTCTCCACACACCCTCGGTGAGCGGCAGGCTGCAGAGGGGAGACCTAAAAGGTTAATACAACCAGCTAGGCTAACCCCAGCACTCACAAAATACAGGGCCAAACCACATGGCCAAATGGCGGCTGGGGGTCAAAAAGCCCGACCAGCTCCCAGGGACATTCAACCCACAGAGCCACAGACCCGTGGACCGTGGACGGGAGACCAGCAAGGACGACAGGGGAGGTTGCGGCACACATGGTCGACCACCTAGGTGCCCAGGCCTCATGGAACCTGAACTCAAAGAGAGTACAAAAATGTTAATCTCATGATCATCATGTCTTCATTCACTGCAATAAAGTCTTCAGTCTACAACTGTATATGTTTGTGTTTACCTTTACCCGTGTATATTGTCCCACCACAACAAATAAGGAAAAAACAAAACAAAAAATAAAATTGAATTTATACTTACCTGTCCTGAACACCAGGGCTGTAGTCAAGGAGGTACTTGCCAACCTGCACCAACAGAGGTCCTCCTTCACACCTACCGAGTTTTCTCAATTTCCATCCTGCTCCTCAAAGGCCTTTTAGCCTGATCAGCAGCTGCAGAAACAAAAATACACAAAAAAACAATCATTTACAGTTGTTGTGGTGCGACAGTATCTATTTTGAATCCCTACATGGTTATTGGCTATACATTTAGACACAACTTCAAGACAGACAGACTGATTGAACGCTATAGTGCGACGGTAAGTGTGGGTACGAGCGATAATACGGAGGCATCCCTGTAGCCAGTGCAATCCAGACACACTGTGTTACCTGAACATCATTTTCTCTTGTACCTAACCTAGCCAGAGCCTGGGGCCTCTGTATCTTGCTGTCCTACACTTCCCCTCTACAACAAGCTAATTTGATGCACTCCACTTTCCAAATTCTCCAGCACCTCCCTTTAGTCAATCTCGACCTCCATCACTAGCCCGATGCCCTCACTTTTAACCCCAACCTCACCCCCTTTCCTTACCCTAACCTCACTCCACCCCAGCCCTAACCCTAACCTCAAAACCCCCCCCGGTCCTAACCTTAACCTCACTCCCTCCCCTGCCCTAATCCTAACCTCACCCCCACCCCAGCCCTAACCTCAACCAAATTCAACCCAGAAGCCACCACCAGCACCCATGCTGACACTCTCCCAGGGTTTATCTACTCTCTGTTGAGGTTACAGGCAAATATGGGTGTATAAATGTATGTGTTTGTGTGCATGCGCCTCCCCTTACCTCAGCCCAGGTATTGTCTTCGGCTGGTCTCCCGCCCAAGGAACACAACCCTCCGTCAGCACCACCTGCCGGCCTACAGCCATCTTTTGGCATAGGGGAATTCCGGGGGGACCATAATCCATCCAGGAGGCCCTCGAGCATCATAAGCATTCTCCACATGCATTTAACCATCTCTTCTGCTTTCTTTCCCTCCCCCTCCACCAGATGGAGCCATTCTGCTCCTATCCATCCACATACACTCACCCACACATAAACATACAATATGAGATAGTGTCCCTTTAAGTAAACCCATCCAGGTAGCTAGGGACAACCTATCAGACGCTTCTACACATCCACCAATCACAGAGCTGGTTGAACCTTGGAGGAGGGAACCCACTCCCTCCCCCAACGTTATATCTACCTGCACTGGCTCACTTACTGCTGTTACTCCCTCTGAAGAAGCAGCGTGGCTGCGAAACGTCAGGGACAACAGGCCGAATTGGGCCCAACCTAGGAGCCTGTTTTTAGTAAATTCGGCATTTCTTCTTCCCTGCAGGCCTACACAGGCTGCAGTGGATTGTTTTTAGTTTTTTGGTAAAAAATAAAGATTGAAATTTTAAAACTTAGTATGTCGTTGTGAGGACCCAACCACCTCGGGCCTGCTAGCCACCACCACCACCAAAGCCTGGAAACCAATTTGTTTGGACATCATCTACAAAGAGAAAAAAATGGATTAGTGCACTTTAAACTGAACACTGCAGACAATACTCACCTTCCACACGAGGAGCACTCCATTTTTGTCCATCCAGGTCCAGGATTCCTACGGCGGACACCAGCAGCACCAGCTGAGGCCTAGGATTGCGGCCTGCAGAGCCCTCAGGCTTCTGCCACAGGTAGGCCTCACTAACGACCATGCTTTTTAATCACAGGTCCCAGGCGGCCCAATTCGGCCTCCCAGCGGTGAATGAAGCCAGTGCAGAGACCAGCTCTACACCTAGGGCCCCCCACACCCCCTTCCTCCTTCACCACCCCCCCAGTGACCATACCAGGCAACTAGCTAAGAGCTACTTTAAGCTTATCCAAGCTATACATCATAACAATATCATTGATGCAGCCATAGCCAGCCTCACGCCACCTAAAGGCATGGCAAAACATGTAGCCAGGCTAACAGCCTTCATCAAACCCGCCTCACCAACAGAAGCAGTCAGACAGGCCCTAGCTGCTAACACGCAGACCTGGATGGCGAACACCCTCAAAATTCTGGAGGGACACTATCTTGACATCACCACAGCCATTAGCAATAGCCTCCCCTTTGATAGTGTGGCCTTCCCCATAGCAGTCAACTGGGCCAAGAAACGCTTTAAAGCGAGGCTACATCCGACTGCTGTGGGGGAGGCCGAAGCCCTACTCTGGTGTGGAACTGAAAAGTACTGCAGTTCAGGTTCCGCACTCAGCAGTCCCTCAGGGTCCCTGGTGGGGGCGACCACCCCCCGAGCTTGCACCTGGAGAGCAGACAGGAGCCTCCACCTGCAGTCGCAGCAACACATGCGACCCCCTCTGCTCCCCAGGCCCAACCTCACCCCCTCACCCCCTCAGACTACAGCTCCCTTTCACAATCTCCCCCTACTCACCCCACTTTTCCTCCTCCTCCTCCCCCCGGCAGACACAGCCCAGAGTGGACAGTCCGTAAACGGACAAAAACTCCACCATCACTATCTCCACCCTCTAACATGGGCTGTGTCGAGCCAACAACATCAATTCACCCACCTGACATCGCCTTCAAAGACGATGGCTACTCCACCTCTGCAACTGCTGATCTCCCTATTACCTCCGCAGGTGGTGTGGCGGGACCGGGGACTGGCATGAAACCCCAACCGGGGCAAACACTGGGCTCACAGACACTACAACAAGTGGTTGGGGATCAAATGATGAGACCGAGGTTTTTAAAGCACAACAATGCTAACCTCATGGTGAACACCACCTCCTCTGACCCCACCACTAAAAACATCTGTGCTGAGCCCAGACATGAGTCCTCCCTGGTTTCTCCACACACCCTCGGTGAGCGGCAGGCTGCAGAGGGGAGACCTAAAAGGTTAATACAACCAGCTAGGCTAACCCCAGCACTCACAAAATACAGGGCCAAACCACATGGCCAAATGGCGGCTGGGGGTCAAAAAGCCCGACCAGCTCCCAGGGACATTCAACCCACAGAGCCACAGACCCGTGGACCGTGGACGGGAGACCAGCAAGGACGACAGGGGAGGTTGCGGCACACATGGTCGACCACCTAGGTGCCCAGGCCTCATGGAACCTGAACTCAAAGAGAGTACAAAAATGTTAATCTCATGATCATCATGTCTTCATTCACTGCAATAAAGTCTTCAGTCTACAACTGTATATGTTTGTGTTTACCTTTACCCGTGTATATTGTCCCACCACAACAAATAAGGAAAAAACAAAACAAAAAATAAAATTGAATTTATACTTACCTGTCCTGAACACCAGGGCTGTAGTCAAGGAGGTACTTGCCAACCTGCACCAACAGAGGTCCTCCTTCACACCTACCGAGTTTTCTCAATTTCCATCCTGCTCCTCAAAGGCCTTTTAGCCTGATCAGCAGCTGCAGAAACAAAAATACACAAAAAAACAATCATTTACAGTTGTTGTGGTGCGACAGTATCTATTTTGAATCCCTACATGGTTATTGGCTATACATTTAGACACAACTTCAAGACAGACAGACTGATTGAACGCTATAGTGCGACGGTAAGTGTGGGTACGAGCGATAATACGGAGGCATCCCTGTAGCCAGTGCAATCCAGACACACTGTGTTACCTGAACATCATTTTCTCTTGTACCTAACCTAGCCAGAGCCTGGGGCCTCTGTATCTTGCTGTCCTACACTTCCCCTCTACAACAAGCTAATTTGATGCACTCCACTTTCCAAATTCTCCAGCACCTCCCTTTAGTCAATCTCGACCTCCATCACTAGCCCGATGCCCTCACTTTTAACCCCAACCTCACCCCCTTTCCTTACCCTAACCTCACTCCACCCCAGCCCTAACCCTAACCTCAAAACCCCCCCCGGTCCTAACCTTAACCTCACTCCCTCCCCTGCCCTAATCCTAACCTCACCCCCACCCCAGCCCTAACCTCAACCAAATTCAACCCAGAAGCCACCACCAGCACCCATGCTGACACTCTCCCAGGGTTTATCTACTCTCTGTTGAGGTTACAGGCAAATATGGGTGTATAAATGTATGTGTTTGTGTGCATGCGCCTCCCCTTACCTCAGCCCAGGTATTGTCTTCGGCTGGTCTCCCGCCCAAGGAACACAACCCTCCGTCAGCACCACCTGCCGGCCTACAGCCATCTTTTGGCATAGGGGAATTCCGGGGGGACCATAATCCATCCAGGAGGCCCTCGAGCATCATAAGCATTCTCCACATGCATTTAACCATCTCTTCTGCTTTCTTTCCCTCCCCCTCCACCAGATGGAGCCATTCTGCTCCTATCCATCCACATACACTCACCCACACATAAACATACAATATGAGATAGTGTCCCTTTAAGTAAACCCATCCAGGTAGCTAGGGACAACCTATCAGACGCTTCTACACATCCACCAATCACAGAGCTGGTTGAACCTTGGAGGAGGGAACCCACTCCCTCCCCCAACGTTATATCTACCTGCACTGGCTCACTTACTGCTGTTACTCCCTCTGAAGAAGCAGCGTGGCTGCGAAACGTCAGGGACAACAGGCCGAATTGGGCCCAACCTAGGAGCCTGTTTTTAGTAAATTCGGCATTTCTTCTTCCCTGCAGGCCTACACAGGCTGCAGTGGATTGTTTTTAGTTTTTTGGTAAAAAATAAAGATTGAAATTTTAAAACTTAGTATGTCGTTGTGAGGACCCAACCACCTCGGGCCTGCTAGCCACCACCACCACCAAAGCCTGGAAACCAATTTGTTTGGACATCATCTACAAAGAGAAAAAAATGGATTAGTGCACTTTAAACTGAACACTGCAGACAATACTCACCTTCCACACGAGGAGCACTCCATTTTTGTCCATCCAGGTCCAGGATTCCTACGGCGGACACCAGCAGCACCAGCTGAGGCCTAGGATTGCGGCCTGCAGAGCCCTCAGGCTTCTGCCACAGGTAGGCCTCACTAACGACCATGCTTTTTAATCACAGGTCCCAGGCGGCCCAATTCGGCCTCCCAGCGGTGAATGAAGCCAGTGCAGAGACCAGCTCTACACCTAGGGCCCCCCACACCCCCTTCCTCCTTCACCACCCCCCCAGTGACCATACCAGGCAACTAGCTAAGAGCTACTTTAAGCTTATCCAAGCTATACATCATAACAATATCATTGATGCAGCCATAGCCAGCCTCACGCCACCTAAAGGCATGGCAAAACATGTAGCCAGGCTAACAGCCTTCATCAAACCCGCCTCACCAACAGAAGCAGTCAGACAGGCCCTAGCTGCTAACACGCAGACCTGGATGGCGAACACCCTCAAAATTCTGGAGGGACACTATCTTGACATCACCACAGCCATTAGCAATAGCCTCCCCTTTGATAGTGTGGCCTTCCCCATAGCAGTCAACTGGGCCAAGAAACGCTTTAAAGCGAGGCTACATCCGACTGCTGTGGGGGAGGCCGAAGCCCTACTCTGGTGTGGAACTGAAAAGTACTGCAGTTCAGGTTCCGCACTCAGCAGTCCCTCAGGGTCCCTGGTGGGGGCGACCACCCCCCCGAGCTTGCACCTGGAGAGCAGACAGGAGCCTCCACCTGCAGTTGCAGCCGCAGCAACACAGGCGGCCCCCTCTGCTCTCCAGGCCCAACCTCACCCCCTCACCCCCTCAGAACACAGCTCCCTTTCGCAATCTCCCCCCACTCACCCCTCTTCTTCTCCTCCTCCTCCCCCCGGCAGACACAGCCCAGAGTGGACAGTCCGCAAACGGACAAAGACTCCACCATCACTGTCTCCACCCTCAAACATGGGCTGTGTCGAGCCAACAACATCAATTCACCCACCTGACATCGCCTTCAAAGACGATGGCTACTCCACCTCTGCAACTGCTGATCTCCCTATTACCTCCGCAGGTGGTGTGGCGGGACCGGGGACTGGCATGAAACCCCAACCGGGGCAAACACTGGGCTCACAGACACTACAACAAGTGGTTGGGGATCAAATGATGAGACCGAGGTTTTTAAAGCACAACAATGCTAACCTCATGGTGAACACCACCTCCTCTGACCCCACCACTAAAAACATCTGTGCTGAGCCCAGACATGAGTCCTCCCTGGTTTCTCCACACACCCTCGGTGAGCGGCAGGCTGCAGAGGGGAGACCTAAAAGGTTAATACAACCAGCTAGGCTAACCCCAGCACTCACAAAATACAGGGCCAAACCACATGGCCAAATGGCGGCTGGGGGTCAAAAAGCCCGACCAGCTCCCAGGGACATTCAACCCACAGAGCCACAGACCCGTGGACCGTGGACGGGAGACCAGCAAGGACGACAGGGGAGGTTGCGGCACACATGGTCGACCACCTAGGTGCCCAGGCCTCATGGAACCTGAACTCAAAGAGAGTACAAAAATGTTAATCTCATGATCATCATGTCTTCATTCACTGCAATAAAGTCTTCAGTCTACAACTGTATATGTTTGTGTTTACCTTTACCCGTGTATATTGTCCCACCACAACAAATAAGGAAAAAACAAAACAAAAAATAAAATTGAATTTATACTTACCTGTCCTGAACACCAGGGCTGTAGTCAAGGAGGTACTTGCCAACCTGCACCAACAGAGGTCCTCCTTCACACCTACCGAGTTTTCTCAATTTCCATCCTGCTCTTCAAAGGCCTTTCAGCCTGATCAGCAGCTGCAGAAACAAAAATACACAAAAAAACAATCATTTACAGTTGTTGTGGTGCGACAGTATCTATTTTGAATCCCTACATGGTTATTGGCTATACATTTAGACACAACTTCAAGACAGATAGACTGATTGAACGCTATAGTGCGACGGTAAGTGTGGGTACGAGCGATAATACGGAGGCATCCCTGTAGCCAGTGCAATCCAGACACACTGTGTTACCTGAACATCATTTTCTCTTGTACCTAACCCCTAACCCCTAACCCTAACCCCTAACCCTAACCCTAATTAGGGGAAACCCTAACCACATGACCGTTTTTTTTTTTTATCGTACAGCCACGGGAGACATACCAAAACGTTCACCTCACTCCGCTGATCACCATGGTGGCCTCCGTTCGCTTTCTGGAAGTGGTGATTTACGGCATTTTAAAAATTCCCTGATGGACGTACAGCTTTGGAAATGCCGCCATTGGACTCTGCTTTTCTTGCCGATCGATTTAATACTACTTTTATCGCGATTGGACGACATGCAATTTTTGTAAATCCACCAGGGGGTGCAGTTGAGTAACAAATGTATTTTTGGAAGTTTGAAAAGTGGAATTTTTATATCTCCTCGCAGGAAGCAGTTACAGCTACAAGAGTGACATATTTGGAAAGCCTGCGGCAAGCTGAGCCAACCTCCACTGCAAAGAATATCATATGTGCTATTTTTCAAAATGTTGCTCTGCCTAGCTACTTCCAGAAAAGTTGTGAATGCTGAAGAAGACCTTCAGACAAATATGTTGCCTCCTAATTACCCACCCACAAACTTGGATGCCTGTAGATCATTGTGAATGCTCACAAATGACAAATCTAAAATATGGAAGAACAACCAATTTTCCAACAACCTGCACCCACATTCAAACCATCATTCTTTCCTATGGGGCAAAAATTGGAAGTTATTTAAAGAGACTTGAGAGGACTTGGAGGCCCATCAACATCCCTCAAGGCACCCATACACTAACTTTGGGGAGTGTAGCTGATTGGGAAAGGCCCAAAATGGCCACTCCAATTTTGATTCCAAAGTCAAACCACCATTCATTCCTATGGGGGCAAAATTGGAAGTTCTTCATAGAGACATGGGGGTAGTTGGAGGCAAATAAGCACCCCTTAAGGCATCTGTACACCTAATATGGGGACTGTAGCTGACTTGGAACGACAACAATTTGCACTTCCAATTTTGGTGACAGCTGCCATGCATGTCTATGGGACAAAAATTGGAAGTTCTTTGTAGAGAATTGGGATGACTTGGAAGCCCATCACCATCCGCCAAGGCACCCACACATCAAATTTGGGGAATGTAGCTCATTGGGAACGCCCACAAATGGCAATTCCAACTTCCATTCCAAATTCAAAATGCCATTCATTCTTATGGGGCAAGAACTGTAACTTCTTCGTAGAGACTTGGGAGGACTTGGAAGCCCATCAACATCCCTCAAGGCACCCACACATCAAATTTGGGGAAGATAGCTGATTGGGAAGACCCACAAATGGCAATTCCAATTTTGGTGACAGCTCCCATGCATGTCTATGGGACAAAAATTGGAAGTCCTTCGTAGAGATTTGGGAGGACTTGGAGGCCCATCAGCATCCCTCAAGCCACCCATACACTAAATTTTGGGAATGTAGCTCATTGGGAACGCACACAAATGGCCACTCCAATTTTGATTCTAAACTCAAACCGCCATTCATTCCTATGGGGGCAAAATTGGAAGTTCTTCATAGAGACTTAGGGGGACTTGGAGGTCCACCAGCATCCATAAAGGCACCCACACGTCAAATTTGGGGAGTGTAGCTCATTGGGATCACCCACAAATGGCCATTCCAATTTTGGTCATAGCTCCCATGCATGTGTATGGGAAGAAATTTGGAAGTTATTTGTAGAGACTTGGGAGGACTTGGGGAGACACCAGCATCCCATAAGGCATCTGCACACCAAATTTGGGAAGTGTAGCTCATTGGGAACGCCCACAAATGGCAATTCCAACTTCTATTCAAAATTCAAAATGCCATTCATTCTTATGGGGGAAGAACTGTAACTTCTTCGTAGAGACTTGGGAGGACTTGGAAGCCTATCACCACCCCCCAAGGCAGCCACACATCAAATTTGGGGAAGATAGCTGATTGGGAAGACCCGCAAATTGCACTTCCAATTTTGGTAACAGCTGCCATGCATGTCTATGGGACCAAAATTGGAAGTTGTTTGTAGAGACTTGGGAGGACTTGGGGAAACATCAGCATCCCTAAAGGCACGTGCACACCAAATTTGGGGAGTGTAGCTCATTGGGAACGCCCACAAATGGCAAATCCAATTTTGGTCATAGCTCCCATCCATGTCTATGGGATCAAAATTGGAAGTTCTTTGTAGAGACTTGGGAGGACTTGGGGCAACATAAGCATCCCTCAAGGCACCCATACACTAAATTTGGGGATTGTAGCTAATTGAGAACGCCCACAAATTGCACTTCCAAGTTTTAGCACTCATTCCAACCCCCAATCATTCCTATATATCATTCCATCTAATAGATGGAAATATGGAAGCCATAGATGAAAATATGGAAGTGGAGTTATGAGCATAAATGCTACATGAGGGAGGACATTTGGGGTATTGTTGCGTTTGTCTTGTCGAGGCCTTTCAGAATATCCAGGTCCCCTTCTTGTATCACTTCCCATTAAAGACTTTGCTCCAGAACAGCGCCACCTATGTGACGTTCACCTATGTGATAGAGCTCTTTGACAGCTTTCCAAAGATGTCTGTTTCTCACCCCTGCCTGCTTCCTTTGAGGAGGCAGAGCAAACAGAAAAATTGAACTTTTGCCGCCCCCTAGCTCTGCACAGGAAGGAACCACAGCTATTATCCCAACACGGGGCGAGTGGGCTCGATGAGACTTTTCCGTCGCTGCCTGGATTGTGGCTCTACCCTATAAGAATCCACATTCCCCATTCTCATCTATGGCTTCCATATTTCCATCTATGAATGACTTCCATATTTCCATCCATTAGATGGAAATATGGAAGTCATAGATGAAAATATGGAAGTCATTCATAGACTTCCATATTTCCATCTAATAGATGGAAATATGGAAGCCATAGATGAAAATATGGAAGTGGAGTTATGAGCATAAATGCTACATGAGGGAGGACATTTGGGGTATTGTTGCGTTCGTCTTGTCATGGCAATTCAAAATATTCAGGTCTCTTTCTTCTATCTCTTTCCATTGGTTTTGGTTTTGTTCTATAAGAGCGCCACCTATGTGGCGTTCACATGTGTTATAGAGGACTTTTATGGATTTCCAAACATGTCTGTTTCTCACCCCTGCCTCCTTCCATTGAGGAGACAGAGCACATTCAGCAAGCAGAAAAATAGAACTTTTGCTGCCCCCTAGCTCTGCACAGGAAGGGACAACAGCTATGATCACAACACGGGGCCAGTGGGCTCGATGAGACTTTCCCGTCATTGCCTGGATTGTGGCTGTACCCTATGAGAATCCACATTCCCAATTCTCATCAATGGCTTCCATATTTCAATCTATGAATGACTTCCATATTTCCATCTATGAATGACTTCCATATTTCCATCCATTAGATGGAAATATGGAAGTCATAGATGAAAATATGGAAGTCATTCATAGACTTCCATATTTCCATCTAATAGATGGAAATATGGAAGCCATAGATGAAAATATGGAAGTGGAGTTATGAGCATAAATGCTACATGAGGGAGGACATTTGGGGTATTGTTGCGTTCGTCTTGTCATGGCAATTCAAAATATTCAGGTCTCTTTCTTCTATCTTTTTCCATTGGTTTTGGCCTTGTTCTATAAGAGCGCCACCTATGTGGCGTTCACATGTGTTATAGAGGACTTTTATGGATTTCCAAACATGTCTGTTTCTCACCCCTGCCTCCTTCCATTGAGGAGACAGAGCACATTCAGCAAGCAGAAAAATAGAACTTTTGCTGCCCCCTAGCTCTGCACAGGAAGGGACAACAGCTATGATCACAACACGGGGCCAGTGGGCTCGATGAGACTTTCCCGTCATTACCTGGATTGTGGCTGTACCCTATGAGAATCCACATTCCCAATTCTCATCAATGGCTTCCATATTTCAATCTATGAATGACTTCCATATTTCCATCTATGAATGACTTCCATATTTCCATCCATTAGATGGAAATATGGAAGTCAAAGATGAAAATATGGAAGTCATTCATAGACTTCCATATTTCCATCTAATAGATGGAAATATGGAAGCCATAGATGAAAATATGGAAGTGGAGTTATGAGCATAAATGCTACATGAGGGAGGACATTTGGGGTATTGTTGCGTTCATCTTGTCATGGCAATTCAAAATATTCAGGTCTCCTTCTTCTATCTTTTTCCATTGGTTTTGGCCTTGTTCTATAAGAGCGCCACCTATATGGCGTTCACATGTGTTATAGAGGACTTTAATGGATTTCCAAACATGTCTGTTTCTCACCCCTGCCTCCTTCCATTGAGGAGACAGAGCACATTCAGCAAGCAGAAAAATAGAACTTTTGCTGCCCCCTAGCTCTGCATAGGAAGGGACAACAGCTATGATCGCAACACAGTGTCAGGAAGGCTCGTAGAGGACATGGAGGAAGGACCCAGATGCACAGACGGGAAGCGAGATCAAGGATTACGGGGTTCAAACAATGGAATTTTAATTTCAAAAGGGGCAAAAAACATGAACATGACATGGACACGACGTGAAGACATATACAATGATGAGACACAGACAGAACAAAAACCAAGACTTAAATACATGACACAAATGAGGGAACGAGAAACAGGTGAGACACGAGAGGGCAGCTGCACTTGATTAAAACAAAACAGGGAAGACGAGACATGAGACAAGACTACAAAATAAAACAGGAAGTGACTAGAACTAAAAACATGAAACTTGACGAGACAAAAACACAGAACGTGACACACGGGGCCAGTGGGCTCGATGATACTTTTCCGTCGTTGCCTGGATTGTGGCTGTACCCTATGAGAATCCACATTCCCGATTCTCATCAATGGCTTCCAAATTTCAATCTATGAATGACTTCCATTTTTCCATCCATTAGATGGAAATATGGAAGCCATAGATGAAAATATGGAAGTAGAGTTCTGTTAGCATCAATGCTACATGAAGCAGGACATTCGGGGCATTGTCACATTCGTCTCGTCGAGGCTTTTCAGAATGTCCAGGTCCCCTTCTTATATCTCTCTCCATTAAAGACCTTGCTCCAGAAGAGTGCCACCTATGTGGCATTTACATATGTGATAGAGCACTCTGAGAGCTTTCCAAACATGTCTTTTTCTCACCCCTGACTGTTTCCATCGAGAAGATATAGGACTTTAGCAAACAGAAGAATTTAACTTTTGCTGGTCCCTAGCTCTGCACAGGAAGGAACCACAGCTATGATTCCAACACTGGGCCAATCAGGTCGATGAGACCTTTCCGTCCCTGCCTGGATCATGGCTCTAAGATGAAGTATGGCCGAGTTTGCCCCATTCACCTTGTTTGGCAAGAGGGAGTCAGGGTGTATGAGTGTTCATGGGCTCTGAGAGTCTGGGGCCTTGTTGGAACTTTTGACCAAAACAATAACTTACAGGGCTGATTCTCGCATATGTCATAGAGCTCTTCGAGAGCTTTCGGGAACAACTGGGCCTGTGTCCGAAAGCCTCTCGGTTGAGGAGTTACGGCAATTTAGCTTCCAGGTCAAGAGGTCGTCTACAAACGAGGCCTAGTCGAGTGACATTTCGGGGCTCTACTCGACCATATGACCACTTAGAGACTAGCAACCACTGTTACCTAAAAGCCAGCATCCCCATGAAGTAGTGAGTCAAATATGATGGATGTAAACTGACAGGAAGTGCTGCAAAATTGATGGTGAACTTCAGGAGGTCGCCTCATTTGCATAGATTAAAACGTGGAGGCGGGAAAATTTCCCGCCTCCACATTTCCATCTATTCAGAGCAATCATAGATGAAAATATGGAAGTAGAGTTCTGTTAGCATCAATGCTACATGAAGCAGGACATTCGGGGCATTGTCACATTCGTCTCGTCGAGGCTTTTCAGAATGTCCAGGTCCCCTTCTTATATCTCTCTCCATTAAAGACCTTGCTCCAGAAGAGTGCCACCTATGTGGCATTTACATATGTGATAGAGCACTCTGAGAGCTTTCCAAACATGTCTTTTTCTCACCCCTGACTGTTTCCATCGAGGAGATAGAGCACTTCAATGAGTTACGTTTCCCATCCCCCACCCCAATGCCAGAGGCCAAAAAGGATTTCAGCAGCTATTGACCAGGAGAGGATTTTTTGACCGTCGCCAATTGAGCTGATATTCAGATATGCGATAGCCCTTGCATCGACGCACAGTGTGTGAAATTTTGGCGCTTCCTGTCGCTAACCCTGAGCCTAGAAAACAATAATTCCATCTTCCTGATTTGTACATTTTCACATTGAAATTTTTCTCATCTTTACCGCCATGCCATGTCGTTTGTGAACGACCTAGGAGATTTCTGTCCAGGGGTCTGTCGTCAACAACTAGAGGGCAGTCAGTGATGGGAGTTGGAAGACTTTTGGAGCATGTTTTGTCCCAAATGTCGTCCCAGCTACATCTCGCCGAGGCTTTTCAGAATGTCCAGGTCCCCTTCTTATATCTCTCTCCATTAAAGACCTTGCTCCAGAAGAGAGCCACCTATGTGGCATTCACATATGTGATAGAGCACTCTGAGAGCTTTCCAAACATGTCTTTTTCTCACCCCTGACTGTTTCCATCGAGAAGATATAGGACTTTAGCAAACAGAAGAATTTAACTTTTGCTGGTCCCTAGCTCTGCACAGGAAGGAACCACAGCTATGATTCCAACACTGGGCCAATCAGGTCGATGAGACCTTTCCGTCCCTGCCTGGATCATGGCTCTAAGATGAAGTATGGCCGAGTTTACCCCATTCACCTTGTTTGGCAAGAGGGAGTCAGGGTGTATGAGTGTTCATGGGCTCTGAGAGTCTGGGGCCTTGTTGGAACTTTTGACCAAAACAATAACTTACAGGGCTGATTCTCGCATATGTCATAGAGCTCTTCGAGAGCTTTCGGGAACAACTGGGCCTGTGTCCGAAAGCCTCTCGGTTGAGGAGTTACGGCAATTTAGCTTCCAGGTCAAGAGGTCGTCTACAAACGAGGCCTAGTCGAGTGACATTTCGGGGCTCTACTCGACCATATGACCACTTAGAGACTAGCAACCACTGTTACCTAAAAGCCAGCATCCCCATGAAGTAGTGAGTCAAATATGATGGATGTAAACTGACAGGAAGTGCTGCAAAATTGATGGTGAACTTCAGGAGGTCGCCTCATTTGCATAGATTAAAACGTGGAGGCGGGAAAATTTCCCGCCTCCACATTTCCATCTATTCAGAGCAATCATAGATGAAAATATGGAAGTAGAGTTCTGTTAGCATCAATGCTACATGAAGCAGGACATTCGGGGCATTGTCACATTCGTCTCGTCGAGGCTTTTCAGAATGTCCAGGTCCCCTTCTTATATCTCTCTCCATTAAAGACCTTGCTCCAGAAGAGTGCCACCTATGTGGCATTTACATATGTGATAGAGCACTCTGAGAGCTTTCCAAAGATGTCTTTTTCTCACCCCTGACTGTTTCCATCGAGGAGATAGAGCACTTCAATGAGTTACGTTTCCCATCCCCCACCCCAATGCCAGAGGCCAAAAAGGATTTCAGGAGCTATTGACCAGGAGAGGATTTTTTGACCGTCGCCAATTGAGCTGATATTCAGATATGCGATAGCCCTTGCATCGACGCACAGTGTGTGAAATTTTGGCGCTTCCTGTCGCTAACCCTGAGCCTAGAAAACAATAATTCCATCTTCCTGATTTGTACATTTTCACATTGAAATTTTTCTCATCTTTACCGCCATGCCATGTCGTTTGTGAACGACCCAGGAGATTTCTGTCCAGGGGTCTGTCGTCAACAACTAGAGGGCAGTCAGTGATGGGAGTTGGAAGACTTTTGGAGCATGTTTTGTCCCAAATGTCGTCCCAGCTACATCTCACCGAGGCTTTTCAGAATGTCCAGGTCCCCTTCTTATATCTCTCTCCATTAAAGACCTTGCTCCAGAAGAGAGCCACCTATGTGGCATTTACATATGTGATAGAGCACTCTGAGAGCTTTCCAAACATGTCTTTTTCTCACCCCTGACTGTTTCCATCGAGAAGATATAGGACTTTAGCAAACAGAAGAATTTAACTTTTGCTGGTCCCTAGCTCTGCACAGGAAGGAACCACAGCTATGATTCCAACACTGGGCCAATCAGGTCGATGAGACCTTTCCGTCCCTGCCTGGATCATGGCTCTAAGATGAAGTATGGCAGAGTTTGCCCCATTCACCTTGTTTGGCAAGAGGGAGTCAGGGTGTATGAGTGTTCATGGGCTCTGAGAGTCTGGGGCCTTGTTGGAACTTTTGACCAAAACAATAACTTACAGGGCTGATTCTCGCATATGTCATAGAGCTCTTCGAGAGCTTTCGGGAACAACTGGGCCTGTGTCCGAAAGCCTCTCGGTTGAGGAGTTACGGCAATTTAGCTTCCAGGTCAAGAGGTCGTCTACAAACGAGGCCTAGTCGAGTGACATTTCGGGGCTCTACTCGACCATATGACCACTTAGAGACTAGCAACCACTGTTACCTAAAAGCCAGCATCCCCATGAAGTAGTGAGTCAAATATGATGGATGTAAACTGACAGGAAGTGCTGCAAAATTGATGGTGAACTTCAGGAGGTCGCCTCATTTGCATAGATTAAAACGTGGAGGCGGGAAAATTTCCCGCCTCCACATTTCCATCTATTCAGAGCAATCATAGATGAAAATATGGAAGTAGAGTTCTGTTAGCATCAATGCTACATGAAGCAGGACATTCGGGGCATTGTCACATTCGTCTCGTCGAGGCTTTTCAGAATGTCCAGGTCCCCTTCTTATATCTCTCTCCATTAAAGACCTTGCTCCAGAAGAGTGCCACCTATGTGGCATTTACATATGTGATAGAGCACTCTGAGAGCTTTCCAAACATGTCTTTTTCTCACCCCTGACTGTTTCCATCGAGGAGATAGAGCACTTCAATGAGTTACGTTTCCCATCCCCCACCCCAATGCCAGAGGCCAAAAAGGATTTCAGCAGCTATTGACCAGGAGAGGATTTTTTGACCGTCGCCAATTGAGCTGATATTCAGATATGCGATAGCCCTTGCATCGACGCACAGTGTGTGAAATTTTGGCGCTTCCTGTCGCTAACCCTGAGCCTAGAAAACAATAATTCCATCTTCCTGATTTGTACATTTTCACATTGAAATTTTTCTCATCTTTACCGCCATGCCATGTCGTTTGTGAACGACCTAGGAGATTTCTGTCCAGGGGTCTGTCGTCAACAACTAGAGGGCAGTCAGTGATGGGAGTTGGAAGACTTTTGGAGCATGTTTTGTCCCAAATGTCGTCCCAGCTACATCTCGCCGAGGCTTTTCAGAATGTCCAGGTCCCCTTCTTATATCTCTCTCCATTAAAGACCTTGCTCCAGAAGAGAGCCACCTATGTGGCATTTACATATGTGATAGAGCACTCTGAGAGCTTTCCAAACATGTCTTTTTCTCACCCCTGACTGTTTCCATCGAGAAGATATAGGACTTTAGCAAACAGAAGAATTTAACTTTTGCTGGTCCCTAGCTCTGCACAGGAAGGAACCACAGCTATGATTCCAACACTGGGCCAATCAGGTCGATGAGACCTTTCCGTCCCTGCCTGGATCATGGCTCTAAGATGAAGTATGGCAGAGTTTGCCCCATTCACCTTGTTTGGCAAGAGGGAGTCAGGGTGTATGAGTGTTCATGGGCTCTGAGAGTCTGGGGCCTTGTTGGAACTTTTGACCAAAACAATAACTTACAGGGCTGATTCTCGCATATGTCATAGAGCTCTTCGAGAGCTTTCGGGAACAACTGGGCCTGTGTCCGAAAGCCTCTCGGTTGAGGAGTTACGGCAATTTAGCTTCCAGGTCAAGAGGTCGTCTACAAACGAGGCCTAGTCGAGTGACATTTCGGGGCTCTACTCGACCATATGACCACTTAGAGACTAGCAACCACTGTTACCTAAAAGCCAGCATCCCCATGAAGTAGTGAGTCAAATATGATGGATGTAAACTGACAGGAAGTGCTGCAAAATTGATGGTGAACTTCAGGAGGTCGCCTCATTTGCATAGATTAAAACGTGGAGGCGGGAAAATTTCCCGCCTCCACATTTCCATCTATTCAGAGCAATCATAGATGAAAATATGGAAGTAGAGTTCTGTTAGCATCAATGCTACATGAAGCAGGACATTCATGGCATTGTCACATTCGTCTCGTCGAGGCTTTTCAGAATGTCCAGGTCCCCTTCTTATATCTCTCTCCATTAAAGACCTTGCTCCAGAAGAGTGCCACCTATGTGGCATTTACATATGTGATAGAGCACTCTGAGAGCTTTCCAAAGATGTCTTTTTCTCACCCCTGACTGTTTCCATCGAGGAGATAAAGCACTTCAATGAGTTACATTTCCCATCCCCCACCCCAATGCCAGAGGCCAAAAAGGATTTCAGGAGCTATTGACCAGGAGAGGATTTTTTGACCGTCGCCAATTGAGCTGATATTCAGATATGCGATAGCCCTTGCATCGACGCACAGTGTGTGAAATTTTGGCGCTTCCTGTCGCTAACCCTGAGCCTAGAAAACAATAATTCCATCTTCCTGATTTGTACATTTTCACATTGAAATTTTTCTCATCTTTACCGCCATGCCATGTCGTTTGTGAACGACCCAGGAGATTTCTGTCCAGGGATCTGTCATCAACAACTAGAGGGCAGTCAGTGATGGGAGTTGGAAGACTTTTGGAGCATGTTTTGTCCCAAATGTCGTCCCAGCTACATCTCGCCCCCACTGCCTTTGTAGATGGCCCAGAGTGCTCTGCAAAGCTGATTTTCTCAATGTTCTCGGTGCTTGTGTTCCCATGATATAGGACTTTAAAAATGAGGAATTTTGGACCTTTGGCGCCCTCTAGCGTCCGTATTAAAAACTATTCAAGTTAGGGAGAGGTACACCTGAGACCTCCTTCCTCTGAGCTTTCTGAAAACGTGTATTTCGTCGCCCTACGACCTAGTTAAAATTTGACCTTTGACCTTTTCAAAGGTGAAGGGTCATGGAGGAGCTTGGTGAGAGTGCTACAAAACTCACTTACTCCCATGGCTGTACTTGATTTGTAGTTGAAATGACATAGCTCGGTGTTTGGGATGTCAAATTCTCAATTGTGCCCATCCCCCACACATATATGGACTTAAATGTAATGAAGGCACAAATACAGCACTTTAGGGCAACCCTTTTATTTTTATGAATACATAGTTGTAAATGTGAAGTAAGGGCAATTTTCAATAAAAAACGGAATTTGGAATTGGAATTTGAAATTGACATAAAATGGTGTTATACTGCCCCCTAGTGGAAATTGTTAGAAGTGGAATTCAATTCCGGAATTGGTCCACTTCCAACTTCCATTTTCATCACTATAGATTGAAATCTGTATTGGAATTCTGGCCGAAGTGCATTTCTAATTGACTTTGAATGGCAATCTCCTAGCCCTAACCCTAACCCTAACCCAATCTGGTTGCTAGCCCTAACCTTAACCTAATTAAATTGGTGCCTAACCCTAACCTAAACTCTAAGCCCCATTGTGGCCTAACCCTAACCTAATTTTAATCCCAATTTGGTTCCCACCCCCTAATCCTAAACCCCAAACCCTAACCTTAACCCGCAGAACGACCCTAGAGGTCAAAGGATAGTGCCAAGTAGGACATCCATACAATTTATATTCCGTATATCGCCAAAAATAAGAAACAGAAAAGGCAAATTAAATATACGAGGTACGTAGAAGTCAAGAAAGACAGTGGCCGGTTAAAGGTGAAGGATGGTGGATAGGATAAGAGGAAAGGAAATGAAGAAAGGAAAGAAGGAGAGTAGGGTTAATTGATAACTAAATTTATATAAATATTATAAATACAATAAATACACAAACACAATTTGATGGAAAATATAATTTATTAAGAACAATTCATGGGCTAAAAATACAAATCATGGCAATAAATACACTAAAAACAAGTTAAAAGACAATTCATGTAAAAAAAGGGGGCGTGTACATTCTTAAAACCTAAACAGTGGACAAGTGCAGAGAGAGAGTATAAAAGGGTGTGACATACCAAGCAGTGCTCAGTTTGGCAGCAGAGACCGGTGGAGCAACATCTCCCCGGCAGGGATGAGTGTCGTGGCCAGTGCCTGAAGAAGCCCAAGCAGGGCGAAACGTCGCGCGAGGGCCACCTAAAAAAGACACAAACAAACAAAGGTTAACCAAAACAATGGGAGGGAATTAAAAACAATTAGAAAAGCCAAACCATAAAACAAAAAAAACCTAAAAAAAGAGTAAAAAACAAAAGACAAAAACAAGTTTTATTTTATTTTACGGGAATTATCCTTTCATACGAAAGCGCCTTTAGTTGTTTATTTTTATTTAACCTAATTTAAGAAGATGGAGATGGGGGCCTGGCCATCCACTGGCAGGCCCGTGCACCTACCTGACCCACAGCAGTGGGGATGGTCTCAGAACCCCTCACCTAACCCTAACCCCTAACCCTAACCCTAACCATAATTCGGACGACAAATTCTAACCCTAATCTGACCATAAATCCTAATCCTAACCTCATTCTATGTTTAAACCTTACCCCTAACTGTACTATAAATTTGAATCTTGACACAAATTTGGCCCTACATATCCAACCCTAATCCTAATTTTGACCTTTGACCCTTGTTTTTTCCATAATGATGCTCCTAACCCTGTAATCAATTACTATATGCATTGGAAGGAATTATTAAAAAGCAAATTTCATATGGATTGTCCTAAAACTAAAAACACATTGGCCTTAAAAAGATTATAAACATGACATTTCATACTTACCCTTCAAATTTATTACAAACCACGGAAGACGATGAATTCATTCAATTATTTATTAAAAACATTAATTTCATAATTACAAACATCAATTTCATATCAATTCTACACAACAATTCATCATCAATTCATGGACTTACCTGTACAATTAAAAAGCAATTTCATATGTATTGTCCTAAAACTAAACACACATTGGCCTTAAAAAGATTAAAAACATGACATTTCATACTTACCCTTTAAATTTATTACAAACTACGGAGGACGATGCATTACTTCAAATCTTTATTAAAAACATGAATTTCATAATTACACACATCAATTTCATATCAATTCTACACAACAATTCATCATAAATTCATGGACTTACCTGTAAATTTAAAAACACATTGGCCTTAAAAAGATTATGAACATGACATTTCATACTTACCTTTCAAATTTACTACAAACTACGGAAGACAATGCATTAATTCAATTTTTTATTAAAAACATTAATTTCATAAATACAAACATCAATTTCATAAAAACAATTCATCATAATTTCATGGATTTACCTGTACAATTAAAAACATACAATGTATACGGCATTAAAACAGACAGGGGAGGAGCAACAGGAATCTACGGAACGGAAGGAGGAATCCGGAGGAGGGCATAAATAGGAGGCAGGAGGAGGAGCCAGCTCATTCTTTCACAGACCTTCATGGTGAGAGCATCCAGCAGCCTGAGGAGCAGTTTTTTTCAGAGAGACAGTGTGTGAGAGAGTGTGTGTGCCGAGCCTGAGGAAGACCTCTACAGAGGTCGAAACGTCGCGACCGGCACACTAATTCATTGTTGAATTCATTGTATTAAAAAAAATAAAATAAAAAAACAATAAAAAAATTAATAAAAAAATAAAAAAACAATAAAAAAATAGTTCATACGGTGTATTTTTTCATTTCATTTATTTCATTGCAAGCATTATTAAAAACATAAATATCTTTATTTCATTACATACCTACCCTAGAAAATATAAATATAAATATAAAACCCTATAATTATTTAAATACACCGTAATGCTAAAAAAACATGGAGGATGGATTGGAGGAAGTGCGGTATGGCCGCAGACGCCAGCGCTTCCGCGAGCCCGGCTGGGACCGCGTGAGAGAGGTGTCAGGGGGGAAGGACCGTGCACGTCCCGTGCCATATAGGACACGGGTTCAGGTCCCCTATCCTAACCCTAACCCTGCCGCCTGGAGGTAGAAATTCCTGGAAATTAACTTACCCACCGCTCAAGGCACTATATAAGTACGGTCCATTTACCACGATACCATATAAATATAATTCACTATGATTTACTAACCTTAATTGTGTTTTTTTTTTGGTGGAATTCCAAAAAGACAGCTTGCTGTCCACCGATTGGCTCCTTCCCAATTAAGTCCCGGTCAGTCTCATCCCCCCTATAAATGGGTGTAAGTTTCACTTTCCCTTCCATTCCACACATTGTCGTCATGAAGGCAAGACCTCCTTTACTTCATATATAGCGTAACTTTCCTGGATGTCGACACGTTACCTTCCAGGATGTTGACATCCAGGCTTCTGACAATCCATCTTTCCCTGCAATTTGGTATTATTTTTGGCTAGTTTTGTGTCACTTACCTGTACGTAGACGTATCCTTCCTGGAAATAGACGGACCTGCAAATTAGTGCAGGAATTGTGCAAATAGATAGAGATTTCAAAACATTTCACGTAACTTTCCGCGATGTCGACATCCAGGCTTCTGACAATCCATCTTTCCCTGCAATTTGGTGTTATTTTTGGCTAGTTTTATGTCACTTACCTGTACGTAGACGTATCCTTCCTGGAAATAGACAGACCTGCAAATTAGTGCAGGAATTGTGCAAATAGATAGAGATTTCAAACATTTCTCACTGTCATGTTTTTCCTCAACCCCTAGAACAAGCATCGTTGCCCAGAGTGTGGGGAAAGCTATGCGTCCCTCTCACGCCACATGAGGGACGTACACAACCTGAAAGATGACAGGGCGAGGCGTCTCCTCATTTCACGGAAGTCCCTCCGCTATGGGGGGAAATTAAGGTGCCCAATAAAGAGCTGCACGAGCGGCAAAGAGTACGGCCGACTGGATCAGCACCTTATGACCACCCATGGGAAAAAGACGGTATTATACTTTACACAATACTTTAGTGAAAAACAAACTGCGTCCTTACTTTCACGTTCATTCAGTCATTCATTTATCATTCCACAGGGACAGCGGCTGACTATGTTGATGGCCAAGGCCAAGAAAGCGGCCATAAGGGAGAACCTAAGGAGCCTGACCGGGACCCCGCCGCCGTCGGCTCCGCCGACAGCACCGCCACCGGCACCGCCGACAGCTCCGCCGGCTCCGCTGACGGCACCACCACCACCACCATCGCCGACTACACCACCACCATCGCCGACTCCACCACCACCAGCAGCAGCAGCAGCAGCACCAGCAGCAGGCCTAACCCGCCTGCTTACTGGTTTGTAGTCAGTGAGGGAGAGGCTGCATGAACTATTGGGGGAGGTGGATTTTCTGCAGGGTTTGGCACGGGGGCTGGGTGATCCACCTCCTCCTGCCCCAACACCCAGCGACCCCTGCAAGCCTTCTGCTGCCACACCCTCGCAGCTCCCCATGGCTGGTCCGTCCTCCACTCCATCCTCCGCTCCTGCAACCTGCAGGCAGCTGCCCTCCACCCGTCCCCGCTTTCCTCCTGCTGCCTCCTCTGGGAGCCCCGTGGCCGGTCCGTCCTCCGCTCCTGCATCCAGCAGCAGGGGTCCCGTGGCCCCTGCGAGATGGACCCACACGCCCAACTTGGGTGGGTATCAGTGGTGTTTACAAGGAGCTCTTGTATTAAGATGGTAATTTTGTGTTATTTTGGCTAGTTTTATGTCACTTACCTGAACCTAGACGTATTCTTCCCGGAAATAGACACACCTGTAAATTAGTGCAAATAGATATAGATTTCAAACATTTCATGCAACTTTCCTGGATGTCGACACGCTACCTTCCAGGATGTCGACCCAGGCTTCTGACAGTCCATCTTTCCTGCAATTTATCTTACCATTTATTTGCTTTTAGACAACCTGTTGGACTGCTTCGAGGCGCACCTCTTAGGTCCCAACCAGTCAGCAAAAGCGCTTAGAGGCATCAGGCAGAGAAGGTTGAGATTGAGGATTTTTTTTTCCGGTTTTTCTACGGCAATGTATAGAGAGTGTGTGTGTGTATATATATATATATATATATATATATATATATATATGTATATATATATATATATATATATATATATATATATATATATATATAGAGAGAGAGAGAGAGAGAGAGAGAGAGAGAGAGAGATTGCTGTTGTGTTGGTTGTGTTATGATACTGCTGTTTTTATGCAGGTTTGATAATAAAATACTGTTCAAACACTGACGTTTCATTCTTTAAAACAATCAAAAAACACTTAGAGGTTCATATTTCCACAATACCAACATCCACTTCCAGGATGTCACCTCAAGGTCCGAATCCTGGAATGCGACACTACCGACCACTCGCTCCCAAACTCTGCGGGGAGACAGGCCGCTGTCTGAGGCATGCGACTGCCGAGCTTACCGCTACCTACCACCTGAAGGTCCGAATCCTGGAATGCAACACTACCGACCACTCACTCCCAAACTCTGCGGGGAGACAGGCCGCTGTCTGAGGCATGCGCCTGCCGAGCTTACCGCTACCTACCGCCTCAAGGTCCGAATCCTGGAATGCAACACTACCGACCACTCGCTCTCAAACTCTGCGGGCAGTCAGGCCGCTGTCCAAGGGAATCGTCTGCCGAGCTTACCGCTACTTACCGCCTGGAGGTCCAAATCCTGGAATGCGACACTACCGACCGGTCACGCCTGGACGTTGCACCATCAGTCAGGTAGGTGTCCTGTGCATGGGTGTGACGTACTTACCGCCTGGAGATCCAAATCCTGGAATGCGACACTACCGACCACTCGCTCCCACACTCTGCGGGCAGTCAGGCCACTGTTCAAGGCAATCGTCTGCCGAGCTTGCCGCTACCTACCGCCTGAAGGTCCGAATCCTGGAATGCGACACTACCGACCACTCGCTCCCAAACTCTGCGGGCAGTCAGGCAGCTGTTCAAGGCAATCGTCTGCCGAGCTTACCGCTACCTACCGCCTGGAGGTCCAAATCCTGGAAGGGAACTTTACCACCGGTCACGCCTGGACGTTGCACCCTCAGTCAGGTAGGTGTCCTGTGCATGTGTCTGACTTACTTACCGCCTGGAGGTGGCAATTCCCCAATTTCGACTCACCTGTATTTCGCTCCCAAACTCTGCGGGCAGTCAGGCCGCTGTCTCAGGCATGCATCTGCACAGCTTACCGCTACCTACCGCCTCAAGGTCCGAGTCCTGGAATGCGACTTTACCGACCACTCGCTCCCAAACTCTGCGGGCAGTCAGGCCGCTGTCTGAGGCATGCGTCTGCATAGCTTTCCGCTGCCTATCGCATGGAAATCCCAATTCCGGAACTCCAACAACACACAGCCTCCCAGAGCCTAAGTCCACAGTGGGGTACCAGGGGCACGAAACTCCAAACGGGGTACCAGGGGCACGAACTTCCAGGAGGCCGGGATATCTGGGTTTTAACTCCGGGAAGGGTGCTTAAGAGTGGGTGAACGGGTTCGGACGGTGGGCAGGGTCTCCCGGAGGTCCAGCCCCAGTAAGGAGTCGCCAGTTCATGGCAAGTGTCCTGGGCATGTGTCTGAGTAACTTACCACAGGGAGATCCCAATTCCGGAACTCCGACAAGTCCACAGTGGGGTACCAGGGGCACAAAACTCCAAACGGGGTACCAGGGGCACGAACTTCCGGGAGGCCGGGATATCTGGGTTTTAACCCCGGGAAGGGTGCTTAAGAGTGGGTGAACGGGTTCGGACGGTGGGCAGGGTCTCCCGGAGGTCCAGCCCCAGTAAGGAGTCGCCAGTTCATGGCAAGTGTCCTGGGCATGTGTCTGAGTAACTTACCACATGGAGATCCCAATTCCGGAACTCCGACAAGTCCACAGTGGGGTACCAGGGGCACGAAACTCCAAACGGGGTACCAGGGGCGCAAACTTCCAGGAGGCCGGGATATCTGGGTTTTAACCCCGGGAAGGGTGCTTAAGAGTGGGTGAACAGGTTCGGACGGTGGGCAGGGTCTCCCGGAGGTCCAGCCCCAGTAAAGAGTCCCGAGTTCATGGCAAGTGTCCTGGGCATGACTCTCTGGTAGGAGCTCCATGGTGGTCAATTTCCTGGAAGTGAACTTTCCCCACGGTCAGTCAGGTAGGTGTCCTGGGCATGTGTCTGACTTAGTTACCACCTGGAGGTGGCAATTCCCCAATGTCGACTTTACCGACCACTCGCTCCCCAAGCTCCCATCTGTTTTTCGCTCAAAAAGTCTGCGGGCAGTCAGGCCGCTGCCTGAGGCATGTGTTTGCAGAGCTTACCGCTGTCTACCTACCGCCTGGAGGTGGCAGTTCCTGGAATGCGACTTTACCGACCACTCGCTCCTAAACTTTGCCGGCAGTCAGGCTGCTGCCTGAGGCATGCGTCTGCAGAGCTTACCGCTGCCTACCACCTGGATGTCCTATTCCTGGAATGTGACTTTACCGACCCTTCACGCACTGTCGAGCAACATTTTAGGGTGTTTGTTGGGAATGTGACTTACTCCCTGGAAGTCTTACAATGTAGAAAATGTGGAAGAAGACACTGGGCTCTCTGAGATTACCAAAGTACTTACTTTTTTTATTGCAACACATGACAAAGGAATATCTACATATATCCAGGATTGTTTATTCAACAGTTGACAGATGGAAACATCACACTCGTTTAATCATCATGCGAATTCGGTTCCGGACATTTTCTACAGATAGCTTCATGTCGTGGCACATCCGTAGGAGTTCTGGGTTTCTGTTCACGACATGTTTTATTCTACCCCTGGTGATGCGTTTTTTCTCAATGTCCTCTTTGAAGATGAGCCTCAGCATGGCAAGAAATTCTGGGGTGAAGTTGATTTGTCTCCGTAGACCCTGAAGACATGAAAATGTAAAGAGATTAGTGCTTTTATGTCTATTAACAGAGTTCATATACTACTTCCTTTTCCTTCCTCCATCTCTACTTACATGGGTCTCGATTCTTTCAGGAAGTGGTGTTTCTGTGGCTTCCCGTCCATCTGGCACTTTCTTCTCAGACTCTTTGTCCTTTCCGCTATGGACCTTGTCCTTGTCCTCCTTCTTCCACCCCTTCTTCTTCTTCTTCTTCTTCTTCTTGCTCTTCTCCTTCTTCTTCTTCTCGTCCCTCATCTTCTTCTCCTTCTCCCTCATCTTCTTCTTCTCGCCTTTCCCGGACTCGGGAGTGTGGGTGGTGTCACCAGCCTGGGGGGGGGTGGGTATTGTAAAAGTGTATAAGTATTGCATTCCTTATATTACACTGACTGAACCACTTCCAGGAATTCTACTCACCACGTTGGATTTCAGGGGGATGATCTCCGGTATCAGGGAAGCAAGACGTCGTTCCAGGATCTCTTCCTCGAAGTCACTGTCCGTGAGGTCCAACTATACAACAACATGGACAAGACGTGGATACAGTTCCACAATAGCGACGTGAACTAAACCAACCCATTTCCACAAAGGCGCCATAAACTTCCAGGAACTTACCATGCGCCTCACTGATCCCCGCTGCAACAGCCTCTCGCCGCCCTTCGTCTCTGACTCTGTCATTTCTAATTTTTTTTTTCTTTCTGCTCCGCTCCAAGTGTTTCTGTGGCCAACGCCGTCTCCTGAGTGGATCTCAACCACGGGAAACACGGGTATTTATTGGGCAGAGCTGCGATGACATCATCGGGCAACAGCCAATCACTTTACACTGTGTATCATCAACTCTGGTAGGATCTCCATGGTGGTCAAATTCCCGGAAGTGATCTTTCCCACCGGTCACTTCCTGGACTTTGCCCCCTCAGTCAGCTGGGAGGTAGAGATTCCCCAATTTCGACTTACCTGTATTTCTGACGCATTTAGATGCGTTTTCGGCCATAACTCGCCAACGGAATGTCCCACAATGTCGGACATGAGCTCTAGCCCACATAATTCGGGGGCGCTGAACACGATGGTATGCGGCTCGTATTTTTCCGACTTACCGTTCTCGAGGTACAGTCGTTTTCGCCCTTCTTCTCGAGGCCGCGCCCCCGTAACTTGCGAAACCCGCGTCGGACTTTATATGGTCAGAAAGCTAAGGCCTTCAGCTATCCGGACACATTGGTTTCATGTCTCCATCACATTCCTGTCCAAAGTTATGAACTTATCATCCATTGGTTCCGACTGGATTCAGGAGGTCCAATTCCCGGAAGTGATCTTTCCCACCGGTCGCTTCCTGGACTTTGCCCCCTCAGTCAGCCGGGAGGTAGAGATTCCCCAATTTCGACTTACCTGTATTTCTGACGCATTTATTATTATTATTAAGATTTATTTAAATAGGGACAGATACAAAAACATAGACAATCTTGACAGTTTATCTGATGTATGCATCATAGTGTTTTTAGCCAAAGCTAATTCACGACACTTGTCCCTAGTAGGGCTTTTGATCAAAAATAATAATACAGATTAACATTATTAAAAATAGGGTTAGGGTTAGGGTTAACCCTAAAAATAGGGTTAGGGTTAGGGTTAACCCTAACCCTTAGGATTAGTACTAATTTCTATGTTAAAGAATTGAAATTAAAAATTTAATTGATTTAAGTGTTAACAACAATTCATTTAATTATATAATTGGAATTAAAAACAATTTATAGATTAAAACATAAATATTTGGACAATACATACATTAAAACATTACATTCAAAAACAGTTATAATTATTTTATCAATTTTAGGGTTAAAAATAATTTAATTAAGGGTTAAAATTCATCAAAGTATTAATTTACATGTATAAACAATTTAATACAAATTTTAATAATACTTTAAATTCATTTAAGGGTTAAAAACAATTAATTTAGTTCATTGGATAAGGGAATTGCATTAAAACTTATTGGCATTTATGGGGTTAAAGGGAATTCAGTTTACATAGTCATTTGGTCACATTGACACTTGGTGCACAAAATTCATTCATTCAGGGGAGGGTATAAATAGCAGTGGACACTGCAGCCTGCTCATTTGGAGCTGAGCGACCGGAGTGGCAACACTGTTTGGTGAGCCATTGCTAGCTATTCTTAGCTTGTTTGCTAGCTGCTTTTAGCTTATTGAGCTACACTAGCTGTTTTTATTTCTTGCTAGTTTTTTGGCTAGCATTTGTTGGAAGTGCCCAGCCTGAAGAAGACACAAATAGGTGTCGAAACGTCGCACAGGGGCACTTTTTGTTAATTCATAGGGAGTTTTTTATTTTATTTTTAATTTTTTAATTTTCTATATTTGTAAAGCCTTGTTGAGGTCTCTTTTATTTAATTCATTTTATTTTTATTTGATAGTTAAAAAACTAAAAAAACAAAAAAACAAAAACATTTAAAAATTGTAAAAATACTAAAAACAATTACATTAACAGAGGTAAGTTTCCTTTAATTTTTCATTAAAATAATTACATTTACCAATTAAAAAACAACACAAAATACGCTTTAAAAACAACACAAAATACGCTTTAAAAACAACACAAAATACGCTTTAAAAACAACACAAATAGGACAAACGAAACATCCTCCATCAGTCAAGATGGCTTTCGCTGCAGACGATGGGGGATGGCAGCAGGTCCGTTACGGGAGACGGGGTCGCTTCCGGGACCGGGCCTTTGACCGGTGACCCCAACCGCCAAGCCGTGACGGCTCTTCGGGGGACCGGGGAGGAAGAGGAGCCAGGGGGAAGGACCGAGCATTTCCTCGTCCTCCTTGGAGAGGAGGACAGGTCCTACACCCTTGTCCTAACCCTAACCCCCTATCTGGACCCCAAACCCTAATCCTAACCCGCTAATTAACCCCAGAGGTTCCAAATTTGATGAGACCAAGTAGGCCATCACATTGTTCCGTGTCAGCCCAGAGAAGGCAAAATTGGACACGAGGTACGCCAATTAGGATTGCCGGTTAGAGATGAAGGATGGAGGACAGAAGAGGAGAAAGGAAAGAAAGAAGGAGAAGGAAATAGGAAGGAAGGGTGAATAAATTAATACAAATTCATGAGGGGCATTATAATTTAAAACTAAGTTAAATACAACTGGTTAAAAACACAATTATAATAAATACAGTAATACAAATTCATCAGGGTTAAATATTTTATTTGAATTAAAAAACAAGTTAAATACAACAATTACAACTATATAAAAAAACAAGTACAGTTCATGTAAAAAAGGTTAAATACAACAGCTATAATAAAAACAAGTACATTTATACATAAATACAAATTCATTAGGGTTACTAAAGTTAAATACAACTACTAAGGAACAAGTCAAACAGAACAACACTAAAAGTTAAACATAACAATTGACTACAGAGAGGGACTATAAAAGGAACACACACAAGAGAAATCATCAGTTTGGCAGAAGTAGAGGAAGGAGCAACATCTCCTCAGTCAACCTAAATTAAAGGGAACTTACCTGTGGTGGCAGCCTGAAGAAGTCCAAGTGAAGATGAAACGTCACGACGCCACCTACAGGAGAAACAGAAAAAGCTTAAGCAACTCAAATTAAGGGAGGGAATTTGAAAACAAACAGAAGCCAAACAATAAAACATAAAAAACACAAAAAAATAGTAAAATAAATAACAAAAAAATATAGATAACTAAAACCAACTAAGGACTAAGACTATGGGGATGGAGGAGTGGCTGCCCATATGTCAGAGCCCGTGCACTTCTGGGGGCCACATAGTGGCTCCCCAGCTCTTTCCCTTCACCTAACCCAATAACCATAATCTGGTTTCCTCCACAGGCGATGAGTCTGAGCAAAGGCCGGTGGCAAACGGCACCCCCAAATGAGCTCAGGGCCCTGAAAAAACACCAGTCGACAGGGGAAACAAGGGAAACAAGTGATGGCAAACAAGTCAAACATGTACAACAGGACAGACCAATATGGCGAAATGGCCCTGTCTGATCCCACACCTATCACCCCCAGGGTCCCTGTAGCAACAGCAGCCGCTGCCGCCACCGCCCCGAGCCCCGCTCATTGCCGCAGCACACTGTCCCTAAATCGGGGACAAACAGACAGACAGGAAGATCAGTCACATCATAATCACACTACATATAAACCACAATACCATACGGCCAGACAGGGGAGGAAAATCTTAGATTGGAGCCTTAAAGGCAACAAGCCGGTGTGGTTTCTTGGAGACTCCAACTTAAACCGGGTGCTGCCCTACGACAACGGGGACATTCAAATAGATAGCTACCCCGGGGCCTCCTTTTACCATTTTGTAAAGGTCTTAAAAAGGACTCCCCCATACACACACGTGAAGGTGGTGGTGCTGTCGGTGGGGATCAATAACAAGGACCAAGATCCGTACAAAACCTCTATCAAACAACTCCGCACCCTATACAGGAGGGCGCAGTCTGTCTTCCCCAACGCCCACCTGGTTTTTCCACTAATCAATTACTCACCCCTTCTCCCACAGGAGCAGCAACAGAATCTCATCACCATTAACAATTTCATTTGCAGCCACCTTCCCTGCCTGGGACCGCTACCCGAGGACCAGTTTATCACTACAAGCCACAACATCCACTGGTCAGGGGAAACAGCCAGAGCAATATATGAAAAATGGTGTACAGAACTACAGTTAAATTTTAACTTACCTCAAACCTCAACAGGGTAGGACAGGAACGACACCACGAGCTGGGGACCGGGACCACCTGTGGAATAAGCAGAGACAAAATTTAGCCCCCTGTCCCCCCAGACCCCCTCTCTACCCTCCAACCATCCCACCCCAACCCTCCTCCCCTCCCTCACCCCAACTCCCCCTCCCTCCCTCTCCTCCACAGAACCCACACAGTCATCAAACCGGCAGATAAGGGCTCGAAAATCGCCATCCTAGACAAACAACAATATGCCATTGAGGCTAAAAGACAACTACAAGACACGAAATATTATAAGCCCATCGCGCAGAGCATCCAGCAGGACACGCTCAAACGCACCCGCGACATAATACAGGAGCTTTACAATAAGAAGTTTATCAACGCCAAACAACGCGATTATCTGTTCGGTCCAAATGACCCACGCAACTGACAGTTTTACTTATTACCGAAAATCCACAAAGACCCACTCACCTGGACGGTTCCGCACACAGTTCCTCCCGGACGGCCCATAGTGTCCGACTGCAGCAGCGCGACTTACAACACGGCGCGCTACATCGACTCCTTCCTCAGCCCCCTGTCCTGTAAGCACCCCAGCTACCTGAAAGACACATATCATTTTTTACAGACCATCCGCCCCCTCCGCTTACCGGCTAACGCACTCCTCTTTACAATAGACATAGACAGTTTATATACAAACATCAATACCGACATGGGCCTCCAGGCTGTACAGCGCGTTTTCCAGCGGTACCCGAATGCCCACAGACCAGATAAACAAATCCTCCAGCTACTCAAGATCTGTCTAAAATGCAATGACTTCGAGTTCGATGGCAACCAATATCTACAGGTAGAAGGCATGGCGATGGGACATAGATACGCCCCCTCATACGCAAATATATATATATATATATATGTATATATATATATATATATATATATATATATATATATATATATATATATATATATATATATGTGTATATGAGTGAATGGGAACGTGAGGCTCTCCAAAAGTGTTCTCATCAGCCAGCCTTCTACCTAAGATTCCTCGACGACATCATAGGCGCCTGGGTACATGGCAAAGCGCTCTTTCAACAATTCATTGACACACTAAATAATCATCATTAGGCCATTAAAGTCAACTACAGCCTCCACGCCCGGGAGGTCAACTTTCTGGACACAACATTTTTTTTCTCGCATGTCAGTAGCACGGAGAAAAAACTGCTTACCAAGGTCTACTTCAAAGCAACCGACACCCTATTATTCTATAGAATCTCCTCACGCGAGGAGGATTTACTTACGGCCATCTCCACACTATTCCACAGCTTACAGCAGCAGGGGTACTCCAAGTGCTTTCTCCGGACCATCAAAAGTAACACACTGGCGTCACTCCATGCAATTAACTCTAATGAGCTTCTCGCCTCTGGTCACGCGGATGAAATGCGGTCCCAGGGAGGGAATGACGTCACCGAACCGGCTGTGCTGCTCCCACTTGTCACCACCTACTCCAGACCATTTTTAAAGTTACAGACCATCATTAAGCAAAACTTTCAAATGCAATTATGTCATGGTAGATTAAGCAATCACAAGGTGCTATCTGCATTCAGGAAAAACAAAAACCTCAGAGACATTTTGGTCAACGCAAAATTTAATAAACATAACGGACAGGAAAATAGGGACAAACACTGGGCATTTAAACCATTACAATACATACTCAATCCACACAGGGGCGCCGGAGCACCAGTCATTGACAGAATCACCTTACACACTCATAATCTGGTTTACTGTATAACTTGTCAATCATGCAATATACTCTATGTGGGAGAGACAGGAAACACCCTACTCAACAGACTTAAACAACACCTACACAATATGAGGGAAGGCAGACTGCCCACACCACTGGTCCAGCATTTCCAAAGCCACTCCACCCAATATCTTGCCATCACAGGCCTACAAACCTGTGCCACTTGGACCGGGGGCCAGAGGAAACGCAAGGAAAGAATCTGGATAGAAAAACTCAAAACACAATGTCCAACCGGACTTAATTGGGTGTAGAGCCTTCTGCTTCCCCCTTTCTCTCCATTTGACAGGCCAGGGATGACACCTGTGGAAAACATGACAAAATAAAACAAAGAATAAATCATTCTGAATTTATTGTTGACTGTGCTTGCCTTCTTCTTCTCCTCTGCATTTGTGTTTGTGTTTTTTTGTATTCTTTTTATTTTGCATTTTTGGTTCTTATATTTTTTTGTGCTCTGGCTGCAGAACCTAACCGTTGTGTCTCCACAAAAAAAAAAAAAAAAACACACTCTATCAATTATTACAGAATCAAAGGAGGAAGCCACGGGAAAGTAGTTAAACAGCATTAAAGGCTGCATAAGGAGGAGCTTGTGGATGGAGGAAACTTTCAATCAGTAGTTTATAGTTCCTGTCCAGTGTGTAACCAAAAGTCAACGGTGAGTAATTTTTACTTACTCATGTAGTGAAATTAAGTCACATATGTGTAACGTTGCAAGTTTAGTTAATAACAGGGACTAGCTAATACTTAACCCCTGTCCTTACATTTCTTATTTACTAAGACTTTTCTTCTCATTTTCTATAAAAGATCCAGATATTTTGTCAAGGGGTTTTGTAGTGATGATTCAACCAGAAGAGTTTCATGTCCATCTCAGCCTTGACATTCTCCAACCATCCGTCACTGACTGTGATCAGTGGACAGGACTGAAACCCTGGATGCCCAAAGTCACACTTTCCACTACACAACAATTTATACGATTGGTTATGGGCATTTCATATAAGTCAGTTTCAAGTCAATGATGTTTCAAGTATGATTCTGCATTCTCACAGAAATATGTTGAAAATGTAGCCTTTTATATCTTTCCAAATTCTGTTTCACTATTTGACGTTAAGCAGTAGAACATAAAGACATCCACTCATTGTTGTTTCAGGCGCTGGAAAGGTAGAGATGAAGAGAGAGGAAAAGAGGTAGATAATGTGTGTTGGATGCTGTGATTTCATTAACACGTCCCCCTCCACACCCCACCACCTTTCTCCACCCCCCGATGAAGTGGCATCTCACTCACCATGTCGTCTTCAACCAGCATACCCAGTTCACCAAAGTGTTTATTACAGGCAAAGTCCTGCTCTTCAGCTCTCTCATCATCTCATCATTCATTTAGAATAACAGAACTGTTCCAAAGCTGAGAGAAGATTACAAATCAACACACACACACACACACACACACACACACACACACACACACACACGTGCAAGTTTACATTGTATGTGTGTGTGTGTGTGTTAGTGTGCATGTGTGGGATACAGTTTCTGTATGCATTGAATGAAATGTCTCAAGAGCTGGTACAGATATTCATGGTGCCCAGGAGTTTGATGATCTCCTGACCTTTCATTAAGTGCCAGAAGCATGTCAAAGTTTTTATTTGTCTCTTACGGCTCTCACAGGTAGATGGGTAGGGAATTTAGTACAGAAATACATGGTTCTTTTACAATGAATCCCTCTGACTTTGGTAATACCATGATTTTTTTCTTTGTTGCCGCCATGGTTTCACAGTGGGTAATCAAATCACAGAAGCTTCAAGTTTATCACACTCATAACAAATCCAGTGGTGGGTGACATTGTATATCCTCCACAGTGCAGATCGGACCCATTCATGCATTCACATGCAGTGGTTACCACTATCATTAGAATTGCCTGCTTATATTACAGTATTGTGACAATGATATAGAACAATTTAAGTGTCTTGACCTTTTTAAGTGAACAATTAGCCTTGAACACAGGTATGGCTTGCAGACAAAGGCTCATCTGATCAACTAGAAACATTTGCTTCTCCTGCGGAAATACAGTGTGAAGGCTGACAGCTGAAGTGATTTGTGAAAAACTGCTGAATGTACTGGAAAATAGTGGCCTGAAATGCATAAAACTAAAATGCATTGTGCTACACTGCTGAAACAAAGTTGAAAGTTTCCCCATGAGTATGAATGGGCAAAATTTTGCAGAAAAAGATTAATTTTTCAAAAGCTGAACATTTTGATAGCCGAATGGTTTCTCTAGTAGTAATATAAGTAGTAGCAATGGTTGCAGCAGTAGAAGGAGTAATATTAGTATTAGTAGTAGTTGTACTAGTAGTACTAGTACTAGTTGTACTAGTAGTACTACTACTACTTGTACTACTAGTACAAGTAGTAGTAGTAGTAGCAGAGGTAGCAGTTGTAGTTATTGAAGACAACTGGGTGCAAACACGGAACAAAGGTGTTTGTTCCAGTGTGCCACTAAATTCTGTGACGCTATGTGACCCCTATTTTATTATCATCGTTGGTTGAACATTAATTACATCGCTGTAAATGTGTGCGGGAATTTCCTGAATCATAAGTGTTGGATTTGCGAGAATCAATTAAATTGTGTGTAATACCCACAATCCCGCGCTGAAATTGAGGCCCTGAAATTGTATGTATTCACTTTAATGAAATTAAAACTGCCATGCTTAAATGGGATGTCTTATATTGCCACTACATGCTATCTGTGAAACATTTTAATATTTATTTTATATACAGTGCAAATGACACTAGCCCAGGGCCACATGTGCATATTAACTGGATGGATACAGAGATATAGTGCCCCCCTACACATGATGCATGCTGCTGACCAAGTGGCAGTTTGCTTCACATGTATTGGTGTGTATGTGATGGTCTTTGCCTTCATCAGTCAACTGTTTTTACATGGCCAACCAAAATAATCAGTGCTGACATAAAAGCTAATATGAGGCAGCGATCTACAGTACACCATATTCATTTTTTCCATCAGTTTAGCACCAAAATCCTTTGTATGGAAAATGTATCATGCGTCATTTGCCTATGGAGTTAGAGGTTTTAGATTTTGTTACCTGTGTTCTCTGCTCCTTGTGTGAATGGCTGAAAATAGAGAGAAATAACATTTACAGTTACCATACTTATCAAACTGTCATTTTTAACAAACCCACTAGATAAAGTATTGAGCAGTTCTGCAAGATGCAGAGGAGCTGCTGAAATGTAGCTGAATAACAGCATAACATAAATAACAGCTGACCATATATCAATGAAGACGACTGAAAAAGCCTCACCTTCTTTCTGTATCTGTTGCAAGTATTTTGTTTGCTCTTTGGCTCATCGACTTTTCTCCTCCAGCGCGAGTCATACTTCATTTTCCCATTCATTAGGCCTCAACTGTGTGCCTGAAATTCAACCAATACATAAGTAAAAAAATTACCTCACTACCACTGAACCAATATGGAACTCTGATGGAAGAGCAATATTAATGTATCACTCATGTCGGATCTAGAGCTGCAGGGACACAGAAACTTTGGTTTCTTTTTATTTATTTTCATATTAACAATAGCTCTATTGAAACATCATGATCATAATAAAAAAAAAATCACAGTTGTAACATTCATCATAATTGGTGCATCAATTCACATATAATTCATATAATAAAAGCATAAAGAAAATCAGCATTATATCTGTTGTCAGCATGTCATGATCACTAACACAGCTTTAAAAAGCCCCCAAAAAGTGGCATGGCCCCTTCTGAAATTGTGAAGTCCAGTTGATTTCACCATAATGGCATTTTGAAGATGATTGGAAATTGCCAGTGTCTGACTAAAACTTATGATGATGTAAGGTGTTAAAAGGGTAGATGGGGTAGATTGCTATGCTAAGTGAATTATTCAATCTTAATGTTAAACAATTTTACACTTACAACAATAGAGACGCTGCACAAACTTGGCGAAAAAATTATTTCACCTGTGAACCCTGGATGTCGTGTGGGCATCAGCGTTACAAAATCTCATTGGACAGCAGCATTGTCCATCACATATACATATACACACACACACACGCACCTGCATCTTCTTTGGTGAAATTACAAGACCTATTTAAAGTAGAGCAGAGAACAGAGAGACAGTCTGGAGAAATGGCGGAAGGAAACACCAATGGACCGCGAAAAAAAGGTAAGCAACATCGTCTATTCATGTATTTTGAGTCAAACTGTTTATGACATTTAGAGGGCAAATGTTCTTGTTGGTTCTCATTCCCTTGGGAGGGAGTCTGACTATGAACTTGTGATCATTAGCAACAGCTGTACGGTCACATGAGGGGAAAATCATCGACCACGGCAGAAATATTGTAATGTATATCAGACGTTTTTAAGCTGTAGCTATAAATGAGCCTTTTAAACTGTGCAGAGGACAGAGCAGAGTCCTGCACGGGTTCGGGTACCCGTGGGCACCCAACGGGTGACCCGCACAATTTGGATGAAACGGGTGTACTGTGTCGGACACGTGTGCAGATCGGGTTGGACGCCTGGATAGTGCAGGTCGGGTTTTGCGATTGACATTTTCAAAGCGTCATGTGCAAAATAAAAATCATTATTAGTGACACATCTACAAAAATATGCCTGCATTTCAAAATGATAAGCATTTATAGTTCATATGAGCTTATTCATGCGTGCCGCGCCCTCCCAGAACTCCCACTCCCCACGCTAGCTTACTTTCATTTTTTTTTTTTTTTGCATTTTTTAAAACTTGCATGTAGGCTATCTAATGTGTCTAATTTTCCTATGGGTACATGTTGGGCGCCGGTATCTTATAGCGGGTCGTTTCGGGTGCAGAATGTAATTTGTGCTTCTGCCGGAAAACGGGTCGGATGGGGTGTTAAGTATGGCGGGTGCGGGTTTGCAAAATAAGACCCATGCAGGACTCTGGGACCGTGTACTCTGCCTACATACTGTCTTTCAGGTTTTAAAGCTATAGCGATAACTCCAGTATCATATTAAACTCAAATGGAAACTACCATTGGTACTTAGCATGCCATCCTAGGGGATTAAATAATGCTAAATTTCGGCAAGGGGGGACTGCCATTTTCAAAGGAGCCCCGTCATATCATGTCAGTATATCTAGATGAAAATGGGTATTTGCAGGTTTTCCTTTTGCAGAAATGCCCATATTATGTTACAATCATGCAATTCGGGGCAGAAACCATGTGAGGAGCAAACGTTTACTTTCTCCAGGTGACTGTTGCACAAGAGACTGTACTTGACCGACACGTTCCGGTCTTTTCGTTTGCTCACGTCCTGGACTTTCGGACGCTGTCTTTTCACTTGCGATATGTCCAGGAGTACGGCCCGGTCCTGGTCAACCTTGTTTGGACTTTGATAAAACTTGTTAAAGTTCATCATCAGGTCGTCCGGTGACAGCTTCTCGGCCTGACAGAAACCGGTCGTGGCAGCCTTGTGTTGACATACCACAGTAGGTATTAACCCGACACCTGAGTGACAAACCTTATTTTTTTGTTGTTTTTTGTGGTTCTCTTTGTCCAGTCTGCATTTTCTACCCCCAGGTGTAGGTCTCACTGGCTCATCCAGGCCATCAAATGGCTGTAGCTCTACTTCGCTCAGGAGAGTCGGTAAAAAAATCCAATCTCAGCATCCTATTACGGGACTCCCACTCCAATCTCAAGATTGGACGGAGGCCAATCACGGTTGCCGATGTCCAATGTCAGATTGGACGAGACCCTATCATGCTCCGGCATCACATTGGAGGGGAGTCAATCACGCCGCTTATTTCTGGTCACGCTGCTTTTTTTCCTGTTGTTTTCGCAGCCTGCCACTCAGTCTCCTGCTGATGCCTGTGACCTCAGTCTCAGCTTGTGGTGATAATGCAGCCCAGCAGACTTTCCTGCGCCCCCCTCCAAGTTTAGCTATGGTGAATATTGCTGCAGTAATTAATGTCTTGTATGAAATGTTTGTACACATTGCATCATAAATTTAACTCGTCGTTATTGTTTCTCCTTTCAGTTCACTAAATCACGATTTGGTGCAGCGCAGTCGGCCTCAATAAAGCCAAATTTAGTATGTAGGAGGACTCCCAGCCCTTCTCCTCCATCCCCCGTGAAGACCCCAGCCCTGCTACATCCTCTGTGAGGACCCCCAGCCCCGCTCCATCGTCTGTGAGGACCCCCAGCCTGTGAGGACCCCCAGCCCCATTCCATCCACTGTGAGGACCCCCAGCCCCGCTCCATCCACTGTGAGGACCCCCAGCCCCGCTCCATCCACTGTGAGGACCCCCTCTATGGCCTCTGTGCCCTGCTGCACCCACCAGCCAGGCAGCAGCCTCTTTGAGTTTAGCCTTTATTCATTGGTTTGCCTCTGTTGTAGTCATTTTGTGTGTCCTTTATTTATGCAACAATGGCATTCTTAAATGTTTTTAACAGGATGAGTCTGGAGGAGCTCAGGCAGCCGCTTCTGGAGCTGCAGCTTCATTCTGGTTGCCGCGTGAAATGAGCAAGACCATCCCTGTGCAGGACCAGAGATGGATTGCCAACACACTCTTTCAGACCGGCAAACTACGGCCAGATTTGAAGCTGTGGTACAAGCCCCCTGTCCCTGCCCTCATCTACCACCAGACACCGACACCCGACCGCTTCTTTACCCATCAGCTGATGGTATGGATGCCCATCACCTGTGGAAGGTGAGGGTGTCCTGCCCAGTTTGTGGAAAGCAGTTGACAGGCTACGGTGTCCACAAAAGGGCCCGGAAGGTCCTTGACATCGACAGGTACTACCTGATGGTGACAGAGACACTCAGATGCACTGTGTGTTCTCTGAACTATCTGTCAACCAGTCAGACTGTCCGTGACCAGCTTGACTTGCTGCACCAGAAGCTGTTCCAGCTGATCCTGACCCACGAGTTACCCTCTAATAAACATGTAACTAATGAGTGCAACAATAAAAACAAATTAATTAAAATTTTAAAGACAAAATCAAACTTATTTCAAGAAATTCTAAATAATTCAGAATAAATACAGGTGTAGCTATGATATACATGCACTATGACATCTGTCTTGTGCCAGCTCATGTGCCTATTCAACAATACCTATATCACCTTGTAAACTGTTTAAACACATGACACTATTTTGAAATTATTATTTTTTTAAAACACACAAATTTTACTGAGCCTTGAATTTTCTTCGTATGATCAGTGTTTTGAAATAAGATATAAGATATTGTATGGTTTAGCTCCCCTACCCAATAAACAATTTATTGTTTTAACAGATCATGGTGAAATAGGACAAACAAGAAAGGCTATCAAGGCTATCCCTGATTAGTTTTAAACTACTATGTTAAAATTATGTTGAAAGCTGAGAGTCATGTTGTCATTAAGGTCTGAGTGTATAAATACTGGCCAAGTATATTTATGAGTATTATCTTTTTATATTGTTAAATGTGCATGCCCAGGAAAAATATGGCAATTAACAATGTGCTTTTTCTGGTCCAATCCTTTTATTGTACACTGTCATTTATTAAAAAAAACAATTAATGAAATGAAATGCACCTCTTAGGTATGCTTGTGACATTCGTGTCATCCGGCTGCTTCGAGACCGGACCCTGGGCAACAGTCCAGCACGACTGGTGAAGCAGCTGAAGGAGAACCATGGCTGAACCGGTTGGCACACTATCTTGGGGAGTGTGCTGACTTTGTGGATCAACCGAGCCTCTTCCCAGTGGTCTGCCAGGAGCCTCCGGAGTCCATTGAAATCCCCACCAGTGGCTGGCTGCTGACTGTGTACAACAGGGACATCTTCTCCCGCCTGGACCACATTAAGGCCTGCATCACCTCCACATTTGGCTCCATCTTAAAGATGGACTCAAGCAAAAAGGTAATAAATACTAGTGTAATAGTTTTCGTTGTATATAATATCTACTCATACACATTAACATTGTTATCAGTGATAACATTATATTAGCAACTATTATTAATGTGTGCTGTGTAATAAATCTATATACACTCCCTTCCTTTAGACAATTTAAAAGAATGTGTAATCTTAAACATTCCTGTTGTCTAATTCCAGATCACAAAGAAGTTGGCCGGCCACGGCAAGGGGACAGCTCTCTGGGTGACCTCGCTTGGCAATAAGGTCGGCCAGATCCTGACCAGTGTCCTGTCCGTGCAGGAGGGACCTGGACTGGACGCCATGGCGTCTGGGATCATGCAGTGGTACCGCAAGGCAGCAGTTCCACCCCCTGTGCTGCTGTATGTGGACTGTGGCTGCTGTGTGGGAGAAGGGGATGAGCAAGCTGCAGACCAGGTTTGCAGAGTGGCAAGACTGCCACATAAGACTTGACATCTGGCACTTCATGAGGAGGCTGGCTGTTGGCTGCACCACAGATGCTCATCCCCTTTACCCCACCTTCATGGGCAGTCTGTCTGCATGCATTTTCGAGTGGGATGCTGGGGACCTCACTCTGTTGCGGCAGGCAAAGCGACAGCAGCTCAAGCAGGAGGGTGTGCCTGATATCACTGATCACCTGGTGGACGTGGATCAGCGAGGCAGAGCTGAGCCAATACTGTCGTCGAACAACACGGGGCGAGGAAACCATAGATATCTATAAGAAAGGCTAGATGACTCGAGGCGGAGTCACCATAGTTGCCAAGTCCGCTTTTTATAAGCGACTCCGGGCTTGTTTTTCTGTAAAGACGGTTATAAATACTGGTAGTCGTGGGTTGCGGGCTTTTTGGGCTTGCTTCCAGCTCCATGAGTTGTCAAGCAGATATATTCGATATGTTATTTAAATGCAGGATAGTTTGTTTTCTCGCTGGATCTGTCAACCACACCAAATGGGAGGGGCGGAACCGAGGGAGCCCCATACACACAGGTTGCCAACAGAGTTCCCCCCGCATCCTGCTTCTGATTGGCTCTGACCCTGATAGCAACAAATGCCAGCCAATCATAGACAGAGTAGGTCGGTCTGTTCTTCCCCGGCATCACTTGACTTGAGTGACAGACACGGGCATTTAAATGAAATTTGCGGGAATGATGATCTGATCTTTTTAACAAACAATGGCAGGAACAAAGTGGGCAAAATACGGAAAAAGATACAACAAAGACTGGGAGAAAGAAACCGGTATAAAGGAATGGATTCAGCCCGTAGTGGGGGACAACACAAAAGCCTTGTGTAGGACATGTTAGTGTGAAATACGAGCACATCGTGCCGACTTACGACAACATGCCAACACAGATAAACATTAAAAAAAAAAAATACAGCGCCATTCTCATCGATGAGGCTCACTGACGTCTTCAAATACAGCGACACAAGACAGACAAGTGAGCTTAAGGTGGCTACCTATGTTGCCTGTCACACATCAGTGAAAGCTGGGGAATTCATTTGTTTAACCTGCAACTTAGCTTCAGAGGGACACAGGGGTCGCTGATTACTCCCTCATCATTGACGATAAAATCTAGGCAACTCGCTATCTATCTGACAGTGCACAAATGGAACCAAACAGGTCTATTTGGTTCCATTTGTACACTGTCAGAGTTGAGGGGAGACCTTCAAAATTTAAAGGTTTGAGAAACACTGACGTAGTATGATTAAATGTCACACATTAATTTTCTTTCTGCAAGTTTAGTAATAAATAATGTGTTGTATAATGTAGCACATTTTAGACACTCCAAACTTCTTTAATTAGGTTTTTTTTAGCCGGTATGACAAGAAGGTCAGCCACTTCTCGAAGATCAGAAGACAACCTGGCATTGGACTTGTCTCAGGATGAACCTGATGTGAGTATTTGCATGTTGAATGTCACTAACAAATGACAGCATCATATGTTTGACAATTAATCCTTCATCTCAGTGGTATTAGGAAGGTATATGATGGTGTTACAAGAAAAGCCTTATATTTTTTGAGGTGGTACTCTGTGTGAAAAGTTTGAGAACCACTGTCTATCTCACTTGCCCTATGTCACGCATACACTTTGATGTATAAAACTGCGCAGACATTGAAACTACACTCAGGGGTAGGCAACCTTTACAATCAAAAGAGCCAATTTGTCCAGAGCCAAACAAAATTTTTTTTTTTTTTCTTATAGATAAGCCTATTAAGATCAATATCTTAAACCTACACTGATTTGTGTTTTCTGTAGGAGAATTGGAGAATGTACAAAATAATCATTTAACAACACCAAACAACACTGATAAGTGAACATTGAATATTTTAAAAAGTAACTGTCATTTATTTCCATATTACTATAATTTATATATTCGTATATTTTACCAATGGAACAGGCCAAACTCAATGCAGCCTCAGTGATAGTGAGGAAACTGGAGCAGGAGAAGGACAATGCCTTGTGGAGAGAAAAGAGGGCCAAGAAAAACATACGGGCTCTTTTGGAGGAACTGAAGGAGAAAAATCTCATCAACGAAGACCTGAAAGACAAGCTTGAATGCTACTCAGGTAAAATGGGAAAATATTACATTGAATATTTTGTGTATTTTATGTTCTTTGTTAGACTTCCTACCTAGTTACTATTAAAAGGAGACACGCTACATCACTTTTGCTAATTGAATCTCAGATCTTCCGGTTCACCTCCTGTCGAGGCAGGGTGTAGAATACACCAAGGCCCAGAGAGATTTTGCCCTTACACTCCATCTGCATGGTCCGAAGGCATATCATTACCTGAGAGAGACTCTGCATATTCACCTCCCACATCCTAGTTCATTGCATCGGTATTCTTCATAATGTCTCATCTTAAAATACATTAACCACTTAAGCACTACCAACTGTATTATCATGAATGAATTGTTAAACATCTATCTGTGTCATGTTGATACATTTTGATAGTGGAGCTATGTTTTGTATGTCCAGTGTCCACAATAGGGATGCTTGGATTAGTGGTTAAATGGCTAAGTGGCTACTTTTTGATTTGACTAAGTTGGCTGAGCTCTCTTGATGCCAAACCTGGTTTCAACAAGATGATGTTGGACATGCTGGGAAGACGACGCCTGGAAGATGAGGTCAAGTATGGATGTGTCACCCTGATGCTGGATGCCATGGCCATCAAAAAACATGTGCAGTATGATCCTCAGATACAAACAATGTCTGGATTTGTGGACATGGGGGATCGGTTTAATGAGACTGACATTGCCTCTGAGGCCCTTGTGTTTATGGTGGTTGGGCTTCAGGGTTATTGCAAGACTCCAATTGCTTATTATTTGACCAAGACCCTCCCACCAGAAACACAAAAAGTCTTGGTGGAGCATGCACCGGAAGAGCTCCATCATCGTGGGATAAGGGTGGTGTGCATGACAATGGATGGTCATGCATCCAACATCAGTATGTGCACCCAACTTGGATGTGATCTAAAAGGAACCCCTGTGAGCCCTTAAAGACACATTTCCCTCATCCAGTCACCCATGACAAGGTGTTTGTTATGATGGACGCTTGCCACATGCTGAAGTTGACTCGCAATATGTTGCAGTTACATGCTGATTATTGCCTATTTGTTCTGGTTGACTCTATTCTGCTTTTTATAGAATTTAAGTGCTTGTATTTACATAGTTTTGGAGAATATGGTGCCTTACATTTAACATGTACTTGCAGTAAAAAGATTCTGATTCTGATTCTGCAGGCATACAGCACAATTACCAGCATTACTGGCAGCATCAATTGGCAGTACATAGTTAATCTAACATGCAAAAGAAAGCTGGACTACACGCTGCCAATAGAGTCACAGACAAGCATGTGAACTTTTCCAATCAGAAGATGAAGGTATGTTTGTATGATGCTTTTTAGTTCAGTTTCTGCAATAGAAATGAGCTTTGTGTTTTTATCCTTGGTGATGATGTTTGTATTTTGTCATGCTAATGTGCTCTTCATTTAAACTGTCTCCTTATGAACTCAATCAAGGTCTCCCTGGCAGCTCAGACTTTGAGCAACTCTGTGGCAGTGGCGCTCCGCACCTTGCGGGAGATGGGTGATGCAGAGTTCAAAGACTGTGAGGCCACTACAGAGTTCCTTGAGGTAATATAGCTAGGAATTTGCATCATTGACCAAAATCCTTTTCCAATATTCTACTGTTCTTAACAACATTTGAGTGCTTCTTTGCTTTAACCTATTCAATCCTGGTGGCATTCCCATTTAGTCCTGTCATCACAGCTGAGATATTTCAGAATTTAAGTTTTCATTTGGAGAACATCTATCCTCACCTTACCTCATACTTACCTCAGAAGCACCCTTATTGTCACATCTCAGATTTACAGGTATATAGCAGTGCAGCAATTTAATTTTAAAAAGCAAAGCCACAGAGGAAATGGAGAGAAATCAAACTATTCCTCATACTTAGATGTTCCCCTTGTGCTGTTACTTAGTCGCGGTGGGGAACCTTGCGTGTGTCTGCTACCTGGATAGCTATACCGGCGGGGGTCCCTGACCCCCAGCAGGTTCAACCAAGTCGGGCAGATATTCCAGGTAGACTCCAGACAAAAAACAGCACCAGGTCCTCCAGGTCGGGAGTTGGGCGTGGGGTCAACAACTCCATCCCGGAGAAAGTTTTGTTACGGAAACTTCAGTGCTTCCAGTTAATTTAGATATTTGTTTTATAGATAATGGGCAGGCTGTTTGATATCCTCAACAGCCGCAATCCCAGAGCCAAAGGGTTCAAAGCCCTCCTTAGTTCTAGGAATTGGACAAGCACTAAGAAGTTCTTGTCAAGAGCCAGGGGGTGCTTGCTGTTTTTGAAGACAGAAGATGGCACACCCTTTTACAGAACAAAGAGGTGTTTTAAAATAGTAAAGGTTCTGTTCGTGATGCACTGATACCATTTTCCCTCTACACAAGTGTAGGAACAACTACTCAACTTTTGAGGAGTCGGCAATACCCAGTCCAAATTCTTGATAATAATCAAATGATCAGAATGAGACTTTTTAATGATAACCAAAAGGTCAACTCTACCGGTTTCAGTGCATCCCTGAATTCCATAAAATGCTCTATTCTCTTGTTTATCACAATTGATTCTATAATATCTTCTGCATCATGTTCAGATACTCTGTCCTCCTGTCTGCATCGAGTTCATAAGATGCTCTTTCCTGTCTGCAAATTTGTCTCTGTTCCAATACCCCCCCCCCCCCTTTGCAGGTGTCAAAATGATATGTATTGCATGTTCTGTTTTAAATTGGCTCAAGCAGGTCTAGTGTCCTAAAAGTAATTTTAAGGATCCTAAACCTCAGACTGATTATACTTTTAAGATCAGGGATGCAAACTAGTCATCTTTAGGTTAAGGCCCCCTTTTATCCCCCAAAATGTGGCAATGAAGTGAATTGTGTGAAATGTGGATTCATGTGTGCCCTGGCACCTCCCTGAGAATTGCTTCTTTGCAAGCTTTCACTATTTTCATCCTATACCTTATGTGTTTGCATTACTGCTTTCTTGTGTTCTGTTTTAGCAGGATCATCATAGTAATACAATATTTGCTTTTGAAGGTTCCTCTCAGTCCTGGGCTTCGTCATCAATATTGACACGTTGGTGTTGATGGTTGTTGTGCTGCTTGCAGGACAGCGATATGTCCTGACCTACAGGTTCAGCCAGGAAGACTTGGAGCTTCTCTTCAACTCCATCAGAGCATCTGGTAGGGTTTATATTTACCAGCTGCAACACTAAGTGAAGTCTTTTCAGTTTGTCTGTCCATATGGTTCTGACATATGGACAGACAAACAGTATGGACAGACAACATATACACAGTATCTGGAAGTGTCACAGAAACCATTTTGAGTATTTGTCATACAGTCCGAACTGTAAGATAATTTCATTCACCTCAATTTATGTGGAAATCATTCAGGGATGTCTAATTCTAATTAGTCTTTTTTTAGAAAGATATTTTGAATATCTGTGTAATATATTTGTGTGTGTGTGTGATTTGTTTTTTTTAAGGTGGCTGGAATAACAACCCTAATGCCAGCCAGTTCAAGTACATCTTCCGGAAGCTGATGGCCCGGTGTGGGGTTGTTAAACCGAGCAGCAAAGGCAATGTAATGGCACAGGATGACACAGAGTCCCTACCAGCTGTAGCAATGTCCTCTGCTGCCCAGTCCTACCATATTGAAACATCTACCAACCTGTCAGCTGCAGATTTGTCTTCTGCAGAAGGAGAAGATCTCCCATCCCCGTTTGCAGACATTCCTGCCATTGTACATGGCCATAGCTACCTTCCCAATCGCTTTGGTGGTCTTGTCGACAACGCTCTCGTGTACATTGCAGGTAGAGGTTGATCAATAGTGGATTTTGCCTATAACTGATAGTGCCAATTCTGGGAAAAAACAGGGCTGGTTAATCGGATGATTGTCCCAAAAAAGAAATGTCGCCCTAATTTCCCTATGCTTATTAATTATTATTATATTATTAATTAGTCTACCCGTAATTTCAGGATTTGTTGTTCGAAGGACTTTGAAGAAGCTGTCCTGCGATGTCTGCCATGCCAGCCTGGTGACGGACGCTGCGTCTGCCAGTAAGGACAGCAGCTACCGCCTGCTGACTTTGAAAAACAACGGAGGTCTTGTGATTCCATCTGAAGGCACAGTGAGGGTCGCCAGAGCAGCAGAGTGGGTCATTCACCAGGCATCAGCAGGCAGACGATCACAGCCCATCAAACCACAAGAGGTCCTCTACATTGTGCGCAAGAGGATCGGGTCAGACGATGTGTTTTTGCTTGGGGAGCACATAAGAGATACACAATATGGCATTGACTCCCACCACCATACACTGCTGACATTGGTTGTGTCCCTGTTTTTCAAGTTAAAGCTGCACCAAATTGCTAAAGTAGCAACACTTAGCTTTTACAGAGTGACAATGTGAGACAGAAGCTCACAAAAACGGTCCTTTTCAAAGGAAAGTACATTCAACTCTGTGCACGTTTGTAGTTCTGATTCCTTTTTCTTTGAGCTCACGCCAACCATGGAAAATAATTGTAAAGTTGTTGGCGTCCCTGTGGGTGGCAGACTTAAAAACAATAAAACCATCCAAGTGCAGTTGCAAAGAAAGTGCGATTCTCTAAGAAAATAGGGGGTCGGCAAGTTTTGCTTAACTGGGGGTATGTGTACCCATCGGGTTATGCAGTGCTACTACAGGGGGTATATGACAGAAAGTGGAAAATGGAAAAAATGGACACAGTTTCAAGTAAATGTGCTCAAGATGCTGTAATTTCAAGTCTTTCACTCCTTTTTTCATTTGTGATATTCTCCCTAAGGTGGGTTATTGTTCATTCAAAGCATGTGGTGGACAAATCCACACATCTAATAAAAAAAGGTAAAATATGAAGATAGGAGATTTCTGCATGACATCAACGATATGCTAGATATAGTTTTCTAAGCGGGGGGGGGGGTACTTTGATCCAGATATCTCACGGAACGGATATACAGAAAGGCAACATGAGACAGATATTTATATTGAAAATAAATACATGTATGTGTCACAACCCGTCGGCCATGAGCTGGCTACTCTGTATGTGTGTGTGAGTGTATGTAGTTTTGGATTTTCTTTTGTGCTTCCTTTTGTGTGCTTGGTGTGTTTTTGTTTTGGCTGTCCGTGTCTCACTTGCTCTAGGGGCTGCTGGTGGGCGTGGTCTTGGCAACTCCAGACGACACACCTGCTTCTCATCTCATCTCACCTGCACTCCGGTTCCTCATCACCTAATCAGCTCCCCTATAAAAGACCAGTCCGACTTTCCAGTCCCCGCCGGATCGTCGCATCTGCTCGTATGAAAACCACTAGAAGAAACCTGAATTCTACTTTGACAAGTAAACCTGCCTCTAACTCGCTTTTTCCTGTCTTAATACCAGACCTGCACACCCTCAGCCTGAGACCAGACCTGCCTGCCAGCAAGCCCAGACCAAGACCTGAGGAGCCCAGATCCATGCTCTCACTCAGACACTTCGGAAAATACAGCAACCCTCACCACGACTCAATTTCTGTGTTTATTTCTAATAAACTCTCCGAATACCACTTTAACTCCTGGTCTGCGTTTAAGTTCCGTCACCAGCCCTGACAGTATGTTAATGTTTTGTGTTATTATAGTTATCATTATAATATAAATATTACTAATATAACATCAGTGTTGGGCAAGTTACTTCAAAAACGTAATACATTATGTATTACTTGTTACTGTCATTTCAAAGTAATGTGTTACACTACAATATTACTGTCTCTGAATTGTAAAGCATTACACTACTACTGCATTACTTTTAAGTTACTTTCACCAAATATATACATAGTAAATGTAGCTTATTATGCTCCATGCAGCTTGTTACACATGCAGTGCAGGGCTGAGCTAGGCTTAAGGCTAACAACAGTAGAATGTAATAGGCACAGTGATGGCTCATAACATAATACAAGGAACAATCATAGCCAGAATTTTGTTGACACCGACAAAAGGTCAAAGACTCCACTGTTGACAGCGGCTGCATGTCTTCAACCACATACTCTGCCACAAGTCTCCGTACTTCTTGTGGTTCATATGCCATAACGGAACGGGAGAATGATAGCTTTTGCTGCTTTGTTTTGTCTCCTTTTGCGTCCTCAACCTGCTTTCTTTTTAGTAATTTAATGTTGCCATGGCACCGCTCTAAATGTTTGGTCAAATTGCTTGTGCTATTTCGTGAGGTTGATAGAGCTTTTGGTTTCGCACATAAAGTGCACTTAACTGTTATGTTCCGCATATCTTTGTCTCCAACAAACTCAAAATAATGGGAGTATGCCCATCTTGAAAAAGTACTATTGTCCGACGTAGTGGACGTAGTGCCTGCTTCTGCTTCAGCCATCTTCAACCAGAAAGGAAAAAAAATTCTAGGCTGCTATTGGCGCGGATTTTTTATTTTCTGCTGATCTCGCGGTGGCATAGTATGAAAACAAAACACAATTTAATTTCGGGTTGTAATCCAATGTAATGCACGTTACTGACCTTTGTACCGAGTAAAATATTACCCAGTTTTTTTTTGTAATGCCTTACATTACCGCGTTACAGCAAAAAGCAATACATTACAGTAATTACATTACTTTTGTAACACATTACTCCCAACACTGTATAACATACATGGAATCATGAATGATTCAATGTTTTATATATAAATGAATTAATATAACTACCTTGTGTGTGTTGGCCTATAGCTATTGCTCTACCTATCTGCTTAATGTTTATTTATGAAAGTCCATGGTTAAAGTTATTTTTGAGTATGCAGGAACATAAATACAACTCTGAGGATTATAACAAACCAAACTGTTTGAAAAATGGTTTAAAATTAAGCAATCTATGGTTATTTAAATGCTGCCTGTGGCAAGATGGCCGCCATGCGAGGACGTGGGTCTCCATTGGCTAACAGTGTGCGTGAGCCATCTAGTGTTCATATATATATATATATATATATATATATATATATATATATATATATATATATATATATATATAATGTAACTCTCTGTGATTTACTAAGACCACCTAAGATAAACACTGCACTCTGATTCGTCTCAAGGAGTGAGGGGAGGTTAATATGTAGTAAACACAAGTATGTTTATTCCCACAAGGTCAAAACATAAGTAGGATCAGTTGAGACTTCAAAAACAATTCGAAATCAATAATAGAAAAATAATAAACAAAATAAAATAAATTGTCCTCTCACAGCTTGTAGCTGTGCTTGTATCAAAGTTCAATGAGTCCGGTCAAAAGGTCCGTTGAATCCGTATTCGTGTCAGTCAAAGTCAATTTGTGTATGTGTGTGCTACCCGGGTAGTGTGTGTGTGATAAATGGCTACTGCGCGCTGCTCAGGCTCTTCTCCAGGTACATGCGACTCTCCAACAGGTGATGAAGGCAGAGGGTTTGGCATCCCCCTCAACTCCGCCACACCTCGGACGGAAACCCGGTGGAAATCACCGCTGATAACTCAACACAGATCCAGCACTCGGCAAACAAAAAAAACAATCTGCATAGCAGAACACAAAGTCACCAGCAGTCATGAGTTTCTGTACAGAATTATATCTTCTTCTCTTTTTCTCAAATGTAACTAATAATACTGCCCTCAAAATAAGAAGCAACTGTAGCTTGAGATATTAAGACCTCAAGTCACTATTAATGTGTCTTTTTAACAGTACTATATGAATCATGTTACACAAATTAATTCTCAATTCTTAATTCACCATTGCAGTTATTACAGAAATAGCATTGCTTAGCACTGTAGCTAATACAGATACACAGGGTAATACTGACAACTTTATTCTGCTTCTCAACCAATGGCAGAGTCATCCCTCAGAGGCAATCTGCACAGTCAAAAAATATGACTCTTCACCATAAACGTCTCCTAAAACCACATTCACACAGCTGTAGCAAACACCAAGAAGCATGGAGGGATAAAAAACAAAACTAACAAATTAACAAGGTAACATCACCGCTACAGGCGCTGTTTAGTCTCTGCATGAAGCTTACGGAGCTAACAGACACCGCTTCCGGTTTGTCTCATTTCAAAACAAAAGCAAGTTTTTCAAAATAAATTCAAAACCGGCTGCAATGACACAAGTCAATGCAGTCAACTTTATAAAGGGGAGTTCTACGAAGTGCTATAAGTTAGCTACCAATGAATGTAACGCTGTTGCTGTGATGATAAATGACAGATATTAAAGCTGTGTTTACAACAACCAGAGGCTGACATGTAAATGTCACATCTGTGTGAATAAAAAAACATGTAGCTAATTGTGATGAATACTTTTTATAAATACACTGATTTTATTCTCTTTTATCAGTAAAGTGATGGAGTCCATCACATAACATTATAAAATATCATATTGTATACAATAACATTTCATGATAATAACAATTTATAGCAGGATACTATAAACATGCAACATATACAGGGGCGGACCGGCCATCTACGTGTTCTGGAGAGTCACAGAAACATCTAGTACTCCAGGACGGATGATTATAGTAGTTAAAACAGCTCCACTTTAAACATTTCAGGTGTAAAATGCCACATGCAGTAATATTAAGAAACAGGCTATATACTGTAGATGTAAAAAACTGTTGTGCTTTTTAAAGTTTTGGCAACGTTACAGTTTTCTGATAATACTTACAAACTCTGAAGAGTTTGAATACAGAATTTACATTTGTCATAGTGTATTTTCATTATTATTTGCGCAGTAAGTTGGTTACTGCACAAATTAATTAAGATTATTGAGTAATAAAATAATCAAAACATTGCATGGAATAGATTATACGATATACTGTTATAATCAATAGGATACATAAAACCTGTTTTTTAAAAAAATCCATTCCATCATTTGTTTGTTCAGGTTGAGCTGAGACCGAGGGCAGAGGATGACACCCACCACCTTCATTTCTTTGTGAATATTCAAGTAAGACTAGACTACTATGCTCTTAACACAACATCTAGTCAACATCAGTGCTATTGCTGTAATTTGGACGGTATAGTGTCATGAGTCATGATTAAAGTATTGTGCACCCTCCGACGGCAGGATGCCACGACACACGTGGACTGCGAGGGCCCGTTCATCGCTGCTTGCAGCTTTAATTAGATTTAGTTCTTGGGAGGGTCCCAAGAACAAGAGTGCCAACTTAGTGTCTGGAAGCATTTTGAATTTTTATCTCCAGCCCATGTTTGAAAGTTAATTTGCCTGAGTTCTGTGAATGTCAAGTTCAGATTCAGGTTTAAAGGAATTACATACTATTGCAGTTACATTTTGCTGACACAAAACTGGTGGATCTGTTGTTCACAGTAAATGTTTAGTATCTGATCTTTTCCCATCTTGATTTTTCACCACTTAGTTTTATTATGCCGACAGTTGTTGGAGTGGCTGATATGAAGCTTGTCTTCAGAAGAGAAAGAAATCAGTGAATAGTGACTAAATGTGGCAGAACTGAACAGGCAGGAACAGAAATAGCTTTTTAATAAGGCATGTCTGAATGGTTTAATTTGTGCAGACAGCAAGAAAATGGAAAAAGCAGAAACACCTCGGATACTCGAATCGAGCTCCCACAGGAGTGTTTAGGTGGCCTCTATGTTTTGTTAAGCCTATCACAATTATTCATGAGTCAAGCATGGACATAACCATCATTTACCTGTAAGGATATAGAATTTAGTCACTAAAAAAAGAACCAGATGTTCTTGAAAACTAAAAAACTAAATCCCCTGAGCATGTTGTCTGTGTTAAATGCATGCTGTAGTCTGGTTGTCCCGTCTACACATGAACACTGAAACAGGCATTTCTGAGTATCTTCACCCTGGCAGGAGTTTTCCAAAAGCTCAGTTTTCAGTGACCTGAAACGCCATTACGTGTGAATGGAAGGCCAAAATGCATAGATTTATTTACAGAAATACCCATGCACGTGTGGACAAGGCATCATTGCAGAAAAACTTACATGCAGAACAGTAGGCAGACAGGGCCATTTAGAGAACCTCAAATACTAGCAGAAGCAGAACAGCCCAACAGGGTTGCATGGATAGACTGCAGAGTGTTAGTGGGAAGAGGCTGGCAAAATACCTGCAGGGCTGATGAAGCAGAGTGGAGACAGGTGAGGGAGGGCAGAGTAGGCCAGGTACCTGCAGGGCTGATGAAGAAGTGAGAACAGGTGTGATGTTAGTCAGGTGATGAAGTGAGGAGGGAAAGTGTGGGGATACCGGCAGACAAATGGAAAACGGCTATAATTGTGTTGGAGTAGGTGGGAGTGTGACTGAATGGAGGGACCCAGAGGCACACTGTGACAGATATAAATACATGAAGGCTGACAGATTTCTGCAGTTAACAATGATGTTGTGATGGCTTTCTGCTTAATGTCATTGTTTGCTTGCCAGTATAGTGTAGGCAGAACAGCTGCCGTCCGCCGCTGCCTGCCTCTTAGTCACCAGCAAAACCAGAAATATAGACTATACTAAGTAGTGGTAGAGACAGATTCAATCAGGGTAATAATAGCAGAAGGACGAAGCTCTTCCCCTGGTGTAAATATCTGCAGCACTTGTTGATCATTCAATCATTCTCTTCTTCTGCCAACTTTATGAACATGTACAACCCCAGAGCAGTGTCAGACTGAGTCAGATTTAATGCAAGAACTGAGTAAATCTACTTATCAACAGTCCAAACTGAGGGATCATTCTTGGTTGCTTATAGCTAGGGATGAGCGAGTACAGCATTATCTGTATCTGTAAACCATATGAATTATCTGTATCTGTATCTGTACTCGGAATGGGCGGGGCCTAGCCCAGAAGCGGGTGGAGTTTAACCCAGAAGTTGGTTGGGTTGTGTTGAAATGGGCGTGGCTTTAACCGGTATGTTATTTTAAGCATGCAATTGATATGGGTTGATCAGAAATTGTTATATTTATTGCTGATTATAAAACTATTTACAGGACAGCATCAGCATTGAGCTTCAGACCAGTGGTTTCGATCACGATAGCAAACGAGCTATTTACAGAACAAGTTTTGCAACAATGAATACAACACATGCAGTTAAGTAAACGGATCTTCCCTTGCAACTCGCCTGCCTCTTTGTCGTGCTTTTGGGTTCTCCTTTGCCAGCTACAGTAACCCTGACACACTCAGACTGGACATTTGTAGGTGGACAACTGAGATGCTGCGGTGCAAAGCGTGTAACTCACTGATTCTCCGTTTCAACTTGTGGCGAAAATGTGGACTTCAAACTATATACCAGTTTTTAAATTGGGTTGATAGGCCGAGTAAAACCGGACTTGTGATAAATAATGTGCGCAACGCTTTTTCGCGAATATCGCCGCTACGTTTGGTGCGTGTTTGGTGCATGAAGAAACGGTAAAAGCGACGGAATATGTAGTGTGTAATACTGCAACATAATAGGTTTCAGGGCTAGGGGGCGGGACGGGACAGGAGTCGGGATTCAGTCCTGAGATTTGTGACGGGACGGGACAAGACAAGAAAGCTGTAAAAGTTTCATCACGTGAGCAGGACAAGACAAGAGTGAAAATCCACTCCTGTGTCATCCTCTACCCTAAACGTCGTTAACGGCAAAGACCGGCGAACCTTAGCGACTGTCTGAGGGAGAGAGAGAGAGAGAGCTGTTCTGTGTGTGTGTGAGCAGAGCGGGACGCAGTGACACGTGTGTGTAGGGGAGGGGCTCTGTGACGAGCCTATCACAGGACGCAGACACAGTCAGCTACCCAATGAGGATTTTTATTCAATCCGATCACAGATATTGACTCGTATTACTCGTATAAATACTCGTACTCTGCAAAAGTGCTTTATCCGTACTGGATACTCGGCTCAACTCTACTTATAGCCCATTCAGCCCAGTGTTCTGACCAAAGGAAGGAAGACTTTACTATTTAAACCAGCGCTGTGCATCCATCTGCCAAAAGAGTGTATTCATTGAACATGCTTATATTTTTGGTGAAGGGTGAAATGAGTGTAACAATTTGCATTTAATGAACATGACGGTGAGCGTTGTTAACTCCTGCAAGTAAATGACTCTCATAAGTGCAACTAGGCACTATTATTATTTTACAGAGTCTCCGAAAAAGCACAGCGATAAAAGGCTGGATTACAACACTGTGAAGGGGATACAAACACACGAGAGGCATCATTAGCATGATGGTATGGACACAATTTTTTCTTTTTTTTTGGTGTCTGACATATGATGATGACATGTATGACATCAATGTAGATGAGGTTGAGTAATATGTTTTAGGTAAATGTAATTTACCTTGTGTTATAATTTCACCAAAATAATTGTATTAATGTGTTAATATTCCTTTTTTTACTGTTAAAAGTTCAAAGTGAAGTATAGCTGTATAGCTGGTATGGATGGGTCAGAGGTTCTATTGAAGAGGAGCAGCTTGGACCAGTTCATTTAAAAGAAAAAAACACTGAAGAGATGAACAGAAACTAGTTCATTTTTGGGACTAAATTCAAAATTATGAACTATGAACGTGAACTACTTTATTTTAATCTGTGTGAATGGAACTTTGAACTAGCTCTTCAAGTGTGAACATGCACAACACTGATTGCCACTATATATATATATATATATATATATATATATATATATATATATATATATACACACATATACATACATACATACATACATAGCCTTTGTTGTTATTTTTTAACCTAGATTTAAACAGGATAGTTTCACTGAGAGCAATGATTATTTTATATTGAATATTGATCATTGAACACATTTTAAAAAACATCCAACAAGGTATTGTGTTAAGGTATTCTGCATGCAGGGCACCAAGACACCTGACCAGAAACCAGGCCAAGTAGCCCTGTCAGAAGGTAGCAGGTGATGTGGCAGAAGGACCCAGATGCATGGACAGCAGACTGAGGTTGGAGGGATTTGAAGACTAAACAAAAACCAATGAGGGAACAAGACACAGGTGAGACACAAGAGGACAGGTGCAGGTAATCAAACAGAACAGTGACAGGGAGGACAAGACAAGGAAAACGTGAAACAGGAAGTGACCTAACAAAACCAAAACATGAAACAGAAACTTGACAAGCCCAAGTTTCCTTTCACAAGAGCTATGACATGAAACTGGAATTAAATGGACCCTGTAACTGCAGTAGAGGGCGGGCGAATAATGGAATGTCCAGTATTGAACCAACATTTAAAAAACACAAAATAAAAAAATAAAAACAATTTCATAGCTATAAAAGACAGACATTTAAAAACAAAACAAACGTAAGATATAAATACTCTATTAGAAATTTAATGTATGAAAAAAACTATAGATAGGATTGTCACCCACTGTACCATAACACACTGCAATGAGTAATAATATTAATTACAGTGTAATGTTTGAAGTCCATCTTAAACACAAACCTTGTGTGATCTTTTAATGGACTTACATATAGATACTCACTGTTTTATTCTATTTTATCGAGTGTTTTTATGAATTTTTTTTTGTTACAATGTGTACAATAAATAGCTTGCAGGCCGTGGCAGAGTAATGTGTAAAGTGACTGAATTGTTGAGAGTGAACCTAAATATTATAATTTAAAATTCATTGTAGCAGAAGTAATAAAAATATCTTTTTGGGCTGTGGAGTCATGAAAGGAGTCAAAATGTGTTATTTGAATCAATTTATATGAACTGCTTGAACGTCAGTGTACACATTTCTGTGTCCAAAGCAAAATAGAGCAGCACATTCAGCAGAAAGCAGCAGAATTGAATCAATAGTTGGAAACTGCTGCTCTGCACTCTGACGAAGCCTCAGACTGACCGCGTGTGTGATTCATCCTCACCGCTGCTAAATTATTTCAATCAGAACATTTAAAAAGGGACCGTCTTCACTCTTTCTGCATCGTCAGCAGCTGTCTGTGGTGTCTCCATTTCATGCATGGCTGCGGACACTCTTTCACCTGTGGTGGTCCATAAAGCACCTGATATGAGGCGGTCTGGGTGGCCTCGGCCATCACTCACACTTCCAGGAGCAGAAAAGCATACTGCTGTCTGCCCACACCTTCAGTAGATCTGTTTCAAATGAGAATACAGTTATTCAGAAAATCCCTCATTGTAACACCTCTGCTGCTAAGCTTGGCTGGTTCCCAGCTGAAATAGGTCTCAAAGGCACCCAGTGTTTCATTATGGAGCGCTCCCAGTGCTCAGAGGGTTGTCTGCAGTCTTTCCTCCATGGTATTTCTCTGCAAGGCTGCCTCGATTTTCACTCCGACCTTACTGGCTGACCTTGAAATCAAAAACTCAAACAGCTTCTTCCTTCTCCTGCCAAGATTCCCTCAGAGTTTGCTCCGGCCCGATGTAATTACTGTAGCTGGTGGGCAGGCAGGCCGATGCAGAGGGGAGTGATCTCTGACAACACAAGTGTCTGTCCTTCTAGTCCTCCCCATGAGGACAAACTGTCATTATGGATTCAAAGATTACAGAAAAGGACAGTCCTGAAAAGTGAGGATATTCTCCCACAGTTAGGATGGGTTTTATTTTAGAATAAGAATAAAGTTAGGGTCCAAGTAGTCTGTGTTGAGGCTTTAGGTTAGGCTTTGAGGATATAAGTTATTGAAGGGTACATCAGTGGATCCTAAAGTGAGGGGTGCCCCCTACAGAGGGCCCAGAGTAATAACAGGGAGGTGCAGCAAGGCTTAAAGAATGAGGCGTAACAAAGCACTGGAAGAGTTTGTGACAGGACTCCAGCTTAACTTAAAGCTGACGAGGAATCTAAACCAAACATGACAACTGTCAAAACAAAGACAAGAAAATATGACGAGGAATATCTCGCTCTCAGCTTCACCAGTACAGTGGTATAATGTATTTTTTACAAGGAATTGTCAGGAGACAATTTTGAAATGTTCTGATCAACAAAAGCGGGGCCTGGTTTGGGAACCACTGGGGTACAGTGAGGTAATATTGTATTAAACAAACAAAGAAGCACCTCAGTCACCACTGTAACTTGGCTTCTGTGTCATGCCTCCTGCTCCTGCCTGCTGTCAATCTCAGGCCGAGTCCACATGTACACAGGTATTTTTGAAAATGGGGTTTTAGCTTAATTTCAGAAATAATGTCAGTCCATACTTAAACCTGAAAACAGTTGTCAATTGACCATTCACATACACCAAGCATGTCAGCAGACCGTTTCTGTCAGACTTTGGCAGAAAAGAGGACTCAGATGCAGATAGGCAGCTATATTGACAGGCTTTATTTCTCTGAATGAATTTCTCTTAGACAGAAATGATGAATCAATCAAGCTATGAAACTCTCGAAGGTCCGAAGACACACTAAGAACACAAACAAACACAGAACCAAAAGCGCTCCCGAAGGAGGTTAAAATAACTACTCTGATCTTATTAAGAAATACTCTAAAAAATCACTCCGAAGAGGAAAACGCACACAGGCTATGAAATTATCTACTCTGATCTATGTTACAAAATTACCAACAGAAAATGCTCCAACAAGGAGGAAAACAACGCTACAAAAGTTATTCTAACTTTGAAAACGAAAGAAGCTAACCAGAAAACTATGAACAAAAAATCACTCTGTTTCAGAGGAAAAACAATTCAGACAAACAAAACGTGACAACTTAACTTTGGACTGCGACAGGACTGTGATCAAGGCTGGATGTATACGACAGGACGACGAAATACTCTGGCAACGAGGACAGGGGAAGACAAAGACTATATACACACGGGGGAGGGGAACACAGGTGGAAACAATCAGGAATCAGGGAAGACGCCAGACCGTGACACAGGAGGAAGGGCAAGTGACCTGAAACGAGAGGGAAGTTACTTTTCAAAATAAAACCGGAAATTCACAAGACAAAAAACCCAAGACAAGACATCCCTCATCGCGGTGTGACAGTACCCCCCCCTCTAGGGTCGACTCCTGACGGACCAGGTCGTTCAGGGTGGTCCCGGTGGAAGTCAGTGATGAGGCTAGGGTCCATGATGTGTCGGGACGGCACCCATTGCCGCTCCTCGGGTCTGTAACCTTCCCAGTCGACCAAGTACTGTCTGCCCCGGCCCCAGTTGCGTACTGCCAGTAGCCGCTTGACCTTGTAGACTGGACCTCCATCAATGACCTCGGGTGGCGGTGGGGGCGTGGTGGCCGGGACCATAATACTTTCCTTCATCGGTTTAACCTGGCTTACATGGAAGGTCGGATGAACGCGTAGAGACCGGGGCAGACGAAGCCGGACAGCAGCCGGACCAATCACCTTTGTGATGGGGAACGGACCCACGAACCGCGGAGCCAATTTCTTGGAGGTGACTTTGAGATGCAGATCTTTGGCGGACAGCCACACTCTCTGACCCGGCTGGTAGTTTGGTGCCGGGCGTCTTTTCCGATCTGCTGTTCTTTTCACCCGATCACCTTGTCGGATCAATACCTGCCGAGCGGCTGCCCAGATGCGTCGGCAACGTCGAACCATGGCGTAGGCTGAGGGAACCGACACCTCCCCTTCATTGTCTGGAAACAGAGGAGGTTGATAACCTAGGACACAGTGAAAAGGAGAAAGGCCAGTAGCAGATGTAGGCAACGAATTGTGTGCATACTCTACCCAGACCAGGTGTCTGCTCCATGTCCGGAGGCCGGTTTCCAGTTGCTGGTTGAGGCGTTCGGTCTGGCCGTTGGCTTCAGGGTGGTATCCTGATGTCAGGCTGGCTTTGGCTCCGATGAGCCTGCAGAACTCCCTCCAGAACCGGGATACAAACTGGGGCCCCCGGTCCGAAACGATGTCTCTGGGGAACCCGTGGACCCGAAACACAATGTTCATCATGACCTCCGCCGTTTCCTTGGCGGAGGGTAATTTCGGTAGGGCGATAAATTTAACTATCTTGGAGAAGCGATCGACCACGGTGAGCACCGTGGTGTTTCCTTGTGAGACTGGGAGCCCTGTGACAAAGTCAATGGAAATGTCCGACCATGGTCTGGAGGGGATGGGAAGTGGTTGGAGAAGCCCCGTACGGGCCCTGGAAGATGTCTTGTTCCAGGCACAGACCGAACACGCCTCGATGTACTCCCGGACCTCCGGTTCCATAGCCGGCCACCAGAACCTCCGGGATATCATAAACATGGTTCTCTTAATCCCCGGATGGCATGAAAGCAGCGAAGTGTGAGCCCAATGAATCACCTGTGGACGTAGCTCAGTGGGGACAAAGAGACAGTTGTTGGGACAACCGGGAGGTGATAGGGCTCCACCGTTAGCTTGCTTTACCTCGTTTTCTATAGGCCAAGTCACTGCTCCAACCACACAGTTCAGTGGAAGGATCGTTTCAGGTTGCTTGGTCTCAGGCTCGGGATCGAACAGGCGTGACAAGACGTTGGGCTTGATGTTTCGAGATCCTGGCCTGTAAGAGAGAGTGAAAGAAAAACGATTAAAGAACAGCCTGGCCTGGCGAGTTAAGCCTCTTGGCCTTTCTAATGAATTCTACATTTTTGTGGTCTGTCCAGACAATGAATGGATGTTCGGCCCCCTCTAGCCAATGTCTCCACTCCTCCAAAGCCAGTTTTACCGCCAATAGTTCTCGATTACCGACATCATAGTTACGTTCTGCTCTGGACAACCGTCTTGACAGGAAGGCGCAAGGATGCATCTTGCCATCGCACTCCGACCGCTGGGATAATACTGCCCCCACTCCTTCGCTCGATGCATCTACCTCCACCACGAACTGGCGCTGTGCGTCAGGTAAGGTGAGAATGGGAGCCGTGGTAAATCGGTGCTTGAGGTCGTTGAACACCTCTCGCTTCTGTGGACCAGCAAAACTGCACCTGGGTGGAGGTAAGAGCATGGAGAGGGGCAGCTATTGCGCTAAAGCCTCTGACAAACCGCCTATAAAAGTTCGCAAATCCCAAGAATTGCTGAACCTTTTTGCGGCTGTCTGGGGTGGGCCACTCAGCTACAACGTTAACTTTAGCCGGGTCTATCTGTACTCTTCCAAGGGCTACAATGAAGCCCAGGAATGAGATAGTTTCGGCATGAAATACACTTTTCTCTGCTTTGACATAGAGATGATTTGCTAGCAGTCTCTCAAGAACCTGGTTAACATGACTTTGGTGAGTAGCTAAATGTCATCCAAATAGACATACACAAAGTGATCCAGAAAGTCTCTTAGGACATCATTGATCATAACCTGGAACACGGCAGGTGCATTCGTGAGACCGAAAGGCATCACGCAGTACTCATAATGACCGCTGGGGGTGTTAAACCCCGTTTTCCACTCATCTCCCTCTCTGATACGTACCAAATGGTAGGCATTACGGAGGTCTAGTTTCTTAAAGACCTTAGCCTGTTGTAGTTGGTCAAACACAGATGTCATAAGAGGGAGTGGATACCGGTTCTTGATGTTGATGTTGTTCAACGGACTGTAGTCGATGTAGGGTCGAAGAGATCCGTCCTTCTTCCCCACGAAGAAGAATCCCGCTCCCGTGGGTGATGATGAGGGACGGATCAGTCCTGCTTTTAACGACGTGGTGATGTATTCATTCATGGCTGCTTTCTCTGGTCCCGAGATGGAGTACAACCGGCCTTTGGGAATCGTGGATCCTGGAATCAGGTCAATGGCACAGTCATATGGGCGATGGGGAGGAAGAGACAGAGCTTTAGTACGGCTGAATACGGCTTTGAGGTGGTGATAACAGGGCGGTACTGAAGTCAGGTCCGGCTCTTCCGAGTCTGCAGTGGGATTAGTAGAGAACAGGTTAATTTCTGCAACTTGTTCCTTCGGATCAGAGGGCACGAAACAGTTCTTGGAACAGTCCCCTCCCCACTCTCTAATCTCTCCTGTCTTCCAGTCAATGTGTGGGTTGTGCAGAAAAAGCCATGGTTGTCCCAGGATTAAAGAGTGAGAGGTGGAGGTGAACAGGTGGAATTGTATTTTCTCAAGATGGTGGTCGATGAGCATTGGTATCGGTTTACTGGTATGTGTGATAGTAAACAATTCCTTTCCATTGAGTGATTTTGCGTGGATGGGATTGGTGAGTGGCTGACTCTCAATACCCAATTCTCGAACTAGTCCCCAGTCCATTAGGCTCTCGTCAGCCCCTGAATCAATTAAAGCCTCTAGTTCATGAGCAGAGTTTAATTTGACCTTTGTGAGTGTGCGCATAACGGGCTTAGAAGTCTGGGTTTGACTCACCGCCTGTGATTTCTTGACTGGGCAGGAGCTGACGAGATGACCAGTTTCGCCGCAGTAGAAACACCGCCCCTCCTGCAGCCACCTCTGACGTTCCTAAGGAGTCAATCTTGCTCTTCCCAATTGCATGGCCTCCTCTTCTGGAACTGCATGGAGGTGTGGCGGAATGCTGGGTGGTGATCGTTGCAGTGTCGGCCATTTTGAAGCAGGCGTAGTCGCAGTTCTTCCTGGTACCCTTGGCGTTGCCTCTCGCTGGTGTTGGAACTGCCTCCGTCTGTTGTCGATTCGGACGGCGAGTGCGATGAGTGCGTCCAGGTCTGACGGCAAATCCAGGGGTACTAAGAGGTCCTGTATCGAGGGTGCCAAACCTTTCAGAAAAGTGTCATAAAGTGCTGTATTGTTCCAGCCACTCTCTGCTGCTAGAGTAAACTTGCGAACTTGCGTGGCCCAAGCAACTCCAATGTAAAGTTGCGCCAGTGTGTCAATTCATACAGCACTCCGGCGCTGCAGATCCAAAAGAGGCGTGACGGTTAATGTCATGATGTTGATGTCTATGTGTTTTATTCAAGGTGTTTCGCCCGGTGTCCTCCTGTCAGTCTAAACATGAAACCGCTGACTGTTGATAATCACATGTATGCAGTTATAATGTGTTGTGATTGAGAACCTGAGCCACCAAACATCCTGGAAAGTGACAAAGTTTCTGTCAGTAGTGGGTGGTAGGAGACGTGGTGGAAGGACCCAGATGCATGGACAGGAGACTGTGGGTTGCAGGGATTCAAAAAAGGTATTTAATTATCTCGAAAGGATAAAAAAAAGGCAACATGAACATAGCATGACAAACACTAATGAGGGAACACGAGAGGACAGGTGCAGATAATCAAACAGAACAGGGAAGACAAGACGTGGAACACAAGAACTACAAAATAAAACAGGAAGTGACTAGAACTAGAACACAAAACAGAAACATGACAGAAACAGCAGTATAAAGCTGTGTGTCATCAGCATAGCTATGGAAATGATGTCGTGCCTCCTAATGATGTTCCCAAGTTGATTGGTGTGAAGCAGGTGGCTGGGAATTACCAAATGTTCCTTTAAGGAAAGCAAATAGAAAATGTATGTTTATATTAATGTGGCAGTAGTATTTTAGTGATGTTTACTGTCCACCACTGTTCATGATTTATAATTGAAAACTGTGCATACATGCAGTTCATTGACTCCTGATTATTTTGAATCATTTGATAAAGTTTGCTGCCTTATTCTGTGTGCTCCACTATATTTCACACTGCACTCCTGAAATTTCCTAAAAACAGAATGCCCCCCTCTGAGAGCGCTGGACAGGCTGTCAACTCATGTTGGAACCAAACTCACCAAAGCATATTTCTGAAAATGTACACATGTAACTAGGTTTATAATCAACTTCTTACATGTGCATATCAAAGACATCAGTGAGGGAAGATAGCACTGTGGCAGCGGGTACATATCATTACACAAAGCAAAGCATCCTTTGAAAAAACTCAAAGTTTTGTACCTGTACTGCAAACTGACCTTAGTCTTGGCTTTCTTATTTGGCTTCTGGTCAAATTCAGGACTTATTTCTAAATCCCTTTCATCACATAAAGTACCACATGGCACAGCTCCATCCTATATTAATGGTGGGGTGAGGCCTCAGGCCTCTTAGGTGCACAGAGTGAAAGTCACCTGGCTGTTTAGAATCTGAAGTGACAGTCTGAATTGTTTCTCTGTCTTTTTTTTCAGACTGGGTTTTAGTTTGGACATATTTCCATTACATGACGAATATGTTTCCTGAAGTGATCCATTAGATAAGCCAACTAAGTGTGTAAAATATTTTGCACTTGTAGCAGTGGGTACACCAGTGATTTAGCCACACACAGTGAGGAGCTTTTTCATTTCAGGACATGGTCTCTCACATGATATTGTCAACAACTTCATGGCTGCATCCTTCTTAGCGATAATTTATCATTTTGGATGTTGACATTTTTACACCAGCCCAAAGCTTTTCTGTGCCCAGGGGTCTTGCTGCATGTGGTGCGTTCTGCGACTCACACAGGAACGTACCTGAAACAAGAACAAATGCACTCATATCAGAGCCTCGGGGACTGCAAATGGTCAGAGAACAGGAACTGTTGCCTTGACACGTGACATGAGGAAAGTCTCTGTGCTGTACCATTCACCAAGCTTCTGATGGAGGCACTGTGGCCAGTAACATGCTCGACAAGGAAACTGTGAGATGGCAGATAAAACAAGAGTGAATGTATATTTTGTACAAAGAGATGTGTGTCATTGGAGTCAGTGCCCAGGTGTCACAGCTCGTTGATGGAGGAGCTGTCTGCAGAGCAGTGTGGAGTCCCAAAATGCAGTGGCATGCCACTGGTATAATGCTAAAGGGCCAATAACTTGGCTGTAGAGTTCCTACCATGTTGTTAAAATGAATGTGATGATAAGTGGAGTGGGGAGCCAGGATATTTATTTTGAAGGAGCTTGATGAGAAGATGGGTCGCAAGTGTGCAAGTTGACTCACAGCAGACGGGAATGGAGAGCCACGGCCAGATAACCACACAAACACACATGGAAGAAAAGGGACAAAGGTCAAGTAACCACTGTTACTACAGTGGCAAGTTTACACACATTATAACTGTCCGCACGACGACATTAGATGCTAGACGGATTATAATGTTGAGAATATAATGTGCCAATCAGCCAAAACATCAATTTTGAAAGATTACATTTATTTGTGTTGACAGGGGCGAGTCCGGGATCAGACCTTTAGGGGGGGGTTGAACAGCTGAACAATCCACTGACTGTCCACTGACTCATCTGGTTCTTCCTTTTCTCAGCTTCATCCTCTCTCTCCCTCTTAACCCTCTTAGCGCCACGGTCGAGTTTACTCGACAAGATGCGGCACTGAATAAAACGGCCGATTTTGACAAACAGGGTGTCAAATTTCGTTCGACCTCCCCTCCACTAGATGGCAGACATGTTATACTTCATCCCTGACTCAGAAAAACGTCATGCTTCTATACAAAACCTTCGAGCAAGAGCGCATTGAACCAGCGCGAAAAACAGCGGAGCTAGTGTGCGCGTGAGCCATTTTATCAGAGCGCTACTGTCAACGTGAGCGAGTATTTGCCTTAGGATTATTGTCTAATGGCATCTAAAAAGTTTGCCCGCAATGAAGTGTTAGGTCTACTTTTCGCTGACCCTTATTCTGAAGGGGAATATCTGCCTTCAGAAGATGACGGTGATCCGTTTAGTGACGACGCTTCAGAAGCGTCCCTGCCGAGCAATGGCGCAGCTGGACAAAGTGAGAGTTTAGCCCTACACCAAGCACAAACGTTGAATCATTTGCCCAATGTTTCACGGGGTCAGAGTGGTCATCGGGAAGCTAGCAGGCATGTTAGTGGTGTGGGGAACGAGGCTGGAGGTTATGTGGGGACCCAGTCTTTTTACCGCGCTAGCAATGTGGCGCTAGCTTCTTTGTCTTCTGACCCTGTGCCACTCCGCAATCGCGGCGACAGTAACGTGGTGGAGCCTTTGTCTAATGCCACTGGGTATGTTAGACGAGGCCGAAGTGTTCATAGGAGAGTTAGGGGGCAACGTAGAGGCAGGGTGGGGAATGAGAATGAGAGTGAGCCTGGTCCGAGCTGCGTAAAATCGCTCCACTCGGCGCGCGCGCGCCAGATCTGGCCACGCTGCCCATGACCGGAGCAGTGGCGATGGGGCAGGGAGAGCGAGGCAGATCTGGCCGGAGCAGTGGCGATGTGACACGGGGCAGGGGAGAGCGAGGCAGATCTGGCCGTGCTGCTCGCAGCAGGAGCAGTGGTGGTGTGACTCAGGGCAGGGGAGCTATGATACATAGTCTATCGCTAAATGATGGGAATGCCGGCTTTGAATACTACTTGGCCAATGAGGAGGAGTACCAAAGTTGGATCACGCCCTTTGATCAGACAATTGGATATATGGGGGAAAGAGTGAGCTTTTGAACTAAACAGGTCTTGTCTACTTGTGTTTTGTGTCATATGAATCATATGAATAAATATGTATGTGCCCCATACATGGAATCAGAGTGCCTACTGTATGTAGTAAATGGAAAATCTCTACAGCAAAAGGCCAGCCTACCGCTACATGCATTCGGTTTGTTTCTGCCATTTATTAGTAATGATTTACACAGTTTGTTTACTACTTACCATTTACCTGAGCATTTAGTATTGTGCAATATAGCATACAGAAGGTGAGGAACATTTTGGGGGGGAAAGAAGTGCTGCATTTTATCATTCAAACTTGTGACTTTTCATGAAAATTCTATAATCCAAGATGGCCGCCACCATATGACGTCATAATATGCAAATTAGATGGGAAAATTTAATCCCTACATAAACTTTGGGTCATCCTTAATATTTCTCTAATTTACAGAAAGTCTCTATCTCTTATCACTTTTAAGATATAGCCTTTTGAAATTAAGATGTCAAAATCGAACGTTTTTGGAAAAAACCTCTGGCGCCTAAAGGGTTAACACTGACAATCAGATCTCTGTTTCGTTAGAAAGAGTTTGCCTACATGAACTTTACATGTTGTCGCTTTAATTGTCCACCTTGATGCACACACACTGGCTGCCTCGCCTCTGTTTCTCTCTCCTTTCTGTTTCCTCGCTCTCAGCAACATTATCTGCTTCCCTCATCAGCAGGAAGTTTGATGAAGTTGCCATAAAACAGGATTTGTTCATCAGTGATTCTGTTGTCATAACAGCAGGTGAGCTGCATATAGAGGCAGCTTAGTGTTAATTACAGTATGTAGCAGGTCAGAAACAATATAGACCCAAACAATACTACAACAACCAGGAGCACTTAGAACTAACGCTGAATAGGAGAAGTCATGACACCATCAGTGCGTTTACAGGAGGGATGTAACTTCCACTGTAGAGAACGTGGAATTGACGGTATGTGCCAATGGAGGGTAGGAAAGGGTGTCACCAACAACGCCACCTGGGGAGTTTCACCCCAGGAGATAGTTCATTGTTTAAAGAAGAATAATTAAGAATAAATAATAAATACCTTTACCCTTATTACAGGTCGCACGGTCCGCAATTACCAAGGGCAAGAGACGTTTTAGAAAAATATAAAAACAGTTTTATTTTACAATATATCAATGAAATACATCAAATAGACATCGGCTGACTCACATGATGCTTAAACGTGGGCAAAAATGGAGAGGTGAACAGGGCTGGGGCTGCCACAGCGGCCAAACTCAAATCAATTAACAGAAACACCCGTGGCACCGCACACACACACATTCGTGAAGAAAAAAGACCACCACCAAGGATTGGGTCACCGTCTGGGTGATAATAATCAGCTGGGAGCTGAACAACAGAATGAAAGCGAGGAGTGGACAACTGACTGCCGACTTACCACATGGAGGCGTCACCACGACACCCAGAAGGGTTCCCAGCGGGACAACCCAGCCCCATGGCACCAGCAGTCTGCCACACTGCAGCGAAAACAACTGTGTCACATTTACACATTCGGCATGTGAGTGGGAAGAAGAAACAGCGGTGCGCTTTACTGTGCGCTACAAGAGATGACGTGCGTCTATGGCAGACACACCAAGGATGCTCCCAAGCCAGCAGAGCCACACCACCTGCGCTTCACCAATCCAGCACCAGCTCCACCACACCAGGCCACAGCCACCACCGAAGACGAGCGGAGCAGTCAAAGGAGAGGGCGCGCCAGGTGGAAACCAGACTACTATATAGGTGCGCCCTATGGGGTTCCATTTGTGCCAAAAATATGTCGCCATGCGCACTGTCTATGTCTACTGAACATGTAAGAAGACATTGGTCTATGTCTATTAAACACTAAACTGTCCTTGTGTCATTTGACTTTGTCAATATGTCGTGTCGTCATGATGTGTCATTTGACAAAGTGTTGTTATGATGTGTGTTATGATGTGTTGTTTGGCAGTGTCATTATGATGTGTGTTATGGTGCGTTGTCTTGATGTGTCGTTTGGCAATGTCGTTGTAATGTGTTGTTTGACTGTGTCATTGTCATTACTATGTGTCGTCTTGATGTGACGTTGCTATGCGTTGTCTGACACCATCATTATGCCTGGCTACCGCGGTGGCACCGGGCGCCCCTTTCCCGGCTTACCTTTTGCGGTCGGCGGAGCGAACCTCCCAGCAGAGCTGCACCACTTCAGTATTGTCCCCTAACACCAATTTATTTTTCATGCATCATAACCTACTAACAAGTGTTAGTGTCCACTGAACTTCAAAGTTTACTGAGCACCTAAATGTAGTTGAGTTTAAAGATACCATTTCGTTTAAAAAGTAATACAAATAACAAAAATATTAGACTGTATTTCATTCCAAAGAAATCTGAACTGTCATCTTCTTTTGTAGCATGTTATTTTGTATAACTAGGGAGTAAGCAACGATCTCACACGGGGTGAAAAATCTTCTAAAATACTGTATGTTTTTATTTCCACCAACAGTCAGATGCATAATTTTTCCATGTCTCTCTTGGGTTCCTCCTCATGGACTGAAGGACGGACTGAACTTGCGTGGCCCAAGGATGGTGCTCACACCAAAGTAGGGGTTAAAACTAACTTTTTTGCACCACCGTCCCGAAAACATCCCAAAAGACATTTTGAATTGTCCCGAATCGTCCCGAATTTCCCCAAAAATCTTTTTTACATTTTGAGTTGTTACTTACTGATAATATAATAAAAACACAATACATTATGTTGATGAAATAATATATTTATTTCCAGACTAGATTTGTTTAGCTTGTTCAGCAAGATGACAACCAACACCCTCAGTCACAGTACTGTGGTCTACGTGACCTTCTGCCATTACTCCACCATTTAGTGACTGCATTTAGTGAGTTGTATTCATCATGAGGAGGGCCATGCATTGAGATTTGCATAAGGCTGTTCAGAGTGTCATTGGCTAGGCGAGACCTCCAGTCCGACTTCACCCGTTTCATGCAGGAGAAACCACGCTCGCAGCAGGAGCTGCTCATGGGGAGGACAAGGCTGATCTCTGCTACCACCTGCATGTGCTGGAACTGGCCGGCTCTTCCGATGGCACCCTGGATCAGCCGCTGCCACGGCCCACAGCACCTGAGAGAATGGGTTGAAAGTCTGTTCATCTGGCATGTTTTTATACTGGGATTCTTTATGGACCTAAGCACACTGTGCTGCAATCAATTCGTAGGAAATGTGCTATATAAGTACAATGTTGCTGTTAATGTGGAGAAAACCCTAGGAGGATCACTCACCTGGGAATCGAGATGCCTGTAGTGACAGGCAACCAGGATCTTGAGGTCAAGCCACTCTCACCTTGCTGCATCCTCAGATTCAAAGTCCTTGCATGGCTCCAGGACTGGGCAGAAATGCTCCATGATGACATTCAGTTCAGCGGTGCCAAATGTAGCCAGAGCGTTGGTGTCTTCTGGCAAGTCGAAGAGTGTGGAAATCGCTTTCAGAACACCAGTCTTTAGACTCCTGAAATGCTCTGACACAAACTCACAGAACCTGTTGGTGAGGCGAAGCTTGAGGTTGTTGAAGTTGTCATCATCGGTGCTGGTCCTGTTGATCTCAACACCATGCCGGGTGGATCCAGTCCCAACTTCAGTCAGGAACCGCTGCAGCCTTGGGCCTGGGTTTGTCTGCATTGAACATGAACAACCAGTTTTAATAATTTGATCACCAAAAACCACAAATAAATCATACAACTCTGACTTTAAACTGTTACAGCCTAAATTTAATATGCAATAATGTAAACATTGTTCCTCACCTGCATAGCTACAAAAACCATGCATGTTGTCTGCAGCCCATCCGAGACCATCTGGAGTGTGAGGCCGTCTTTCTGGAACAAGAGGCTGAGATGCTTCAGTTCTAGAAAGATATCCAGCATGAGGTGGATGAAGAGGAGTGTGCTGTACTGCTTCAGAGACTTCAGTATAAGCTTTGTCCTCCCCTTCATGGCTGCACTCGCTTCCCTGTCATTGGGATCACTGGCGTGGTTCAAAAAGTGTACAATTAGAGGCTTGCAGTTCCTCATGAGGGCCTCCAGGGCATGTGATGTGTGTGGTAGCCAGCGGGTACCTCCAATCAGACAGCAGAGATTAGACAATCAGTTTCACTTTGGTTTTAATTCATCATTATCATCATCAACATTGTATATTTTGTATTATTTATTTGTAGTGCTCAAAACATCTGCCTTAGACTACGGTTGAAAACTAGCCTCCCTGGCTGAACTGGCACATTTACAGTAATGTTCATTAATGTGCACTGTCTCTTTCAATTAAAAATAAATAAACATATATTTATCATATTAATACCTTCAGTGTTCCCTGGCCTTAGAATAGAGACCTCCATCGCCTTGTCGATCTCTTCCAGCTCCCGTGACACCTTAGAGGAGACTGTGTAATGTTTGTGAATGACACCTAGCAGCTCATTCAGCTCCTTCAGCTGGGGAAGCACTTTCAAACAGTCGAGCGCAGTCAACTCCAACCGATGAGCGACGCACCATATCGACACTAGGGAGGGGCACAGGTGCTTTAGTCTGGCTGCGACTCCGTTGTTCACTCCCAGCATTACGGAAGCGCCATCACATCCAAAGCCCACGAGATGCAGCTTCAGGTCCTCCTCTTGAATCCCCACCTTGGAAATAAAGTTGGAATTTTAAAAAGACTTAGCATCATCACATTAGGTTATAATATGAGTACAATAGAAGCATGCATTCTTTCATTCATACATTCAAAAGTAAACACAACTACCCACCACTTTCAGCCCTTTCAGAATGGCATCCAAAATGCCATGGGCGTGATCCAGGGTCACAATCTGGACAAGCTGGTTCACTGGTTTGCCCTCCACGAGGTAGGTGCAGTAGATCATCTCCTGGTCCTTCACCGTACGGTCTACTGAGGAGTCAGACAATACAGAGAAGAATCTGGCTGCTTGCAACTCCTCCTTGAGGTCCTCAATGAAGCATGAGGCTATGACTTCAACAAAGGTGTTGCATGCCACATTGTTGTAGTAGGTTGAGCCTAGGTCGAGGCCATTGGTCTTGTGAAGCGTCATCAGCTGGGGGAATAGGGTGAATGGCTGCTCTTCTTTTGCAATGAAGTAGGCGATGTTGAATAGTTTGACCAACTTCTCTTGCACAGCTGCATCCATCCTGTCAAAGGCTGGCACTATTTCCCCCCCCCACTGGATCTTCTCTTGCTTGCAAGGCTGCTGCTGCCGATTTGTGGAGCGCTGTGGCTACATGCTCCTTAATCGTCTTTACCCTGACTTTATCTCCTGTAGCACCATGGACCAGGCTGTTCCCCCTGGCCTGGCCTTTTTGCCTCATAACAGTTGGTAGAGCTTCCTTGTTTCTGTAGAAAATAAGAAATGTTGATTTTGATTAATAAAGAACAACGAAATGCATTGTTGATGTCAAAAACACAACAGCCTACTAAACCCAAAAAGAAAATATATACAAATCTTCTAACATCTAACATTACACTGACATGATACACAGCTGGTATACTTGTTAGGATTTAGAAACACAAAATATGGTTTTGATATTATCTAGCAATGCTCCTCCCTCCAAAGTAGGCTATACTGTACATGGGTTTCATGTTTACAAACACTGTTTCGTGTTGAGCAAAACCGGGGCAGAAACCATTTGGTCTTAATGCATTCTGTGCTGAGTGAGTGGGCCTCCACTCTCGTTATAATACTTTTTATTTAACACTTACATTGAGAAAAAAATTAATAACTATTCAGCGACATTGCACCAGCAAGTTCAAGTATCAGGTGTTTTATAAGCCGAAATAACGATAATATACAGATTTGGGGCTGGCTATCTCTAAAGGTAACAGACTGCCATTAAAAGCAATTGGTAATAGCCCTGCTAACGTAAACTTTGACAGTCTACCTGTTTTGTTGATGGCGGATAACTTGTGGATAATTTGCTTTTAACACCACAACCAGAAAAGTCGAGTATGATAACTGTTATGGGTGGAGGTAGGTTAGACTCCACCCCTGCCTGATCCACCTTGATCGAGTGCACTTGCACTTGTTGCACAGCTGCAGCCTATCAGCCTGCCTGGGTTTTAAAAGCAGGCTGGGTCCAGCAGCTCAGTTGTGAGAGTGACACCGGAGGGTAAACACCATCAGTTTGCTCTCTTGGGTGTGTGTTGTGTGTGTGTGTTGGTGTGGCATTTTCATTTTTGTGACGAGGTTTATTTTCCCCTACATCTAGACAGAAAATCCCTCCTCCCAGTGACTCTCTACTTTTGGTTTTTGGGTTAAAGTATCAATCAGTATCAAAGTATCTTTCTTCCTGACGTAGTTATTTATTCCACACAGCTTCCTAGCTTAAACTGGCATCGTTAGCCACTAAAGGGCAGCTTTCTGCCCCGAGACTCGCGGGACGTCATTAGTTGTAATCCCTGCACCAAAGTAGTGACGTCACAGTTACCCACAGCCACCCTGTGGTGAACAAACCAACAGTTAACAGCAGTGATTAAGAACAACATTTTCAAATGGAGTTTTGTGATCAATTGACGCCATATGTAACAAAAGACAGGAAAGGTCTGAGTGTTAGATGTTTTTTCATCACACAGAAACAAACGTAGCACACATCACAGGACCCATCAGTCTTGTGGTCACACTCAACTTGGCCCTGAACAGACACTCCACAGCAAAACCTGTAGAGGGAAAAACTAAATAGCAAAATCAGTCTCCAAAACACGTGTACCATAGGTACATGTGTAACCAGTGTAGTGTTACAGGTTGGATTTGACAATTCCACTTTCAAAGTAAAAGCCTATAATTGTTTAACACATTTCAACATTCAAGTATTAGCGACAGGCGCTTCCCGTCGCATATCAATTTGATTACAACAGCAAGCACCGGTTAGACATCAAAATGAAGCCAGCCATGCTGATCATGGATTCGGGATCATCGTTCACCATCGGAGGGAAAACAGTCCTGCAACGTCACGTGAGTACTGCTCATTATTTGATAGGGATACGCAAAGAAACATGCATATCTGTGAAATAAACAGCATTTGCCTGTGTTACACATGCGCAATGATGACACTGTCCATACGGGAGCCAAATGATTTTATGCAAATCGAACAGAAAGTCTCCGATGAGTATCAGCTCTCTGTGCTGTTAAGTGTCTCATGTTTTACGACACGGCTAACTCACTACTACGCTGGGATTACAGTCAAAAATAACACAGCAACTAACAATGCAACTACAGCTGCCCAAAAACTAAATGAATTATTAACACACAAAATAACACATAATGAGGCTACTCACTAACAAACGGCTTCTTGTATATGAGCTACTTATATCACATCAGCCACTGAACATAATACTGTACTTATATACATGGGACTATACGATTGTACTGTAAGGTCACTAACATTACTGTGTGACATCATCAAGCCGCGTTTCTGCTCGCACGAGACTCAGTCTACAGCTAGCATGCATGACGTGTCCTGATTAGCTACCGAAGCTAGCGCCACTTAGCTGTTTCATTTTTTCAGGTTTATAACCTTGTTAGCATCAAAGCATGCCACTGGCTGATCACCCAGTGCCCTATCTGGTTTCCACTCGCCCGTTGTAGGGGCTGATGGCTTCCAGTGGGGTGACAGCTGAATGTGAGCGCCAAAGCTTCTGGAGTCCTGAGTACACAGCCGCTAGCTCGGCGGTAGCTTGTTTGTTAGCTTTGCCGAAAACGCACTCTACGCTTTGACAATCTGAACGCACTGCATTTAATTTAAAATAGCAATGACTATAATACAGTGTGCTTCGTGACTTCAATATGACTCTCACCATAGCGCATTTACACATAGGCACAATTTCCACTGGGGACAGGGGGGACATGTCCCCCCCCACTTTTCAAAATCATGTTTTTGTCCCCCCCATTTTTTACAGTTTGAAAACTAACAGTAGGCTCAGGCTGTAACTGCAAAACAACAAGAAACCCTGTGTGTATTGACCGCGCGGGAGCCCCCTCCTCTCTCCCCCCTCCCATCTCTGCCCCTCCCCTCTCCCCCCTCCTCTCCCCCAGAGCTATACGCTACACGCTCAAAGACACAGACTGTCACTGACACACTGACACACAGCAGCAGAAACATGACAAGGAGCCGACAACTCAACTTTAAGTCCTTATTTGGGACAGGACTAAAAAGAAAGAAAGAGAGAAAATGTGAGTTGATGAGTCATTACTGGTGTTTCTAACGTTACTCTACGTAACGTAGGCCTGAACCAACATCAGTCACATCGCTATTGTAGCTGGCTAACTAATTTGTTAGCTAGCAGCATAGTAACCAACATTACGTCTGCTCAGCACTGTTGTGAAAGACAAATATGTGAAGGTATGTATAGAAGCTTTATTTATTGACGTTTACGTGATGTGTTAACAGAGGACTGTACTTTAGTAATTACAGACATGCATGATGCTGTTTATGGCTGGTAGTGGCCTTAAGCGGCACAACTAAATTGGCCTTATGAATTCACTTTTGTTGTCTTTGTTTTTCAGTGCCCAGACACAGCACTCGAGTGGGAGCAGGTAGCCACTGGATTCATGTCCCAGTGGAACTTCCCAAATTGCATCGGAGCTCTTGATGGGAAACATGTCAACATTTGCCCTCCGCCAGAATCTGGATCAACATATCACAACTACAAGCACCACTTCTCCATAGTTTTGATGGCAATGGTGGACAGCTGCTACAGGTTCCTGTATGTAGATGTTGGGTGCCAAGGAAGGATTTCCAATGGTGGGGTGTTTGCTGGGTGCACATTAGCAGATGCCCTGGAGAACCGAACCACCAACATACCTGCTCCTGCCCCACTATCTGGTTCTGACCAGCTCTCGCCATACTGCATTGTGGCGGATGAGGCATTTCCTTTGAAGGAGTACCTCATGAAGCCGGATCCACACCGCGGGCTCTCTCAAGCACAGCGTGTTTACAACTACAGGCTTTCAAGAGCTCGTAGGGTAGTTGAGAATGCCTTCGGCATCCTGGCCAGCCGCTTCAGAGTCTTGCTAACCACCATAAACATTCAGGACACTGCCAAGTAGAGAACATTGTTTTGGCTTGCTGTGCTTTGCACAACTTTCTCAGGACTGAAAGCAGCGAGGCATATATGGCAGACATTGTGGACCAGGAAGGACCAGATAATGCCATTTTACATGGAAGATGGCGAGAAGACCCTGCACTACAGCAGGCCTCCCTGCCACGGGCCACCAATGCAGCAACAAGAGCCAAACAGACAAGAAATAACTTGTGCCAGTATTTCATGCCTGACTGTGGTGCTATGCCTTTTCAGTGGGACAAAGTATAGGATCCACTGACCGTGCATGAAAAGGTCTGTGAGCTTAAAACAAAGGAGCAATAAAGAATATGTTCCACTGCCAATGATTTTGTCCTTGTTTTTTCTTTCTATCTACCACTGCACACTAGTGTCACAGATGGACTGAACATGCAGCTGTTTATAATTTTGCCAAAAATGAACTGAAAACACAAGGGACAATTTGTGTTTGCCTACCTCATATTACACCTCTATACACCTGGTTACAGGGGATAATGGAATGTGCCTCAGCCACTTGTGAGGTCATTGTATAAACATGTGAATAAATGACCAGGCAACCATTCCTGACAACCAGTAGTGTTCACTTTATAGAAATTTAAATGTAGCACATTCCACAGACAACACCAAACTGGTCTTCATTCAGATGCCAAATGAGAGCTATACAGAGATCATTCATAGTTTAACCACAACCACATCTTATTTCACCACTACACCCCCTGCATATAGACTATGTTCAAATATAGAACAAAGAAGACAGACGGACAACAGCATATCAAATTAAATTGTCTTTATTTTTCTAAAGTGTACAGCAATGCAGAGCAGCATAAAGTGTTCAAAGTGTTTAATAAAGTGTACAAAAAGTTGTGACTTCCTTCAGACTAGAAGAAACAGTCTCTGGAGTGATGACACTTGCTGTTTGGGAAATCACTCCTGTACTCTCAGCTGATGAAAGTGGGGTGTCTTGGGCAGGTTGTGAAGACAGATATGCCGAGAGATGGCGGCGGTTCCGCCGCAACACTGCTCCTTGCGGTGTGTTGATGATGTATGACCTTGGAGTCACACATTCCTTTGAAACGACTGCTGGTGTCGCCCAGGCCTTTTCCCGATCCAGCTTGGTGAGGACTGTGTCTCCCGGTCGTAGTGGTGGAAGAGGTCTGGCTCCATGTCGACGATTATAATAGAAAGCTTGTTTAGCCTTCTCACCAGCATCTTTCTGTTCAACAGTCTTTCTGTTGGGCCATTTAGGTCGAAGATTCTTCTCTAATGTGGGGAGTGTTGTTCTGATCTTTCTCCCCATTAACAGTTCTGCTGGACTGACTCCCGTAGTGGCACAGGGAGTTGATCTGTAGCACATGAGGGCTATTACAGGGTCTTCTTGTCGGAGGATTTTCTTTGCAGTCTGTACTGCTCTTTCCGCGTGACCGTTTCCCTGAGGATGGTGAGGACTAGACATGATGTGCTTGAAGTCTAGCTGTCTTGCCAGCTCCTGAAATTCTGCGCTGGAGAATTGAGGACCATTGTCACTCACCACCTCATCCGGGAACCCAAACCTTGCAAAGGTTGCTTTAAGTCTCTGAATGACTTGAGCGCTTGTTGTGGATGGTAGGTGCAGCACCTCGAGGAACCGTGAGTAATAATCTGATATTACTAGGTAGTTGTTTTTATTGTGTTCACAGAGGTCGAGAGCTATTCTTTTCCATGGACGGTCAGGCAGAGGTGTAGAGATGAGTGGCTCTTTTTGTTGAGCCTGCTTTTGTTCTTGGCATGAGTGGCATGACATCACTGTGTTCTTAAGTTCTGCAGAGAGTCCTGGCCACCAAACCGATGATTTTGCTCTGTCTCTACACTTTGTTAGCCCCTGATGTCCATCGTGTATTTTCTGTAGGATGTTGGCTCTCAGTGACAGTGGAATGACGATCCTGCTTCCACGTATGAGCAAACCATCAGCCTCTGATAGCTCATTTTTCACCTTCATATATGCTCTGACGTTTGATGGTGCATTTCCACTGTATTCAGGCCATCCGCTTCTTATGAATTTAAAGACAGACTGCAGCTCGCTGTCAGCTGCAGTGGCTATTCTGATGCTTTCCATTCTGCTTGGAGATGCTGGGATGCCCTGTACCACCGAAGCTACGTGACACTCCACCTCGCTATGTGTGTCTGTCTCTTCTTTTGTGTAAGTTTGTGGGCTTCGGGACAAAGCATCAGCAATGATGAGTGTTTTTCCTGGCACATATACAGCCACTGGTTTGTACCTCATAAGTCGCATTAAGAGACGTTGACATCTTAAAGGAACATTATCGAGGCTCTGACTGTTGATGAGTGGCACCAATGGCTTGTGATCAGTCTCAAGCCTAAATTCATCTAAGCCACACAGATATTTGTCAAACTTTTCAAAAGCCCATACGCCAGCCAGACACTCCTTCTCTATCTGGACATAGCGTGTTTCAGCTTCTGAGAGACGTCTGGAGCAGCAAAGCTCCAAGTCCGTAGCTACTGGCGTCTGCTGATACAGCTGTGGGCCTTGTGACGTCATAAAAGGTAAGAACAGGTGCTTTTGTCAGCATTCTTTTAATGTCTTCAAAAGCTGATTGCTGTGAGTGTCCCCAGGCCCAGATGTTCTCACTCTTTAGCAGCTCATACAACGGCAGTCCCACTGTTGCAAGGGCTGGGACGAACCTCCCCAGGTAATTCACCATGCCGAGGACTCTTTTTAGCTCCTGCACATTTTCAGGCGGTGGCAGCTGGTGAATGGCCTCCACTTTGTCAGGGTCCGGTCTGACCCCTGACTGGTTGACGAGATGACCCAGGAAGCGTAGCTGGCTCTGTCTGAGGGAACATTTCTCCTTGGTGAGTTTCAATCCTGCCACTTCAACACGCTGCAGCACCTTCTCGAGTCAGGCGTCATGTTGCTCCATCGAGGTCCCATAGATAAGGATGTCATCCATGAAGACTGCCACACCTTCCAGTCCTTCTAGAGTCCCCAGCATCTTCTGCTGGAAGATCTCAGGTGCACTTGTTATGCCAAAAGGTAATGTCTTGAAACAGTATCTGCCAAACAGTGTTATGAATGTTGTCAGCTTACAGCTGTCTGGATGCAGAGGGATCTGCCAGAATCCACTGGCAGCATCAAGGGAGGAAAACACAGTTGCACCGCTCAGCTTGGCTGTTATCTCGTCTGAGGTAGGTAGGATGTAGCGTTCTCTTTTGACTGACTTATTTAGCTTTGTCAGGTCAACGCAGATTCTGGCTGTGCCTGTGTTTTTCCGGTACCGGTTTCCGGAGCGCACCATTCAGTAGGCTCTGTCACCCACTCTATGACACCATCCTTCTCCATCCTCTGTATTTCCTCTTTCACCTTCTGTAACATGGGAAAGGGCACACGGCGTGCAGTGTGCACAGCATATGGTACAGCATCATCTCTTAACTGGATTTTGACTGGTTCAGTTTTTAGAGTGCCAAGTTCATCGTGGGTTTGTAGATGGCTGGTGATGCATTTTAGCTCATCTACTCGCTTCACAAGGTTCATTCTTACTGACAGGGCCCGGCTGAGGAGATTGTTGACTCTGTGTCCACGTACTACGTAGGCTGTGAATGGGTAATCTCTTCCTTTGTGACTGATTGTTGCATTAAAGCACCCCAGACACAGCAGCTCACCTCCAGGGCTGTCCAGAGGAATGTCAGGTGGGTCCAGTGTTCTCTCAGGGGTGAGTGTGTGAAATGTGTCCTCGCTTATGACAGTGACATCAGCTCCCGTGTCAATTTTGAATTCTACCCGAGTGGTATCCAACTGTAGTTGCACAGTCCACTGTTCACTTTGCTCGTCACACACTGAACCCAGGAAATAAGAGGTCTGCTCAGATCTCTCTTTCTCTGTGACCTCATTCACTGACCTGCTGCGACATACTCTGGCCCAGTGTCCCATTCTGTGACAGTTGTGGCAGGTAGCTCTTTCTGCAGGGCACTTTTCATCTCTGTTATGCTGCATTTTCCCACATTTGCTACATTTCTTCTCATTTCCCTCCCATTTCCTGTCCTTTGACTTGCCTTGTTGTCGCTGTTGTGATTTCCAGTTCGTGCTTTTCCGTTTGAACTGCACCTCCTGTACTGATCCCGCAGCGTGTCCTTGCAGACTCACTTGTGCCGCGACCTCCTCTGACTGTCTGATGGTCTGTATTGTTTGCACCAGCGTCAGGTCTGCCATCAGCTGCAGCTTGCAGGAGAGCTCTTTAACCAGTATCGCGACGACGATGCGGTCGCGGATATTTTCCTCTCGAGTTACTCCAAACTCACAGTGCTCCGAGAGATCATACAGGGCTCTGATGAAACATTCTGCCTTCTCACCCGGCCGTTGGATCCGTTGGTAGAAACAAGCCCGTTCGTGGATAATATTCCTTCTCGGGAAAAAGTAGTCGTTAAACTTCCTCATAACGATGACAAAGTCATTGCGGTCCTCGTCTGGAGCAAACGTGAATGACTTAAAAATATTTTCTGCCTCGTTGCCCATGGCATAAATCAGGCAGCTCACTTGTACTTGTCCCTCGTCTTTGTGAAGTTTTGTTGCGATCCTGTATCGCTCAAACCGTTGTTTCCACTCGGGCCACTCTGTCGGCTTGTCAAACGTAAAGTTTTCTGGAGGGTTAAACTTAGCCATTTTTTCGCTGTCCGTCTTCTTAATTCATCTCTTGAAACGTTGAAACTACTTCTGACACCATGTAAAATGATTGAGGGTCGGCTTGATCCGTTATTTATTGACTTTAATGACAGCTTAAAACATCTACAAACTGGCATAAGAAAGCATCGCGTAACCCAGGCAACCACACATCAACTGCTACGCACGTTACAAAGTACCTGTTACTGTGGCAACATTAGTCCCACTATATAACTATATGACAAGAACCACTATAGCAGACATCTTATATGAACTGAATTAGATGCAAGAGGATATAAAATGACATGGACCCTATTCCAACAAATCACCAAGTCAAGTCTCATGTTAGAAGAGACAACCCAGAGCTGGAAGTGGCAGAAATTAATGCAACAAATCTCATTGGGAAAGAAGACATTACCAATAAGTAATTGGTATTTACTTATTAAGTAATTGGTATTACTGAAGTTAGTGGATAAAGCAAGAGAGTTGAGGTTGAGAGGGTTTGGATATGTGTGGAGGAGGGATGAGGGTTACATTCAGAAAAGGATGTTTTGACAAGAGGAGGGGTCAGAGTAGGTTGCAGTGAGAAAGGACATGCAGGTGGGAGGATTATCAGAGAATAAAACAAACAGATGGATGGGATATAGCTTTAAAATTCTTTGAAATTGAACCTTTAATATTTGTGTTTCAGACCATGGCGAAGGGGTATGAGCACAGCACCACCAGATTCTTGTGGGAGGTAGGCCACCTTGCAGAACAGATACTTTTCATGCAGCAGCGCATCTTTCATCCTGACTTGACCTTTTCCTATGCATACTATGTTCACAAGTCCAGAGCTACATGGTTGGTGAAATAATGGTGAGGTGTGACGCTGGTACAGGATTTGACAAGCCAAGGTACCATCTGCATTTTCTTTGTCGAACAAAGGCAAATCTTTCATCTTCCAAGAGAAAACAACTGTCCCTTTCTTTAACAGAAACAAACACTTTAGGGTGTATTTTTCTCTCTTTCACTTCTGAATGTTCGATTTCTGACAAACGCCTGGTGACTTGTTCCAGAGGATTTCTCCCACGCCTAACATGTTTCTTAATTTGTTGCAGGTAGTTTTCAAATGGAAAACAGGAAATGTCATTTAAGGAGCAGTTGAAGTGGCTGGCATCTTCATGGAGATGAATTAGTCCATGAACATTGTAGACAGGAAAGGTCTTGCCATACAGGGCAGCACAACTGGTGACAAAGTGTTTGATGAGTTCATGAGCGTATGGGAGATAGGCATTTTGATTCCTGTCATCTGACTCCAGCAGTATCGACATGGCTAATGTTAAGGACAAGAAATGCTTGTACCTTTCAGGGGACAGCACAGTTTTTAATACCACTGGTCCTGTGTATAGCAGAAACTGCCGAAGTTCAGTGGCTTTCCACTTATCCATTTCACACAGACCACGTGGTTGCCGAGCAAATTCACTCGGCATCCTCCCTCTCAGTGCAATTAGTTTTTGAGAAATTGTATCCCTTTGCCTCACAGATAAGAGGCAGATTTTTGGGCCACGAGTCAGGTAAATTAACAGGCGTCTAACTACTCCCAAGCAGACCATGTGCATGTAGTCCAACACAAATGAACTGACACACGGAATTCCTGCAGCAATGAAGGGGCTGGCATCAGTTTGTTGGTTCTTGTACTCCACTCTGGAGAAACAGTCATCTGTTTCGAGAAGTGCATTCCTGTTCAGTGAATACCATTCTTCCCTCAACACGAGTACCTCTGATTATACATCTTTCTCAGCTCTCATAGGAAGTATGACCCTTAATACATTTGAGATATGCTCTTGCTAGTGCATCACAGATGAGAGCATCAATATTGACAGTGTAGGTCTGACCTTTATAAACTATACGATTGTCTTTGAGATGTTTGTACTCGGTCAAAAAGTCTTTCAGATAGTCCTCAAGTGGACTTGGCTTACATTTTCCACTAAACATCGCTGCGATAAAGGGATCAAAATGGCCACACTTCACCAGTATTGGCCAGAATTGGACTCTACTACTTTTGAAAAGTGGGATGCCATTGATGTTTACAGTGAGGTGCACATCATTACTGTCATTACTGTCCATCAGACTTAAAGGCGCCATAGGCAAAATTGTGGCCAAAACGGTTACTACACTCAAATTCAAAATACTGCAGCAAGTCGTATCCGCCTCCCCCTCCCCCTCCATCCCCTCCCCTCCAGAATCGAGGTTGCCAGCGCGGTTGACGTATCCTCCGTCAGCAACGTGCAAGGAGCGACTATGGCGAGCGACGAATCCTACGTTGTGAGTTCATCGTTTGTATGCTAAGTAATCACTTATTTATTGCAATTACAGAAAGACCTACTAAACAAACTCTCTAGTCGATACTGAACAACACAGTGGTTGTGGCATTTGTGTAGCGCTCCCGAAATGACGCTAAGCTAAATAACATAATAGCCTATAATAATTTCCCGTCTATTTCCACTTGTTTTAGCCTGATAAAGATGCTAGGACGAGAGCAGGCAGCTCCTGGTCCAGGGGCCAGAGGACAGAGAAGTGGAAGCAGAGGTCAGAGAGGTGGAAGCAGAGGTCAGAGAGGTGGATGCAGAGGTCAGAGAGGTGGATGCAGAGGTCAGAGAGGTGGCTGCAGAGGTCAGAGAGGAGGAAGAGGAGGAGGAGGACAAGAGGTAGCTCCAGCCCCAGTGGGCAGAGGACAGACAGCTGGAAGAGGAGGAGAAAGTGCAGGTCCGACTGAGAGAAGAAGTGCCAGAGGAAGCAGAGGGAGGAGAGGATGCAGAGATGAAGCGAAGGAGGAAAGAGTCCAGAGACTACAGACTACAGACTGAGAGAAGGGTTCAAACAGAGGTTTGTGTTTCCACAAGAGTTTTTCAGAGTATGCTAAAACTGTGATAATTGAATAGATTACTGAAGCGACATGATGCCTATAAAACCTTTAGTGTAGACCATCTGAATTACATGGGCTGAATGCTAGGAGTTGGCCTGGAGTGAGAATTGAGTGAAAGATCAAAAACATTCTGGAGTGTTTTTTTTTTATTGCTATGACCTTGAGAATAGTACGAAACACATGGACTAGTGATAAGTTATATGGGCCAATTAAATAGCCATTATCAAGCTCCTTTTTGAGTAGCAGTCACATCACTGTATGTCTGAACACTTCTGACATGTAAAAGAAGGCTAGGGATGTGACAACCCTGTTTTCAGGTCTAGTTTTGCTGAGAACCGTGCCCGTTGTGGTGAAAATATGCGAGACTGAATCTGAGTTTGTACATGAAACAAAAACTGAGTTGTTTGGTCAAAATGAGCAGCAATCTGTTTTGTTTGGAGGAGAGAGGGTGAGGCCTTTAAGATCTTGACAGAACAGCCTGGACAACTATTGCATTGGCTAGGAATTGAACCCAGGCCTCCCGTGCGGGAGCCGAGAATAATTCAGCTAAACGGCCCTAAACGCTTTCCCATTCATTTCCAATGGTAGTGCTAAACCACTACGGATGCAATATACTTTTGGCCACTATGCATTTTGGCGCTGTTTTTTTTAAATACCGGCGGCAGTCTCTAAAAAGTTTATTCTCGGCGAACTCCAGCGAGATGACAGGTTACCACCGACTCTTCAGCGATTTCTTATTCATTGTTCATTCATCTCAGGTAAGTCATATAACGTGCTAACTAATGAATGAATATCGATATATTTTGGGATAATCTTAATATCTCGTCAGCGCCGTACTGACACTAATTTTGTGGCAGCGATTGGCTAAGCTAGCACCACTCGGTTGGCAAGTGATACGAACAGGGCTTGTTGTGAAATTACACACTAAATAATGAATCAACACCTTGGTTTTATGTGTTCAGGGGTATAGATTTCATGTCATTACGTTAAATAAACTTGTCATTCCGTTTCTGATAGGATACATCGATATTTTGCCAACGTTAGCGTCACTAGCCCTCTGTATTATGAATGAATGACGCTGGCTGGCTATAGGCGTACGCTATATGTTTTGATGGCTTGTTGTGGTATAAAAACACACTAAATAATGAGAGGACACGATCGTTAAAAAGTTGTGTCAATCTGTTTTCTGCCAAAGTTGTGTTAACCACGTAGGTATAGCGTTAATCGAACGTCACCTCAGGTAATTTTACCTCAGCATCATCGTTCTACCGACAGACTGACGCTATCGTTACGGGTTTGGAGGATATTATGCCCCATTATTATGCCCTATAGGCCTATAATGAATAAATATTGTTTTTTACTTGTATGTGATTGGAGCCCAAGCTGTGACGATAAATAATCCATATTCAGCATATAGCTAGTAATGTGTGATGATAACTAAACGTGTTCAATACCTATAGACACAAACACAGTACTTTTCCACTTCTCCCATCCTTCTCACCCACCACCCCCTCTCTCACCACCCCCTCTCACACACACACACACACACACACACACACACACACACACACACACACAAACACACACACACACAGTAACCAGTAATATGTGCTAATAACCTGCCAACAACCAGCTTAGTTATCTGTAAACTCAGGATACTGTCTGTGGAATTGTCTATTTTATATCTGTCTGTCCCCCTTGACTTTCTCACACAAAAACTTGGACCTGAGCGCGTGCCTATGGGCACACACAGACAGACAGCAGGTCTGTCCTCTCCCCAGGCTCACAGAGTAGATAAGGATCTAAGAGGTGTGAAAAACTATTGAACTTTTGAAGTTCACAGGTCAGCAAAATTGTACAGCGGTCCTTTTTTTTTTTCAAATGTGATGTCATGAATAACTGAAATATTTTTTATAAATAACCGTACAATTATTTTTCTCTTTCATGGTATAGGTCACGATGCACAAGAACGTGGTGTTCTTTCCAGGGAGAATCCGTGTTGTGTTCCGCAAGGGACCACATGGATTTCTCCTCCAGGAGCCGTCTGATGAGGCCAGGCGGATAAGGGACGACCCCGCTCTCCAAGTTAAGTCTGCGCCCCTGAAGAAGGAGCTTGTCCGGGAGAATGCTCTGGCTGTGGTGCGTCAGAGAGGAGGAGATGCCTCAGACAGGACGGAGGTGCTGGGAGACTACATCCTCCAATTTGGCAAGTACCAGGGGAAAGCTTTTAGGTGGCTTTTGGGAAATGATGTGGGATACATCACATATCTTATCCAGAACCACCAGAAGGAGCAGGCCTCTGGTGTTAGTATGGCTGAGGGGCATAAGAAGGACAGCCTACTCTCACTTGTCAATTATGCTCTGAGCTTTACGGAGATCCAGTCTCTCCTCACCTACGAGGCCGGTGTAGTGGGTGTCGCGGCAGCCTCGTCCGAAGATGACCAGCCAGTTGGATTCGGTTCCCGGCCCAAGAGCACCTGGAAGGAGGTCTGGGACGCCCGAGCTGATGGATACGCGGCTTTCATCATGGGGCAGAGCTGCTACCCTGGGACGCGCATGCACAAGCTGCAGCAGTACCTGCAGAGGAGGCAGCAGCAACCTGACACTGCTTCTACAGCAGCTGAGCATGCGTCAAGGACCCCAGCTCAACCCCTGAGTAAGTTATTTCAGTCGCATTTTTTTGATTGCAACAAAATGGTTTTAATTTATAAAACTCAAACTAATCATTGTCTGTACCACAGAGATGGACGAAGATGAGCACCTGGAGAAGGCGATGCTGAGCATCTCACCCACAAAGCTGCTAGTGCAGAGCTGTAAGCTTACTGTCATTACTTTGAACAAATGTCGGAACTGATGATGTATTGTATCTGATGTCTCCCCTGTGTATTTTTCTGTGTCTGTGTGTAACCAGTTGCTGTGCCGGTAGTGGCTGCCACACCAGGAGTGTCACCAGGAGCAAAGACAGGTCTTTAAATTAAAACAAAAAAGGTTTCAGGGCTGGAGCATGATTTTTTACATGATGAATTGTCCTCCAAAACTGAACCTTGTCTTAAGCTGTTCCATTGTTTCACTTCTGGCCATGTTCAGGCCATGTTCCTCTATGCCGTATTGCGTTCTACTAACTGTCCTAAGGACTATGAATTGATCCCTGCCATGATGAACTGATTCCAGCCACGGTGATGGTAAGTATAGTTGCTGTTGGTTCTCCATGCATGCTGCATTTAAAAGAAAGAAGATATACTGCAGCATTGGGTACTAACACTTGCATGCTTAGTCTTCCAGTCATATTGCTGCTTCTGCTTGAACTAGTGAATAATGAGTTGTACAGCATGTGTGTGTGTGTGTGTGTGTGTGTGTGTGTGTATGTGCCTGTGTGTGTGTGCGAGATTTGGCTTTTTTGATGTAGAGAATGAAATGTAGAGGCAGTAATAATCTGGCTGTTTGAGTTCCTACGTTCCTACTAACACCGCCACTTGCCACTTGCCATTTGCCGTTTGCCATTTACCGTTTGCCTACACATTGTGAACTCTGTGGTGACTGAGGATTTTCTGTTGTAGTTCCATCTGCGACGCTGTCCACACCCCTTCCTGATGCGACTGCTGAACAGCAGTCATCACCAGTTGATGGTAAAAACACTGTAGTCATGTCTATCAAACACTACAAATTTCAGGTAAACAACAAAAAAAAGATAATTTTGTATATGTGCTTCACCTCAGCACCAGTGAAGAGGAAGACCCCTGTTCCCCTGCCTCCAGAGCTGGCCTTTCTCGCGGAGAAGACACCAGGGCCCCCAGCAAGAGAGAGGCCTGAGTCGACCCCAACTCCCCGCACAAGTGCTGCTCGCACCTGTGCGTGTAAAGCACTCACTATTGAGGACCAGGGTGAACATGGTAAGCATGCAAGACAAAAGATATTTTAACTCTGCTTTAATCATTTCATTTATTCACAGCATTTTCACCCCATAATTGTCAGTGTGGTGATTACTGTTTTCTTCTGTTGTCTTCTCTCCTTTTCCTAGTGCCCCCAGGTCAGCCGCCTGTTCCTGTTGTGCTGCCTGGGCCAGATGACATCAGCAGCTGGAGCTGCTCTTATCAGCAGAAGCTGTGGATGAGGACGGAGCTCCAGGATCTCGGGCTGTGGCCTGGATCCCGTCAAGTGTGGAACGTCGGGAACGCCATTTCCCTGTGGCGCCTTCCTCCGCAGGCGGAACTCTTGAACGTGCTGACGGAGCTCCCATCCCCCAACTTCTTCCAGCTCCATCCATTTTTCATCTGGAAGCCTGAGAGTGACATCATGGTCAGGTTGAGGAACAATTACATCCTGCCATGTCTGCACGGCTGTCCTCATCTGCAGGTGGTCTCTGCTGGTGTGGGCAGGCCTCGGGTGATTGTTGGCACCAGTGGACAGTATTATATCATGTCCTCTCGACTCTCCTGCAAGGCCTGCTGCAGGACCTGGTATGCTGACAGTCCACAATGGTTGGAGAAGCTGCCCAGGCGTTTTACCAACCTTCTGCCCGCATTCCTGACGTACAAGAAGGCCATCTGCAAGTCCGTGATGGATGAGCTGAGGCGCACAGGAAAGTCACCAGCTGACATGGCCAGCCAGGTGAATGAGCTCATGCACCTCAAGTATGAGCGAGCTCACCTGGCGTACCTGCAGGCCATTGAGAATGTCAGGGATGCTGAGGCTGCTGGAAGAGGAAGGACAGCACGCCGCCACGTGCTTTTGGGTCCTACAGCGATGTGGACGGCTGGTGTGGAGTCTCCGTGTCAAGTTTTTACCTGACCGACTGTCTGCTGGAAGAGTTCCACCGTCAAGAGCCAGCCATCACCTCTCTACTCCAAGGCACCTTTGGGCAGGTCTTCAGGTCTGACCACACCAGGAAGGTTGCGAGGAAGGTCACGTTGGCATCTGGGGTCATGTCCAGTTACGCCATCATGAATGAAAGTTGGATGATTGTTTCCTGGGTGATGGTTCAGTCTGAGACTGAGAGGTCCTTGGAGCCGATGTACCAGGGAATGGCCAAGAGGTACCTCGATGCTGGAGTGGAGAAGGCTGGCTACCACTGGATGGACAGGGATTGCTGTGCTCCATTCAAGATCCCGGACTGCGTCCCCGGTGAACATTTGCACTGGGACGCCTGGAAGACCACCCCTTCCATCGTCACTCAGGCCACCTCCGGACCGCTGGAAAACACTTGTGCCTCACGTAGCTTTTACAACCACGACATCGTTGTGAAGCTGGACTTGTTCCACTGCCTGAGGCGTTTTTCACGTGAGTGCGTATCTGAGCGTCACCCTCTGTACAGCACTTTCTGCCAGCTCCTCTCTGCTGCCTTCACTCTGGTTGACCAGGATGACTTGAAGAGGCTCCAGGATGCATACGCTTTCTGTGGGATCCATCCAGCCAATCCCACAAAGCAACACACCAGAGAGCACTGCAGGACCAGGATTCCTCAACCCGCAGAGCTGCTGGACAGAGTGGAGAAAGTGCTGAGGCATTTTCATCTCGCCACAGACCCAAACAACGTCCCACTCTTCAAATCCTCCATGCTGAAGACGTGGCGCATACAGAGGGTGCACATTCTCCGCGGTTGCCTGAGTGACCCTGAACTTGCTACGGGCATTATGTACAGGTACGGCGGGACTCTGCAGCTGAACCATGTACCTGGGGAAGGCGTCAAAGTCCCCATCTGGATCCCTGTCAGAGGCACCTCACAGCAGGAGGGGTATCATTTCCACCAGGTCCAGTGGATCACCGGTACCCACGTCTCCTCTGAATTATTCCAGGCCCAGGGCATTACGGGGGTGGCACGCTGGAACTACCAACGGCTGGTGGACCTGAAGCAGCCAGGTGTCCTCCTCCCTGCTGTGTTTGATCCAGCCTTGATTGTCGAGATGAACTCTGTCTCCAGGAAAGTGACTGGTCAAGAGAAGTACCCTGCACTTCATCGCTCTGACAGGGACACCGGAGAAAGGTTTGGCCTGGAGTATACAGAGCCAGGCTGCCGTCCAGTGCCTCTCGACTGGGACAAGCACAGAACCCAGAAGAGAGAGGAATCACCTGCCTCTGTGCCTCTGACTCCTGTGCGCACACCGGCTCCATCCCCGGCTCCAGCTCCAGACGCAGCATCCTCCTCCAGCTGGGCTCCACCATCTGCCATGGCATCCCCTAGACCAGCGCCATCCGCTGGCCCTCCTGCTCCCGCACTGCTGAAGCAAGAGATGCCATCAGAGGACGACGAGGAGCCTACAGCAGCGATGGGTAAGTTCACAATGTTTTGGACAGTGTTTTTTTTTTATATCAATGTCATTATGTAACACATGCTAAAGAACTATTATTGCTTTATTGTTTTTCAGATATCTCATATGCCCTGCCCCTGCCACTGAGATCCTCGCCGAGGAGTGCCCGCACCGGACCCATCAAGACGGGTGGACGGGTATTTGTGTTGGACCACACACGCTGGACACCCCCCATGAAAGATGCCATCGACAGCTTGCTGCAGAAGCACCATGGCCAGAAGGACATGCTGAGGCTTGTGGATCAGGAATATGCAGACATGGTCCATCGGTCTGCCGCAGATCCAAACAGCCTGCTGCACCCCACAACCAGGCTGCACATATCCCGCTATGTGATGCACCTGGCGAAGCTGCTCAACACCAGTTCGGCTTTGAACACCAGCCAGGAAAAGCTTGTGGAGACTCAGCAGCTGTGGCATTCTTTAACAGAGGGTAGTGACACGGCTAGCGTCCCTGTGGTCACCTTGGAGCCGGCCATCTTCAATCCTCCTGCACCCGCTCTGTCCATACCTCTGACACAGGACTCCATAGAGAAAACTGTGGAGCGCATCTTGGAGAAGCAGCAGCAGCCACAGCCACAGCCACAGCAACCAGAGCAGAAAAGAAGGCAGACCAAGACCTGTCTTGCCTGTGGACAGCCTAAGTCTCGTTATGAGACTGACGGCTCTTCCATCCACTTTTTCTTTCAGCAAGGTCCTGTGCGCTATTTCTACTGCTCAAGAAAGGTGCATCAGTCCTATGCTGCTGAGGGACTCTCCAACCCCAAAATGCCCTTTGAAGAATTTGCAGGGACAGAATTCTTTCAGAGGGAGCTGGACGCCACCAAGAAACGGGTGTCAGAGAAGATGGAGAAGAAGAGGAAAATGCCAGATACCCAGCCAGCTGGCCGCCTCTGCCGATTCTGCCACCGAGACCTTAAACAGGGACCAAACAGCCCACACATCCACACAGGCTTCCCTGGGGTGGCAGGTAAATACATTTACTGCCCATCTAAAGTGTACTCTCTATACCGTGACAAGTAGTGGAGCGGCTAAGTGATGTAATCGTTCAGTTTATGATACAAGCGTGAAAATTGGCATGAGCAGTCTCCATGGGTCACTTGACAAGAAAATTGTCCGAGCCACTTGAAATTTGAAGATGGCGGCCATTTTTCAAGATGGCTGACACCTTAGTGGAGCAGTTAAGTGATATAGTGCTTTATTTGGTGATACAAGCATGAAAATTGGCATGAGCAGTCTCTGTGGGTCACTTGACAATAAGCCACCCACAGCTACTTGAAATTTCAAGATGGCGGCCATTTTTCAAGATGGCCACCACCTTAGTGGTGCAGTTAAGTGCTATAGTGCTTTATTTGGTGATACAAGCATGAAAATTGGCATGAGCTGTCTCAAAGGGTCATTTGACAAGAAACCGCCCACAGCCAATTGAAATTTCAAGATGGAGGCCATTTTTTTCAAGATTACCACCACCTAAATGGAGCAGTTAAGCGATATAATTGCTTAGTTAGTGACATAAGCTTGCAAATTGGTATGAGCAGTCTCTAAGGGTTACTTGACAAGAAAACACTCTCAGCCACTTTCAAGATGGCCGTCCCCTGTATCCTCAATTTTCCGATAGAAATGTATTGGGTTTTTTCATTAAGGATGATTTGGTGTCATTTTATTTTATATGTTTTAGATTATGCTAAAGAACAACTCTTAACACATCAAAATACAGTTGTGTTGATTCTGCAATATCTGCACTACCAGGGCACACTGGTGATATATCACTGCTGTTAAACTCAGAGTGGGGTTCAGTGCCAGCTAATTGTAAAGTTAGTATCACAAATGCTGTCTAATCTACCCCAAAACAGTTAGATAGCCACACCTGAATTGACAGGTTGTGCCAGCGCGGGAGAGCCGAGCCAAGGTTAATGGGGTTTTAGTTAACTGGATGGTGTACAGGTTGCACAGGATATAAATGGCATTGGATGAACGATCGGACTAAGTGTAGAGTTAAGGCATGAACTTAGTTGTATCCCATACATCAAAGTGCTTGGTAAAAGGTGGTAAAAGGATAAACCCTCGGCCTCTGCCTATACATTTGCTGCAGACATGGCAGAAGCCATTATAACAGTTGAGAAAACGAACTGGGACAGATGTTTCATTTGTCAGCAGGACACCAAGGAAAAACTCATTCAGCCGAGTTTATTCAACAGAGAGCACGATCATACTGGTTATGATACCATTGCAAGAAATGTTCCATTATTTCATAAGATCAGTGCTCTGCCTATCTTACTTAGTCCAACCTGACTAGATGAAGGTGATGGCATAAAAAGCACATTGACAAGAAACAGAGCAAAATATCATTCAAGCTGTAAACTTATGTTCAACAACACAAAGCTTTCAAGGGCTGGGATCTTCTTGGCCTCTTGGCATGGATATCTTTGGTATCTACAGTGTCTTCAGCAGCAGTAGATGCTCTCTTTTGGGCCCTTTCCAGCTTTTTTATTTTTTATTCGGGACAGTGGTCAAAAAAGTTAGTCTGGAGCCCGTGTGTGTGTGTGCGCGCGTGTGTGTGTACGTGTGTGCGTGCGTGTGTGTGTGTGTGTGTGTGTGTGTGTGTGTGTGTGTGTGTGTGTGTGCATGTGTGTGTGTGTGTTATTTCCTGTTTTCAGTCCTTCCTCAGTGATACGGACAATGATTGGCCACAGGGACAGTATTCTCTAGTTACTCTCCAGCCTGCTCTCACTGCAGGACACACACACACACACACACACACACACACACACAATGGAAAGTAGTAACACAGAATTTAACTGCAGAACCAAACTGTGTGAACCATCAGTGTGTATTGATCTGTAGATGGTGTTTTGTAAGGTTCAGTATTATATTGAGCTCTGTGGCTCCTCTAATAGAATCAGCAGCACAACGATCTATAATGGACCAATACAGAAGATAATAAACAGATAAAAACACACAAACACTTGTGTCCTGTTCTCTCAGTCCTGCGTCAGACTGATGGACAAACTGGTTTCCTGATTCTTGTCCTGAGCTCACAGTCAGTGTCTCTGTTTCACCTCTCAGACTGACTTCAGACCAGAAGATGAGTGTTCGTGAGGAGGAAGAGGAGGACCGAGAAGAGTCTCCAGGATCCAGCTGTCCGTCTCTGAAGAGTGACAGGTCCAGAACTCCACCTCCAGACTTCAGTAATGAACCTGGACCATCAGACACAAAGTAAGAGAACTGATTCTGACTCATTCAGTGTTTGCTGGTAGAGTTTTGCCATTTACCTTCTGTAGAGTAACATCAGGCTTCAGGATGGAATAAAGACTCCACATGTTAGAGCCAAAGCTTTTATTGTGACGAGCTGTAACCAGATCAACATCCTGTTGCACCATGAGTGTGTCAGCGTACACATGAATCCTTGATTCATGTGAGATGAATGAAAACATGTTTATGTTTGCAGAGTTCAGTCCAGCAGACGGAGAGCAGAACCTCCAGGATCCAGCTGTGTGTCTCTGAAGAGTGACCGGTCCAAAGAGTTGTCTTCCTCCAGACTTCAGTAATGAACCTGGACCCTCAGACACAAAGTAAGACACTGTTTTCACTGTGAACTGACCTGATGAAGATGATGCACTGAGGATGAAGACTAAATGTTGGTGGCTGACCTCAGCTGTGACGCTGACAGTAACAGAAAGTAAATGATAAAAATGGAGGTCAGATGAAACACGAGTTGACAAATTATCACGTGATTTGATTAATTTAAAGCTGATTTGATGATGAAAACAGAGTTTTATCATTGATCCTGTCTGACGTTCATCATTTATCACAACACAGAACATGTCCTGAATCATTTAAGGAAGGTTCCTCGAGGGTGAAAGGAACAAAACATACGTGACGACGATGGAAGAGATTAAAATGCTGATGAATTAATAATGAAAGTGATCAAATGTGTGTGAGTTGACTTGATGAACCTGACTGACGTTTTATTTCAAACAGTATTTCTGGTGTTTCCTTCTGATGAAGCGTCATCATTCACAGCAGCCAGCTGACGTATATCGTTTACAGCCAGCACGTTTTGTTCCTTAGAAAAGATGGCGTCCACTCAGTGAACTGCTGCACACTCACTGGATCACACCTCTGTTTCATGCTACGTGTCTTTGACTGCTGGTCTGTCAGTTATTTCCAGCACTTCTGACCTCAGTTCAAAGCTGACGGACTCAATGTGAGCTGCTCAGAGTGACGGTGACACAGTGAAGGACGTGATGAGATCTCTTTACTGGAGGCTTCACTGTGAAGCAGCTGCACAAAGTGTTGACTTTGTATTAACAACAACCAACAAATCATTTGAGTTAAATGTAAAGAAATGTCTCCACAGGAAGAGGAGTCATGTCTCTGTGGAGAAGCAGCCGTCCTGCTGTGTTTGGTGTCAGGACGTCCTGAAGGATCCGGTCTCTACCAGCTGTGGACACTGGTTCTGCAGACGGTGCATCACCTCAGACTGGGTCCAGTCTGCTTCACCAGGAGACTCCTCCTGTCCCCAGTGTGGAGGTAAGATCCTGAAGCACATACAGGAAACAGACATGTTTGTCTTTGTTAGCGGTGCTATTCAATGAAAACAGATCTAGAGAAGAAGCCGTGAACATGTTGTGTCTTATTTGATGTTGGATCAGTTGTAAATATTCCAGGGAGGAAGGAAGAGCCACAGTGAGCTGTTCAGACTCAGCCTGTCGCCTCTGCTGTCAGTCAAACATGTACACCGACACACAGTCAGAGGCCCAGAGACACATTTCTGATGCTTCCTCTGAACTGAGCTTTATAACCTTCACTTCTTTATATATTCTTATATTGATCTTTGTTATTGGTGATGAAAATAATCACCAGATTTTCAATTTTCTTTGTTCTGTCTCAAACTTTTGTCTCTTTTCAGTGAATGTTGGTCTGCAGGAGGTTTTAGATGAACATAAGATCAGTCTGAGGAGGAGATGTGAACGTGTGACTGAAGGAAGTGATGGAACAGGAAGTGATGAAACAGGAAGTGGAACCCTCCTCAACAGGATCTACACTGAGCTCTACATCACAGAGGGACAGAGTGAAGAGGTTAATACCCAACATGAGGTGAGGCAGCTGGAGACAGCTTCCAAGAAGAAGACCTTCAGTGAAACTCCAATCAGGTGCTGCGACATCTTTAAAGCCTCACCTGACCAACAGAGACGCATCAGAGTCGTTCTGACCAACGGCGTCGCTGGAGTTGGAAAAACCTTCTCGGTGCAGAAGTTCACTCTGGACTGGGCCGAGGGCTCCGAAAACCAAGATGTCAGTCTGCTGGTTCTGCTGTCGTTCAGGGAGCTGAACCTGATCAGAGATGAGCAGTACAGTCTTCTCAGGCTGCTCCATGTTTTCCATCCAACATTACAGAAGGTGACAGCAGAGAAGCTCGCTGTCTGTAAACTTCTGTTCATCTTTGACGGCCTGGATGAAAGCAGACTTTCACTGGATTTCAAGAACCATGAGGTCGTGTCTGATGTCACACAGAAGTCATCAGTCAGCGTGCTGCTGACAAACCTCATCGAGGGGAAGCTGCTTCCCTCGGCTCTCGTCTGGATAACTTCCAGACCTGCAGCAGCCAATCAGATCCCTCCTTCATGTGTCGACAGGGTAACAGAAGTACGAGGCTTCACTGACGACCAGAAGGAGGAGTACTTCAGGAGGAGGTTCAGTGATGAAGATCTGTCCAGCAGAATCATCTCACACATCAAGACCTCCAGGAGCCTCCACATCATGTGTCTGATCCCAGTCTTCTGCTGGATCACTGCTACAGTTCTGGACCACATGTTGACCACAGACCAGAGAGGAGAGCTGCCCAAGACCCTGACTGACATGTACTCACACTTCCTGCTGGTTCAGACAAAGAGGAAGAAGCAGAAGTACGATGAGGGACGTGAGACGAGTCCACAGGAGCTGACGGAGGCTGACAGGGAAGTTCTTCTGAAGCTGGGGAGGCTGGCGTTTGAACATCTGGAGACAGGAAACATCATGTTCTACCAAGAAGACCTGGAGCGGTGTGGTCTTAATGTCACAGAGGCCTCGGTGTACTCAGGAGTTTGTACAGAGATCTTCAGAAGAGAGAGTGTGATCTTCCAGAAAACAGTCTACTGCTTTGTTCATCTGAGCGTTCAGGAGTTTCTGGCTGCAGTCTACATGTTCCACTGTTACACCAGCAGGAACACAAAGGTCCTGGAGGACTTCCTGAGAGGACATAAGGAAGATGATCAGAATGAGGACGAAGTAGAGGACTTCCTGAGAAGACATGAGGAGGATGATGAAGAAGAGGAAGATGATGAAGAGGAGGATGAAGAGGAGGCCTTCCTGAGAGGACAGAGTGCCCCATCCCTGGTTGGCTTCCTGAGGAGCGCCATGGAGAAATCCCTGAGGAGTAAAAATGGCCACCTGGACCTGTTTGTTCGCTTCCTTCATGGCCTCTCTCTGAAGTCCAACCAGAGACTCTTAGCAGGCCTGCTGGGTCAGACAGACAACAGTCCAGAAATCATCCAGAGAGCCATCAACAACCTGAAGGAGATGAACAGTGATGAGATCTTTCCTGACAGATGCCTCGACGAGCTCTCTCTTCTGATGAGGATGAAGAGTTCTAAGATCTCTCCTGACAGAAGCATCAACATCTTCCACTGTCTGACGGAGATGAACGACCACTCAGTCCATCAGGAGATCCAAGAGTTCCTGAAGTCAGAGAACAGATCAGTGAAGAGTCTCTCCGTGTTCGACTGCTCAGCTCTGGCCTACATGCTGCAGATGTCAGAGGAGGTTCTGGATGAGTTGGACACAGAGAAATACAACACAACAGATGTGGGAAAGCAGAGACTGATTCCAGCTGTGAGGAACTGCAGAAAGGCTCGGTAAGTCCAGATGTGATTCACATTATAAAGCAACATAAAGCTGAAGCCTTCAGTATCAAAGATCAACACTTTACACACATGCACAATATAAAACTACAAATGTGTCCAGAAATCCTTCTTGTATTTGTATCAAGTCAGTGAACACAAGTATCTTCTATCATCTTCTGTCTGTGTGTCTTTGTGTCTTTGGCTGATGGAGGCTCCACAAATCCAGCAGGAAAACTTGAAGACTTCAGAGTTTGTGCTGAAAATGTTCTGACAGTCGTCGTTTGATCACAACAGAGCGTCTTTAGTTTGAACAGTGTCAGCACTGTGTTTCTATAATGTGTCTGTTTATTGTGGTTTTTATATTCAGACACACAGACAGCTTAAAAAACACGATGATATTAAAAGAATGTCGTTCTTTCTGTCACTCGCTTCCAAAACAAATCCACACTGAGGAGGTGGTGCTGCTTCTCTGTCGCATTGTCATAGACGCCGTCTTTGTCTCGTCTCGCTGCGTGAAAGTTCAGATGTTTGTGTTCAGATGTAGAGAGGGGAAGACACAGAGACACTCAGGTACAGTACAGATACATGAAACATGGACTGAAGTACAGTAACTAAGTATTTGTACCACGTCTTCACATGACTCTTGTTTACATTAGTCATTTGGCAAAAACATGAATTTGTGTTTCATTACGTTGCTCAAGGACACGTGGACATGTGGACAGAAGGAGCTCAAGTTTCAAACTACAAACCTGGTGATCAGTGACTGAACAGCTCAGGCTGACCAGCTGACCAGCTGAGCTACAGCCGCTCACGTTAAAGTGCTCTGTGATGCAAAACGCATATGTTTCATAATAAAGTGTCAGATTTTATTGTATTTTAACTGTTTTGTTATCTGTATTCACAGATTTATTAACTGTGAACTCTCAGAGACTCACTTTGAAGTCGTGGCCTCAGCTCTGAAGTCCAACCCCTCCCATCTGAGAGAGCTGGACCTGAGTGAGAACTACCTGGAGGATTCAGGAAGCTGCTGTCAGCTGGACTGCAGAGTCCAAACTGCAGACTGGCGACTCTGGGGTCAGTTCATGTGTTTTGTTCTTGTACAGTGTTTCTCCACTAAGTTTAAATCATAACAGAAGGTTTAAATTCTCCTCAGTTCCCTTCACAAATCACAACAACTGTTTTAAAGTTTGTCAGTGTGAACAGTTTGGTCCAGAGTTCAGTTTGAACTCAAACTGGACTGGTGTTAGTGAGGAAACTGTAGGATTTATCTTCAGTGTGCTGAGAAATGACATCAGTATTTGTGATTTAGTTCCATGTGAGACATCAAAATATAAAAAACTTTAAGGAGTTCAACACATTTGCAGGAATAATGTCTTTTTAAACAACCTTCAGAACACAGAACTTTACAGGAACTGATATATTTCTACATAAAGCTGCTCACACACACACACACACACACACACACACACACACACACACACACACACACACACACACACACACACACACACACACACACACACAGTGAAGCAAACATCCAGATGCAGCTGTTTGAAGTGTCGTGTCTGATCCGTCACTTCAACATGTGATGATGTCATCATTCAGGAAGTGATGTCACTGTGTGTTCTGACTCAACCAGTAAACAGGAGCATCAGTGATTCACTATATTTGTACAGGAAGGTTCTCAGTTCCATTAAAGAGAACAGGCATCTGACTTTGATCCAGTGATGAAGATGATGGAGGATGAAGCTCTCAGTCAGTCAGCTGTGTGTTGATGAAGATGATGGTGGTGATGAAGATAGTCTCAATCTGTGCTCTGAAATGAGAGCATCACAGGTGCTGGATCAGGTGTTAAACTTCCTGTCATGTGTTTACTTCAATAATTATTGATTTGATAAAGTCCTTTATTTACAGAAGAGAATGAAAGAAACTAAAGTGACATCATGTCTGATTTGATCATTGTTACAGATCTGAGATCAGCAGCTTGTTATTAATCTGTGCTGACATGAACAGCTGTATGAATGTTGAGCTGAAGTTTGGATGATGTCTGTAGAAGCTGACATCATGATGATCCACAATAACACAATGACAAAGTCACTCCACTCATTTTAGAGAAAAGCTCATTGATTAGGACACAGTGATGTTGAGCTGCACATTTCAACCTGAACACATCTGATTGGATTATAAATAGATTTTTATCTCCATCGTTTATTCTTTATTCAGATTGAGGCGCTGCGAGTTGACAAAGATCAGCTGTGATTATCTGGCCTCAGCTCTGAAGTCCAACCCCTCCCATCTGACAGAGCTGGACCTGAGAAACAACTTCCTGTATGATTCAGGAGTGAAGCTGCTGTCGGCTGGACTGCAGAGTCCAAACTGTCGACTGGAGACTCTGAGGTCAGTTCATGTGTTTTGCTCTTGTACAGTGTTTCTCCACTAAGTTTAAATCATAACAGAAGGTTTAAATTCTCCTCAGTTCTCTTCACAAATCACAACAACTGTTTTAAAGTTTGTCAGTGTGAACAGTTTGGTCCAGAGTTTAGTTTGAACTCAAACTGGACTGATGTTAGTGAGGAAACTGTAGGATTTATCTTCAGTGTGCTGAGAAATGACATCAGTATTTGTGATTTAGTTCCATGTGAGACATCAAAATATAAAAAACTTAAAGGAGTTCAACACATTTGCAGGAATAATGTCTTTTTAAACATTTGAACTGATATATTTCTACATAAAACTGCACACACACACACAAACACACACACACACACACACACACACAGTGAAGCAAACATCCAGATGCAGCTGTTTGTTGTGTCTGATCTGTCACTTCAACATGTGATGATGTCATCATTCAGGAAGTGATGTCACTGTGTGTTCTGACTCAACCAGTAAACAGGAGCATCAGTGATTCACTATATTTGTACAGGAAGGTTCTCAGTTCCATTAAAGAGAACAGGCATCTGACTTTGATCCAGTGATGAAGATGATGGAGGATGAAGCTCTCAGTCAGTCAGCTGTGTGTTGATGAAGATGATGGTGGTGATGAAGATAGTCTCAATCTGTGCTCTGAAATGAGAGCATCACAGGTGCTGGATCAGGTGTTAAACTTCCTGTCATGTGTTTACTTCAATAATTATTGATTTGATAAAGTATTTAAAGAAGAGAATGAAAGAAAGTAAAGTGACATCATGTCTGATTTGATCATTGTTACAGGTCTGAGATCAGCAGTGTAGGAGAAACACTACTTTGATAAACGTAATTAATCACTGGGATCAATTACACACTCGTAAAAGGGGCACCACCTCCGTTGTTTGATCTATTTGAATAATCGGAGGAAATTAATCAAATATGGACTAAACAGGTTTAGTTTATAACAGTCCTAATCAATTTAAATTGACATATTCAATTTCATATTTCATATTTCATAATTCATCTTCTTCTCTCATCTTATAAAGATTCTTCTTAGTTTCTTCGAGTGGTGGTTCTTAAGGTCTGATTTGTAACTAAGTCAACTTGCTTGACTAAGAAAAACTGGAGGATGAAACTTTGGCCTGGCGGATCTTCTCTGATCCGTTACTCAGTAGAGGATGAATTAAATTAAATTCACTTCCTCTGAATCAGGCGGTGATAACGATATATATTAAACAAAATCAAAAACAAACAGAACTTCGTTCTGCTAGAGTTTTAAAAGTAAAAATACTTAAAGAATTGAGAAAAATCAACACGTGGTTGGTTTCTGTGGAGATTGCTGTGTCGCAAAGTCGAGGTAAAATAAAAGTTAAAAACTTAAAAAGAAAGAGAAAAGAGAAGAGGACAGGAAAGAGAGAAGAGCGTTGGCAAGAGAGAGCTGGCAGGAAGAGAGAGAGTGAGTGTGAACATGTCTCTGTATTTTATTAGGCTCCCTGGGAGGGAGGAGTGATGGGTTCACGCCTTAGACCATATTATAGCCTAAGTCTAAACTAACAAAACTTAATTTAAAGAAACTATAGTTTTAATGTTTCAAGATCGTGTTTCACCTTTCCCAGAATTTCACCATGGCTTAATATGTGGATTATGCCTGCGTGAAATAACATGGCAGAGTTGGAATCACTCAAAGTTTAAGAAAGAGATATCGTGATTAAAATAAAACACTTGAATAGGCAGTAGAACGGAGGACGAATACATATCTTTCTTGTTCAACATCAATACTTATTAACACAAACATGTTTAGAAACATTTAGTGGCAAATAAGAAGTCTTAAACAAAAAGTTCTCCTTGAAGTCTGATCCATTCACCAGGTCTCACCCTTTAACACACAGAACACAGAACAGCACGTCGTAAACAAGGACTTGACAAGGGGGTACCAGTGTGTTAGTTCACCATCAGTTCATCAGTCGTAAATAATCAAAACAGCGTTTGTCTTGAAGGTTTTATTGCAAGGACAACATCGTCCTCCTTTAGCCAGATGTAGGGATGAGACTGCGAGGCGCCTCTCCTGAAGCTCCTGAATGAAAGAAGTCATTAGTAATTAGACACAAGATTTTGTGAAATCGAGAGACGCATGGGCATGTGCTCCTACAGCAGCTTGTTATTAATCTGTGTAGACATTAACAGCTGTATGAATGTTGAGCTGAAGTTTGGATGATGTCTGTAGAAGCTGACATCATGATGATCCACAATAACACAATGACAAAGTCACTCCACTCATTTTAGAGAAAAGCTCATTGATGAGGACACAGTGATGTTCAGCTGCACATTTCAACCCTGAACACATCTGATTGGATTATAAATGGATTTTATCTCCATCGTTTATTCTTTATTCAGATTGGAGGGCTGCTGGTTGTCAGGGATCAGCTGTGATTATCTGGCCTCAGCTCTGAGGTCCAACCCCTCCCACCTGACAGAGCTGGACCTGAGCTACAACAACCTGCAGGATTCAGGAGTGAAGCTGCTGTCGGCTGGACTGCAGAGTCCAAACTGTCGACTGGAGACTCTGAGGTCAGTTCATGTGTTTTGCTCTTGTACAGTGTTTCTCCACTAACTTTAAATCATAACAGAAGGTTTAAATTCTCTTCAGTTCTCTTCACAAATCACAACAACTGTTTTAAAGTTTGTCAGTGTGAACAGTTTGGTTCAGAGTTTAGTTTGAACTCAAACTGGACTGGTGTTAGTGAGGAAACTGTAGGATTTATCTTCACTGTGCTGAGAAATGAAATCAGTATTTGTGATTTAGATCCATGTGAGACATCAAAATATAAAAAACTTAAAGGAGTTCAACACATTTGCAGGAATAATGTCTTTTTAAACATTTGAACTGATATATTTCTACATAAAGCTGCTCTCACACACACACACAAACACAGACACACAGACACACACACACACACACTCAACAGTGAAGCAAACATCCAGATGCAGCTGTTTGAAGTGTCGTGTCTGAACTGTCACTTCAACATGTGATGATGTCATCATTCAGGAAGTGATGTCACTGTGTGTTCTGACTCGACCAGTAAACAGGAGCATCAGTGACTCACTATATTTGTACAGGAAGGTTCTCAGTTCCATTAAAGAGAACAGGCATCTGACTTTGATCCAGTGATGAAGATGATGGAGGATGAAGCTCTCAGTCAGTCAGCTGTGTGTTGATGAAGATGATGGTGGTGATGAAGATAGTCTCAATCTGTGCTCTGAAATGAGAGCATCACAGGTGCTGGATCAGGTGTTAAACTTCCTGTCATGTGTTTACTTCAATAATTATTGATTTGATAAAGTATTTATAGAAGAGAGTGAAAGAAACTAAAGTGACATCATGTCTGATTTGATCATTATTACAGATCTGAGATCAGCAGCTTGTTATTAATCTGTGCTGACATGTACAGCTGTATGAATGTTGAGCTGAAGTTTGGATGATGTCTGTAGAAGCTGACATCATGATGATCCACAATAACACAATGACAAAGTCACTCCACTCATTTTAGAGAAAAGCTCATTGATGAGGACACAGTGATGTTCAGCTGCACATTTCAACCCTGAACACATCTGATTGGATTATAAATGGATTTTATCTCCATCGTTTATTCTTTATTCAGATTGGAGGGCTGCTGGTTGTCAGGGATCAGCTGTGATTATCTGGCCTCAGCTCTGAGGTCCAACCCCTCCCACCTGACAGAGCTGGACCTGAGCTACAACAACCTGCAGGATTCAGGAGTGAAGCTGCTGTCGGCTGGACTGCAGAGTCCAAACTGTCGACTGGAGATTCTGAGGTCAGTTCATGTGTTTTGCTCTTGTACAGTGTTTCTCCTCTAAGTTTAAATCATAACAGAAGGTTTAAATTCTCCTCAGTTCTCTTCACAAATCACAACAACTGTTTTAAAGTTTGTCAGTGTGAACAGTTTGGTTCAGAGTTCAGTTTGAACTCAAACTGGACTGGTGTTAGTGAGGAAACTGTAGGATTTATCTTCAGTGTGCTGAGAAATGAAATCAGTATTTGTGATTTAGATCCATGTGAGACATCAAAATATAAAAAACTTAAAGGAGTTCAACACATTTGCAGGAATAATGTCTTTTTAAACATTTGAACTGATATATTTCTACATAAAGCTGCTCTCACACACACACACAAACACAGACACACAGACACACACACACACACACTCAACAGTGAAGCAAACATCCAGATGCAGCTGTTTGAAGTGTCGTGTCTGAACTGTCACTTCAACATGTGATGATGTCATCATTCAGGAAGTGATGTCACTGTGTGTTCTGACTCGACCAGTAAACAGGAGCATCAGTGACTCACTATATTTGTACAGGAAGGTTCTCAGTTCCATTAAAGAGAACAGGCATCTGACTTTGATCCAGTGATGAAGATGATGGAGGATGAAGCTCTCAGTCAGTCAGCTGTGTGTTGATGAAGATGATGGTGGTGATGAAGATAGTCTCAATCTGTGCTCTGAAATGAGAGCATCACAGGTGCTGGATCAGGTGTTAAACTTCCTGTCATGTGTTTACTTCAATAATTATTGATTTGATAAAGTATTTATAGAAGAGAGTGAAAGAAACTAAAGTGACATCATGTCTGATTTGATCATTGTTACAGATCTGAGATCAGCAGCTTGTTATTAATCTGTGCTGACATGAACAGCTGTATGAATGTTGAGCTGAAGTTTGGATGATGTCTGTAGAAGCTGACATCATGATGATCCACAATAACACAATGACAAAGTCACTCCACTCATTTTAGAGAAAAGCTCATTGATGAGGACACAGTGATGTTGAGCTGCACATTTCAACCCTGAACACATCTGATTGGATTATAAATTGATTTTTATCTCCACCGTTTATTCTTTATTCAGATTGAGGCACTGCAGGTTGACAAAGATCAGCTGTGATTATCTGGCCTCAGCTCTGAAGTCCAACCCCTCCCACCTGAGAGAGCTGGACCTGAGTAGAGAACATCCTGCAGGGATTCAGGATGTGAAGCTGCTGTCTGATCTGAAGGAGAGTCCACACTGTAGACTGGAGACTCTGAGGAATGACTGGTGTGTCCTTCAGTGAAACCTGCAGAGTAAACCTGTGAGCTTCACTCCAACACGTTAACATGAAGCTGAAAGGAAGCTGGCTACGCTGCACATTCAGAGAGACATTCAGGTGTCTAAAATGGACTCCACCTTTGTTCTGTATGTTGCTGAGTTGTGTCCTTATATTAACACAAATGTGTCCAACGATGTGTCCACAAGTTGACTCAACGTAACGACAGTTTCATGTGGTGGCCTTTCACCACTGATGGACAAACTACCCAGAAGTCCTGCTTGAGTTAAAGTCTGAAAGTATACTGATATTAAATGTTCTTCAAAGTAAACTCCACATATGTGTGTATATATACTGTGTACTGTGGGTCGACCCATCACTTCATCTGATATTCAGCATCTTTCTAATTATTGGAGTCACTGTTTGTTTTTAACGTCCGATGTTCAATAAAATAAATTGATATAAAAATGATTTACTTTTGTCTCTGATGCAGCATGTAATCTGTGAAGTAACTAAAGTTATCACAACAGTGTCGTGGAGTGGAAGAATAAAGTAGCAGAGAATAGAAATACTCAGGTAAAGTACAAGTACCTCAACATTGTACTGGAGTAGATGTACTCAGTTACATTCCATCACTGTTATAACATTTTTGAAATACTCAAAGTAAAATTTGTAAACTTGATACATCACTTAAGTACTTTAACTGCCATAAAATGACTTTGACACTCGAATACCTGAGGACGAGATTACTTTGATATTTACATACTAATCATGAATATTATTCTACGTAATCCTTGAAACATAACGCTGTTTGTGGCTTCTGTGAGGTCCGAGCCCGTCAGCCGCCTGAGCGGTACTGCACATGTGCAACAATCAGAGATAGGAGAGAAGACAGATGTCTCACTCCTCAGCAGCTTCTGTTAGAAAGTGATGTGTTTAATTCAGAATATTATTGATGAAGACTTTTGTACCGTCGTCTGGATGTGTTGTGATGAGTGTCGCTCCAGATCCCTCTGCTCTCATACAGCTAACAACGACTAGAACTAGTCGTAGAAAGGTCACATGACTGAACCGGGAGAAGAGTCCCTGAAGCAGCTGCAGGTGAGCTGCTGAGGCTGCTCACACAGGTGAGTCCCATCAGGTGAGTGAGTGGAGCTCTGAGCCCCAGATGGTCTCCTGACTGTTCGGTGGGAAGTTTCCACATTTGGTTTCATGTTTCTTTGTAATTAAACAGTTCATGACATAACTGAGGTCAGTGAAGGTGTTGGTGTACTGGTTCTGACCCACTGATGTCTGGTCCAAAATAATGCGACACCGGTTCTGTTGGCTGTTTCTTTCACTTGTACAAAACAGAATAGTCGACTCTGATCAGATGTAAGTGTGTGTTCCTCCACACCAGCCCAGCTCAGGTACTTCTACAGGACATTGGGGCGTCTGTGGCTCAGGGGTAGAGCCAGCGGATCAGAAGGTCGCCGGGTCGATTCCCCTGGTCTGCATGTCAAAGTGTCCTTGGGCAAGACACTGAAGTCCAAACTGCTCCTGATGTGCTGGTCGGCACCAGGCATGGCAGGACCACCATCAGTGTGTGACTGAATGAATAACTGTAAGTCGCTGACAAATGCCCTAAATTACTTTGATACTCGAGTACTTTTGTATTTACTATCAGCTGCTTTAAGACTTTTGCTGGATTATGACTCTCAGGTACTAAGTAAATCATTCAGCAGTAATCGATCATTCAATCAGTTCTTCTTGTGAGAAACCTGACGAGTCCAAACCAGAGCTGTGATGCGTTCAGGAACACACAGCAGTTTGTTTGTTTCAGCTTTGATTGAACATGTTCAGATTTGAGGCACTGAAACAAAGACGACGCACCTGAAGAAGCTGATCTGACGACGACCTTCAGATGTTAGTTTATAACCTTTAACATGAACTCAGTTTATTGAATACTTCATGAAAGAAGACAACGTCAGATCAAACTGAGTGTTAATGAAGAACTGACCCAGTTGTAGATGGTCGATTGTTGAGTCTCATCGCAGCTCCTCAAATACTGACGCTTTGGTCCGATCGACCGATCCAGAGTCAGTATGTGACGAGCTGGGATGAGACTCAACAATCGACCATCGTACAAGTTGGACCTTTAACGTGTCATTTATTTCATGGTGAACAGGTCGTCTCTACATTCCAGAGTTCTACAGTGAGTGTTTGACGGCGTGGACGCCCTCGATGACGGTGTGGCGTCTGTTGTTGTCCAGTGGAGTCGTGGTGGTCGGGGCCTGGCTCACGGCGAGCAGAGCGCCGGGTCCGGCGAGGGCGCTGTCGCTGACCGTAATGGCGTCCAGGTGCTGACGCAGCAGAAGTCTGAGCTGCTGGTTCTCTCTGGTCAGGTCGTGTTTGTGCTTCTTGAGAGCTTCTCGCTGCAGCACGGCCGAGTTGATGCTCCTCGTCACCCGCTGCAGCTCCGGGAACGCTGGCGCCCCCTACAGGTGGAAACACAGGTCGGTGAGGACGACACATCTGCTGCTCACCTGCTTCTGTCTGTTTGTTTCAACTGTTCTCTCTTTGTTGCTGCTCGGGACGCTTTACAACCCAACATGTGTCTATGTGACGTCCTGGGAATGAGACTCAACAATCAGCTGTCTTTGTGGTGCGTTCAGGAACAGCTGGGACAAATCCTACTGATTCTACCTTTAACTTTAATAGTCTTTGAGTTATATTAATATGACGTGAGCTTCAGTTAGCTTTGACCACAGATGTCCTTCAGAGACACATTCACTGTGAGCTAGTTTCAGAACAGAACACGTCGTTTCTTACGTAAAGATAATAAATGTTCAGTGTGTAAAATGCAAATGTAAAGAAATAATAAACACAGGATGAAATAATGAAATAGAAACTCAATCATGAGCTGAAATGAAGAGAAACGATGAACCCAGTGTCGCCGTCAGAATCAGAACCTGAGACGACCGATCCTCTCTGTGAGGACGGAAGCCCGGCACGCCTCACATCATGTCCACAGTACAATGAGGTGAAAATGGACCTTTGTGCTGACGAGCTGCAGCAGAACAGGTTCTGGTTCTGTTGCTTTAATAATGAGAGTTTCCTGTTTCCTGTGGGAGGAGTTTGTCATCATGTTGCTTCTTTACTGAAAAGACAATAAAGAAAATGAAGACAGCAGTTTGTGTGTGAGCGTCACCACAGACATGAAGACTGTGATGCTCTCATCACTGTCAACATCTGCTTCAACATCTGCTTCTTCAACATCTGCT
>JBBNBP010000237.1:0-41492 GCA_039737535.1 Lagodon rhomboides | reverse complement strand
AAACCAAATGATAAGACGAGTACTCTCAGACAGGAGTACTTTTACTGCTTGTGAAATTGTGGATTACTTCCTCTGAACTTGAGTTCCTCTATTTCTATCTCCATTTTTACTTTGAATCCACTTTGGAGGAAAGTACTTAACTTTTTAACTATTTTTTTTAATTAAATGTAAATGTATAGTTCAGTAATTTAACTGTTAGGAAACAATAACATGGTTCATAAAACATTCATTCAGTAATTGTAAAGGTTAAAAACACCAGATGCAACTCGTCCAAGTAATGTTAATAAAAGAACCAGACGGTGTTTATTATTATGAACTAATCAGCACTTCACACAAGCATTTCATTGTTCGTTCACAGTGAAACAACTGTTAAATAACGTTTGATTAACTATAATGTGCCGTTTTTAATTATATGTAATTGTTTATTTTAATAATTTGATGGATAGATAGACGTCTCACCAAATCTATACATGTGTTAAGATATCAAAAAGAAAACAGAGGACGTAACCTCAGTGACGTCGGTGACCTGGTGGCAGCTGGTCTGTGGTGTTCGGTTCATCGAGGCTTGTTTAAAGTTGCATGAGGTCGTTTTGGGGAAAACATTTCAATCAGAAGTTAAAGATCTTTATCAACTAATTTTTGTCCTTGATGGAATAAACTGAATTAACAATCTGATTTTAAAGGTCGACACAATTTCCTCCTGTTTTTCTTCGACTTTCCTTTTCGAAACAGATTTACCAGTGAGAATCAGTGTGTACAGCAGCAGCTCTCTGCTCATCACTCAGTGTTTGATATCTGACGATGCACCCACACCTGCAGTCGCTGCTAAACAATGTTCCTGTTGTTCCTGCTTTTCAGGTTTGCAGTATCATTTAAGCGCGAGCTAAAGCAGATTTAGTTTCACTTGTCTCTTTGAGAGACGCAGTTCGTTCACCAACTAAAGGTATTGTAACTCATGCTTTATATATTGTTATTGATCTTAATGTATCATTAATTTATTTAGTTATTTAATTGAATTTGAACAATGAACAAATAAAGTATGTTGAGGACTTTGAGTTGCAGGTTTGTGGAGTAGAGCTGACAACAGAAAAGAAAACAGCGAAGGGAAAAATGGATTTGGGTACAAAATATAATAAGTAGTCTGTGTTTCTTTTAAGAGTGAATTTATTGAAGTTCAAGAGAGAAGTTTAATATTAAAGACCAGGATATGATTCTCATGTGAAATACTGTTGGAAAACTTTATTTGGGCTTTGCTCCTCCGCGTTAGTTCTTAGTTGGAGCAACAAGAACATTTTATAGCAAAAGAAGTTTATTTATTTTTTGACAGCTGGTTTAAACATTTACAGAAGTAGAGTAATAACAAGAGTTTGGAGATTTGATGAAAGCAGTTCACCTTAGTTTCATTTTGACCTGGAAATGAAGCTAAAAGTAAAAAGGTTAATATTTTTTTATTTAAACCATCCAATTCATTTAGAATTTAGAAAGTCATTTAGAAATCAAACAAAGGAACAGGTCAGAACGTGAGAACATTGTTTTTGTTGAAGTCATAGAAGTAAGATGATGTTTCTGTTTTAACATCTTGAAACATGTAATGTTGACAAGCCTGTTAAACAAGAACGCCAAAATAAACGTATTACTTCTGTTTTTCTGAATTAAAAACTATAAAATGTACAAAGTAATAACATCTGTTCATACAGCAGCAGGAGGACAGCCAGACCCAAGCTCTGAGGTGACAGAAAGATCTCCGGATCAGACTGTACGTGACTGAGAATGGGTGGGGGAAGACAAAACAGAGTGTAAGTAATTATTATGTTACTTTGCAGTCACATGTGGTGCTTTAATGAATAATTGATTATCATAAAGGTTGTTACACCTGTTCACCTGCACAGAACAGACAGATCAGTGAAGAGAACCAGGATTAGATAATAGAGTTACAATTCTGATCATGGTGCGTTCAGGTGCACGTCTTAAACTACATGAGCTAAAAACTGATAATGAGAATCACGGAGACAGAAAATGAACAAAGTCTGCAAATTAAAATAAGACACTGCAGCTGCAGTGAAGTGAGAAGCTTCACACTTATTTTATTGTATACAGTAACATTTCATGGTAAAAAAAATGGCTACTATTATAAATATGCAACATATATTATGTAAGTCAGTCATCTTTACTCAAAGTTAAATTAGATGAAAGTCAACAGAAATATGTAGTAACACTGGTTTGGTCCTTAAAACATGTGTATGTATTTTTTATGTCTCCTGCAACTTCACTTTATTTATTTATTTTTTCACCATGAAATGTTATTGTATACAATATAATAAGTGTCTAATTTTCCATCATGGAGTTTCTCACTTCACTGCAGCTGCAGTGTCTTATTTTAATTTGAAGACTTTGTTCATTTTCTGTCTCAATGATTCTCATTATTAGAACTTAAATTAATATAAATCACTGAATATAAAAACAATTTGTCAAAATCAGTAAAATGTAAACGTAAATGCTTTTTATTCAGAAAACCAACAATTTTCACTCACTTCTACGTTTATATATATATGTGTCTATGGTTTGTCCCAATATGAAGTGTGTTAAATGCAGTACCTCAAACACCAGGATGTCCTGCTACACCCAGTCGCATTTTGCTATACGCAAGCCAACATGCTGTTCTGGCTATTCTGACCCACAGTGAAATAATAAAAGAGAAATGTTCCACACTTCAACCCACAAAGACACGTGACAGGACCAAACTACAGTAATGTGGTAGCAGCTCGTGTCTTCAGCATCTTATATGAGGACAAAAATACAGAATTTACTAAACACAGAATCTGTCTGAGCGACTCTTCATCACATTTCTTCTAAAGACAGCGTCTGTCTCCAGCAGTGAGAGCCGGGCAGCTCCTGTAGTTTACTGCTGATGATTAGTTGTATGCAGAACACAAGCCAACATGCTTTTCTGACTATTCTGACCCACAATCCTTTGCACAGCAGCAAGTACATCACATAAGTCACAGTGTGTTGTGAAAATATACACAAAGTAGAGAGAACACAGACATTTGACATAATGACAGATGTAGGGTCCTTTACCTATAGGGTGCCCTACTGCGAGGGGCAATGAGCATAAAAACAAAGTCTGACGCGTGTACTTGTGTTGTTCGTAAATTCAATGTCCAGAGAGTCGCTCTGTCACTTGGATATGGCAATCCTTTTATTGCAGCAAAAAATATCAAACAAAGAATCTTGACCTGCACATCATTGCAGGGTAACACTTTACCAGAAAACACAGAAGACACGGTCCCAAACTGTTTGCCTCTGTCGCTCGTTGTTCCCCCACCTGCCTGCAATCACGGCATGAGTAAAAATTTTACCCTAGTAGCCAGATCTGATTGACAGCAGCACCCATAGCAACCAGCAGTGATTGACAGAACTATCATGGCAACCATTTCAATATATAGAGGCAGTGTCAGGCCATTCATTTCAATATAATAAGAATAAACAAGAAACGTATTTTGGCTCCAACAACAGATGACAGTGAGTTCAAGTGTGAGTATCTTTTCTTCGTAGTCTAAAATCACACACTGAGGCTGCAGCAGGTGTCGGAGCAAGAGGGTCAAAGGTCAAGACACACTGCAGTGACTCAAAGTTAAAAGAAACAGTCTAAAGTCTGAAACTCACCCAGAGATCAGCTTTCAGCTCTCCACCATCTTTAGTCATCACACTGTGTGTGTTGTGTTATAGCTCAGAACTGCAGAGACTAGACTGTTCAAAACGCTTCAGATCACGTCCCATATGCCGTGCAAGGTGAGTCATTATTTTGTTACTTTATAATTTTACAATCTACAGCTCCATTCACATTCACACTGCCTTTTCAAGGCTGGAATATTGCACCTTTATTCCGTCTCATCGTCTGTGTGAACGGCTTTGTTTACTGCTGATGATTATGTTACCAGATTTAGAGCAAAACACTTGAACTCACATGTGTTTGTCGTCTTTCACTGTTGTGTTGTTGTAGTTACTGTCTCTGGCACAGTGTTGTGGAATCTCTGTCTGAAAACAGCTTCTGTTTGTTCTGTTCTGATAGGTCCCTGGAGGACATAATTACTTTATTTGAAGAACTATCTGCTCCCAGGTAAGCTTTTATCAACATACATTCATTAACATTTGACACACACACACACACAAACAGAGCTTATGATATTAGTATATAGTTTATTATATTTCTGACTATTTCCTCTATTTTCCTCCAAACTGCTGTAATCAGATGTGTGATGAGATGATAGTAGGTGGATAGCAGCAGCTTGTGGTGAAGAAGGAAGCTTTTACTAACTGAATGTTTTGTATAGTGTCACTACATGTACAACCTCTCACCTTATTCTTCACACTCCTCACTATCATATTTAAATCCTGCTGCTTTTTGCTTTCAACATTTCTTTTCATTCTGATGATGGAGCCTGATAACAGTGCTGATTATTTGCTGCAGGTCAGTCAGAGTCTGATCTGTTGACCTCATATTTATTCTTTCACACACTTCTTAAATATATTGATGAAGCTGTTAACATCATTAAACCTTTTTCTGTTTGTAGTTAACACCTTCATTAAATAGTTACAGACCTGGGATTTGTGTTGACCACAGTGGTGTTGCACTCAGAAACTCTGGGGGGCGCCAACGTGCACAAAGGGCCAGTTTCTACATAATGTTGCTTTAAAACTGGCCTGATACTTCCTTTGTTATGTAGACTCATCTCTTCATGTTGTAACAATTATCTGAGACTTGGGACCAATCATTCATAGATAATTGCAGCATTACAACATTTTTCAGACGTCACCTTCTTGTTATTTTATCGAATATTTGTTTCTTAAATAAGTTTCATTAAACTGACAAATTCACAGCATGTTATCTTGATATAAAATTACATATGCCATGATAAACATTTGTATCCATATTGCCAACCTGCAGTTTAAATAACATCCTGTGTTTCTTTTACAAAAAGGGACGGGATGAATCTCCCAACTACCCAGAAGTCTGTTGATGGAGGTGGGATGAAAGCCTTTCTGAGGTACCTGCCAGCAGCTTCTTCCACTGCTTCTCTCCCGACATCTTGTCTGCTGCTGCTGTCAGTCCTGCATCGCTGTACTTCAGAGAAATTCTTTAAATCCTGATCATGACAACCAAAGTTTGCCCGTTTGATTCTGAAAACGACTTTTTACTGTAATCTGATGTACTAATGAACCGAATCTTAATGATTGTGCTTCCTGCATTTTAATAACTTGATACTTAATAATAATCGGTCTCATCAGATATATATTTTCCTACAAATCTGCTTTTCATTTTTTTCCTCATGTGATGAGAATAATAAACAAAATGTGTCTGTAAATGTGTAAACTGTCAACAGAGCTTACAGCAGCTGTCAATTATCTAATTTCTAATGTTGCAGCTGGTAAAGCTGGAGATAATTGTCTTGAAGCTACTTTATATACTGCTCTGGAGTTAAACCTATAAAATACATGCTTTATAAGTTGATTTATATTTTGTATTAATCAATGATCAAATGTAACTGCTATTAAAGGGAAATAAAAAGATCAATATATACCTATAAAATGTAGTGTGGTATTTTATCATGTTTAAGGTGCTTGCTGAGACATTTCTCCACTGTCAGAGGAGATCAAGATGAGATGATTGTGATTTACACATTCAGAGGATGATTCAGTGAGAGAGAGACGAGGGAAGCTGACAGTCTCAATGTTATAAACTAAGTTATCAGTCTGGTGTTCTGCACTTTATCCCTGACTAACCATGTTAACTAGACTCCACACCATCACTAACTGTATCACCTGTCACCTGCAGAGTGCTGCATCTCTAGTGTCAAACCTGCTTCAGGGGACCAACAACTGGGCTAGCATGGACAGAAAACTGGTTATCAGTCTGGAGGGCTGACTGCTGACCAGGCCACACAGCCGGTGACTCGCTCCTGCGCCCTCTCACAAACTCCACAGCAGCTGCCGACGAGACTGAGCTAATGCTAATGCTAGCAGGCGAAAACCAGTAAGCTAGGCTAGGTTGAGGAAAGCTAACCGGGCAGCGACAGAAGATCGGTTCGACAAAAAAATTTAATTTATAGTTAAAGTTAGCTGCGGTACAAAACCAGTGGGACTATTAAAATCTTTGAAATCGAAGAAAATGAACAACTAAGACGGATATGTCTTTATTACTTGTGGGTGTAAAATAAATTCCTTGTCTTTGTTCTTTTTGTCGAGCAATGTGAGATCTACAATAGGATCAGGAAGTATCCATGGATGTATTACTGAGAGTGGTGCCGTTGGACAAATATTTATTTCATTTCATTTTAAGTTCTTTTGCTTTCTGCTCAATGATCCATCCAAAACTTTTTGTTTCTCTTCTCTCCTTCTCCCAACATTGTTTCAGTCTATCTTGTGTTGGATGATCTTCATTATGCCGTTTTAAATTAACCCAGTAATTTATAGATAGCTGTGTTCTCCTTAATTCTAGTGGCATTTCTCCCATTTCCACTTGTAATGCTGATGTTGGGGTTGTTCTAATAGCACCTGAGCATAGTCTCAAAGCCTGATTTTGAATATTATCTAACCTTTTCAGAGATGTGTTTGCTGCCGATCCAAACACTACACAACCATAATCTAACACTGACCTGATTAATCCTATATAAATGGTTTTCAGTGATGTTCTCTCATTTCCTACCAGACATCTCATTGCATTTAAAACTTTCTTACACTTGTCATTTATTTTCTGAATATGTACATTCCATGTAATCCTTTCATCAAACCACAAACCCAGAAATTTGAATTGTTTCACTCTCTCCAATTCTTGATTATATAATCTAAGTTTTAAATTACCAACAATTCCTTTTCTTGTAAAGAACATTGTCTTTGTTTTATCTACGGAAAATTTAAATCCCCACTTAAATGACCATTCTTCTATTTTAAACACAGAGCAGGGTCCATGGTATTTCTACCTCTTCTGAATCCACTCTGATATTTTGATACATAACCTTTGTTCTCTACATAAAATGTTAATCTTTCATTTATCATTCTTTCCATTATTTTGCATTCATTAGATGTTAAAGCAATGGGTCTATAACTCCCTGGGTTTTTACAATCTTTTCCTGGCTTACGTATCGGAACTACAACAGCTTCGTTCCAGATTTGTGGTAACTTTCCCTTCCTCCAAACCTTATTATATAGCTCCAGTAAAATGTCTTTAGATGATTCACTAAGATGATTTAACATGATGTAACATATCTGATCTTTTCCTGGTGAAGACATCTTGGTTTTCTTAAGAGCACGATTCAGTTCTGCCTTTGTGAATGATACATTCATTAAATCAGTGGCATCCTCGAGCTATGAACCTTAACAAAATTCCGAACCAACATCTCTGCTTTTTCTTCATCTGTCACTGCAGCAGTTTCATTTTCAATTAAGACTGGATACCCATATTCTCTTTTAATTCCATTCATTCTGTTAATCATTCCCCATATTTTACCTATTTCTGTTTCTCTTCATATTGAATTACAAAATTTCCTTCTTTGCATTTTTTATTATTTTCCTCACATTTGCTTGCAACCTTTTAAATTCAATAAGATTCTGGTAATTATGAGTTCTTTTTAACATTTTAAATGCTTTATTCCGAGATTTTATTGCATTATCACATTCCTTCGTCCACCATGGCACAATTTTCTTTTTACTTCTACCTCCCTTCCTTTGAATTGTTTGCTTTGCTGCTCCTAGAATGGCTTCACAAACAGAACGATTTAATTCATCAACATCTTGATTAACATCAACTTTTTCCATTACCTTATCACTAGTCTGCTTAAATTTTTCCCAGTCAACACTACTAAAAACCCATCTATCTACTCCTCCTTATCATACTCTTCCAACCTCATGCCTACTTCTGTTATTATAGGATAGTGATCACTTCCCACTGTTGTTTCTTTTACAATATCCCAATGCCACTGTTTCTGACACTAAAGTAAGATCCATGGCAGACTCCGTACCATTTCTAACATCAGTTCTCGTACCATTTCCATCATTGAGGCATACTAGTTTTTTAATTTCCATTAGCTCTTCAATCACCTCTCCATTTTTATCATTATATCTATCCCATAATGTACTATGAGCATTAAAATCTCCACAACAAATAATTTTCCCGTCTAAATTTACAGCTAATTCCTCCAGTAATTCCAATGACAACTTCTTGCAAGGATTGTAAAAGTTAGCTATTTTGATTAAACCGTCTTTTGTCCAAACTTCAATCACTATCATTTCACACTCTTTTCCTTTCTTTAATACTCTATATTGCATTTCTTGTTTCACAAATATTATACAGCCTCCTCCACTTCCCTTCACCTTATCTCTGCATATACTATCATATCCTTTAATTACAAAATCTATTGTTGTTTTAAGCCAAGTTTCTTGAATGCATATAATTTCTGGTTTATTTCTGAGACCATTAATAAATCCTTTGAATTCCTGACCATTTGCTTTTCAGCTCCTTGCGTTCCATTGAAGAATAATCATTCAGTCTAAGTCTTGTCCCCATGAACCCCTGGTTTCCCGACTTCCTCAAGTCTTCTGTTGATTTGTTCCCAGGATAAATCTTTCATATCCAAGAATTTTTCAGCTCCTTTCACAATTATCTTAATTTTCTCTGTTTTGTGTTTAACTTGATCTGCACAGTCGATTACATAGGCAACAAACAAAATCAACTTATCCACATCCAGTTCTGTAGTCCTTATAGCTTGCCCTCTCTGACCTCCTCCTGATCTTGAACTTTGAATAATTTTGTCTGTTTCTTCCTTTCCCCTTTGTCCTTGCACTGTCTTTACTGCTTCAGCATAGCTTATGTTGTTGACTGTTTTCACCTGTTGAATTTCCACTGCTCTCTTCCTGACTTCACAACCCCCATATATCACATTATGCTGGCCCCCACAATTACAACACTTGGCCTGCACATTATCTCCACAGTCCTCAAATCTGTGATCCCCTCCACATTTAGCACACCTTTGCTTTCCTTTGCAAGCCATGACTATATGCCCATACCTCTGGCATTTGTAACACCGAAGCGGAGGAGGAAAATAAGGCCTGACTGGGAAACTCATACATCCTATCTTTATTTTTTTCCAGAAGTACCAAGTCCTGGAACTCCAGAAGGACTGACAAGCTTTCTACTCTTTCACCATTCACTGCTCTTAACAGTCTCTTCAGTCTCCTTCAGTTGATTTTTTCCAAATCCTCATCAATGGGAATGCCAGTTATCACTCCTCGAGACACTTTGTTCTCACCCAGAACTCTTCTTTCAGTCACCACCTTTTTGCAAATACTTTCCATATGCAAAGCTTTATTTCTTTGTTCTTAATTTCTGCATTTTACCAACAAGTTCCCATCTCGAAGAATCTTAGCCATTTCTACTTCTCCTAACTTCTTTTTCAGCTCCGTTGTCAGCGCAATTGGACTTCGATTGATCTGCTCATCTTCCTTCCTGAACTTAATTATTATTTTAAATTCTTCCCTTTCTACCTTCCTGCCATGTGATAACCGTCCAGTTATCCTCCTCTGAACTAATCCCCTCTAGACTTCTTTTATTATTCTGGCTAGCAGATGCTCGTGCATCCATACCTTGCCCCATATTTGTTTTACCTCTTCGCCCTCTACTAGAGTTGTGACGTTCACGAACGAACCGAATCTTTTGAACGGCTCATTAACATGAACGATGGGAACCGAGTCGCGTTTGGTTGGGACCCGTTCTTTTTTCTCTCTCTCTTTACGTGAGTACCTCAGTAGAAAAAGAAAAGAAAAAAAACAAAAAAACAAGTGCGTCGGAATCGGTAGACTGAGAGAGCATGGGGAGGATCGCTTATTTCATATGCAAATGAGTTGTGCACGGCAGCTCCCTTCACGTGAGTGTCTCAGTGAAAAAAAAAGCAAGCGCCTCAGAGTCGGCAGGGCAACCTGAAGGAGGGGGAGAATTTTAAAATATTGTTTTGAGTTTTTCTGTGTTGTTAAAATTTTTCTTGTGTGGGAAATTTTGCACTAAAACCTTTTGCATGGAACTTCATTGTAGCCTGCTTTGTTTTTTATTGTGTATTTATAAGTTTTTAGGTGTTGCATAACATAAGTCAGAGTAGTTTTACACACATACACACACTTTATACAAAGGGTAAATAGTGATCTCACTGTCAACTCAGAGGGATATGGCAGTGGAATATTTAGAATGAATCCATATCAGACTTTAAAATCTTGTCCACACATGTCAAATGAAGCTATAATCAATATTTCAGAATAATTCATACTCAAATATTGGTGGGAAATCTGAGTTTGACATTATTCTGATCCAAATCTCAGCCCATCATTCCTCCCTGTCATTATTTCCAGGATAAAATGAATTAACCCCAGGCTGGCTTCTTAAAAGTGAATAAATATAAAAATGAGCCAAATGAGCCAGTCTTTTGAATGGCTCTTTGAAATGAACGGATCCCAAAGATCCGGCTCCCTCCAAAGAGCCATAAATCCCATCTCTACCCTCTACCTCTATCATCCGGAGACCAAGTTGTGCTGTCTTTCGACGCTCCTCCCTTCCTCTCCCTTCTGTTTCGGCATTGCGAGAGCCCGCTGCTCGTAGCTGAACTCACCCGTAGACATCTTTGCACTCACCTGTTCGGCTGCACTTTCATCCACCTGTTGCGCCATTACTTTGAACATGCTGAAGGTATTGTAATTGCACGTTGTTGTATTTTTTAAATCATCTAGCTAATGCCATTGTATAATTGTTGTTTTCCGGTACTTCGCTCAACCTGAACAACAACATTAAGAGTAAAAACGGGTCTAAAATAATGTTTTATGTGTCGAAACGATCAGGTCAGGTTGCAGTAGAGAGACCAGGTGAGCTTTTTTATCTGGGTTGAAACTGTGGTCCGATCCAGGGAAACCCAGTTTCCGTCCGGAAAAGTGTTGGCACATTTTAGTCAGTTTCCTTGTGTAATTTCGTTCAATTTTTTTGGGGATTATGAAAACTATATATTTTTGGAAACCTTAGAGTATGGACAATCAGAAAAAGTTTGATTGACAATTTTCCAAGGTCAATTTGGCGGCCATCTTGGATTTTCAAAATGGCCGCCTTTAAATACTAATTTCTCAATCTTACAACTCCAGGATTACCTAGAATTTAATTTCTAGCATTCAAATTGTCATGTTGGATGGCAAGAAATCATGCCAAATAGATTTAGATGATCATTGACCCATATTTGGGGTTTTATTTTATCTTTTAATGCCAAATAGCTGCCTTAATGTTGTTGTTTGTTTTACCCACCAACACCCCCCGTCAATGGAGGACATCTTTATTTTTTTATTTTTTTGTGTGTTTTCCTTAGATTTTTTGAGTTTTAAGGCCTTTTTTTAAAGGAGTCCACAGTCTGTGGAGCCCTTAGATGGACAGGGAGTGCATTCCACAGACTTGGTGCAGCTGAACAGAAGGCGTGGTCGCCCATAGTTCAAAGCCTTGTCCTCAGAGGCTAGAGGAGGTTGGCTGGTCCCAGAGCGGAGATGGCGTGAGGAGGAATGAGGGGTGATAAGTTGTTTGAGGTATAGGGGGGCAGTGCCATGGAGGCACTGGTGGGACAGAAGGGAAACTTTGAATTCAATCCTGTACTGGACAGGAAGCCAGTGGAGAGATTTGAGGATGGGTGTGATATGGTGGTACTTCCGCACCCCCATCAGGATCCTGGCAGCACAGTTCTGGATGTACTGCAGCTGCTGGATGTTCTTGCTGGGGATCCCGATGAGGAGTGCGTTGCAGTAGTCCAGCCTGGAGGAGACAAAGGCGTGGACAAGTTTTTCGGCATCGGGGAGAGTGAGTATGGGGCGGAGTTTTGCAATGTTCCGGAGGTGGAAGAAGGAGGTTTTGAAAAGATGTTTAATGTTGGCCTCAAAAGTCAGGTGAGGGTCCATTCTGACACAGAGGTTTGTGACTGAGGATGAGAGGTGGATGTCATGGCTGGAGAAGGTGATGCTGGTGATAGTGGATGACCAGGTCTGGTGTGGAGTGCCAACAAGAATGGCTTCTGTTTTTGAGCTGTTGAGTTGCAGGAAGTTAGCCATCATCCACGCCTTTATCTCCTCCAGGCAGGTGGAAAGTGTGGAAATGGCTACAGAGGGGGTTGGATCTGTTTTGATATAGAGTTGGGTGTCATCAGCGTAGCAGTGGAAAGATATTCCATGCCGGCTGATGACATGACCAAGGGGTAGCATGTACAGTGTGAAGAGGGTGGGGCCAAGAACTGATCCTTGAGGGACACCACAGGTGACAGAGTGTGTGTCCGATTTGGCCCCACCCAGGGATACTCTGTTCTGTCTGTGAGATATGATGTGAACCAGGCCAGGGTAGTATCAGAGAGTCCAATGGAGGAGTGGAGGCGGTGTACAAGGATGTGGTGGTCCACGGTGTCAAATGCTGCGGTGAGGTTGAGAAGGATGAGAAGTGATGGAGAGCCAGCATCAGCCATCATCAGCAGGTCATTGGTGACCCTGACCAGGGCAGTTTCTGTACTGTGGCCAGAGCGGAAACCAGACTGGAACTTCTCAAAAAGACTGTTTGTTATGAGATGGTTGTGGAGTTGGGCAGAAACTACCTTTTCCAACACCTTTGATAGGAAAGGGAGGTTGGAGATGGGGTGGTAGTTGGCAGGTGCTTCGGGGTCAAGGCTGGGCTTTTTGAGTAGTGGCTTGATGACAGCAGTTTTCAGAGACGTGGGGACATGGCTGGACCAGAGGGACTGATTGATGATTTTGGTGATCATGGGACTTATTGCAGAGGAATTACTTTTTATCAGGGCTGAGGGAAATGGGTCCAGGTCACAGGTGGAGGGCTTCTAGGGCTAATAGGACATCAGTGTCAGGAGAGAAGAACATCAGCTTTGCATCAGAGAGGTTTCGATGTGATGCCAAAACTGCATGATAAATCAACAAGGTATCTGCTTCTTCATGGTTGTTCCTTTCAAAGTGCAGCTGGATGTTGCTACTTGAGTGTCCTGCAGCAGAGGATATGATGAGCTTGGGGGAGTTCTTACTGTATTCAATGGTCTTTGATGCCAGATACTCTGTGAGATCTGCCTTTGTCTGGTCATGGGAAAGTAAACAGCTCATTGGAATGTTCTTGATGTTTGTATCATCTCTAATTTGGTACTGGATAGGATCATTTCCTCATCTTCTTTTCTGCCTTGTGACATGCTTCAACGAATCAGCCTTGTATGTGTCAAAAAAACCCAGAATGACCTCATCATAGTCTCTGTTTAGAGACATTAGTCTGTCATCGTCTCCTCTACAGGAAAATTAATAGGTGGTCCCCAGACTATATCTCATTGTGATATAGTCTGGCATTAGCCAGGCTAGCTTTCTGCACAAAGTACACAATTTTTCAGCTAAGCAGCCCCACTAAAACGATAAAACAAAATATCCGGGATTCCCGAAGCTAAGTTAAATTCCATAATTGCTAACATTCTAACATGTTGGCTAACACCTTCATGGTGTTTAGAGGGACCTTCTTTACTAGCTGGCTACAACTATATCATTAAACAGCAATGCTAATTTTTAAGGTGGCTTCATCAAATGTGTACGTGTCAAGAATAGAAAATTATCATATTAGCGCATATTTCAGTAGATTAAGCCTCATTTGCATATTTAAACATTAAATTTCAGAAAACTTGTAATACAAAAAATACTTGTCTTAATGTAGGTGAAAAACTGGGAAAGTTTTGGGGTGATACAGAAAAGTTATTTTTTTAACCCTATCTACCAGTATTTTCTCGCCTGAGAGCAAGATATCCGTTTTTGAATGAAAAATTCTGAGAAACTGGGGACCAGAATTAAGTGTTATACGGTGGATTTCTATTAAGGACCCTTTGAACTATCTAAAAATGCTGTATAACAACTTTTCCTCAAACATTTTTACCTCAGATTTACTTAAATGATCTCTAAGGCAAGACAACAGCAAATTAGCCTGTGGCGTTTTTAGTGTAATAGTACACCATTTTCAGGACCCAAATTGACTGCATTAATGACTTCTGAAAATTGTCAATCAAAGATTTTCTGATTCTTTGGTCTGTAAGGATTCCAAAAATATATAGTTTTACAAATCCCCAAAAAAATTGAACGAACGAATTGGTCTGAACATAGTGTCCTTGACTATTTTAATAACGGCATGTGATGGCTGCCTGTGCAGGTAGAGATGACAGGATGCAGCAGTGATTAACGCTAGCTTTGGTTTATTATCATGTGAGACTGTTTAAGGTGCTTGATTTACACATTCTGAGGATGATTCAGTGAGAGAGAGACGCGGGAAGGTGACAGTCTCGATGTTATTAACTAAGTTATCAGTCTGGTATTCTGCAGCAAAATAAGCTAGACTGAGTAGCCTCCACGCATCTCACAAGCTCCATTGCAGCTGCCGACGAGACAGAGCTAATGCTAATTCTAATGCTAATGCTAGCAGGCGAACTACAGTAAGCTAGAATAGGTTAAGGAAAGCTAACCGGGCAGCGACAGGTTCTGGAAGAAAAACGAACATGTTAAGTTAAGCTTAGCTACGGCACAAAACCAGTTTGACTATGAAAATCTGTGAAATCGAAGAGTAAACAGGGAGAGCGCCTCAGTAGCAACTTAGCAAGCAACTTCCAGGTGAGCGACACAGGAAGTAGCGTCACTCATCAGTTTAGCTCCACCTCAACTCACCTGTGTGGCGCAGTTATTTTGAACATGCTGAAGGTATTGTAATTGCACGTTGTTGTATTTTTTTTAAATCATCTAGCTAATGCCATTGTATAATTGTTGTTTTCCGGTACTTCGCTCAACCTGAACAACAACATTAAGAGTAAAAACGGGTCTAAAATAATGTTTTATGTGTCGAAACGATCAGGTCAGGTTGCAGTAGAGAGACCAGGTGAGCTTTTTAATATAACATTTTAATTTATAATTTTAATAACGGTATGTGTTGGCTGCCTGTGCAGGTAGAGATGACAGGATGCAGAAGTGATTAACGCTAGCTTTGGTTTATTATCATGTGAGACTGTTTAAGGTGCTTGCTGAGACATTTCTCCACTGTCAGAGGAGATCAAGATGAGATGATTGTGATTTACACATTCAGAGGATGATTCAGTGAGAGAGAGACGAGGGAAGGTGACAGTCTCAATGTTATTAACGAAGTTATCAGTCTGGTATTCTGCAGCTATATAAGCTAGACTAGTAGCCTCCACGCCTCTCACAAACTCCACAGCAGTTTCCGGTGAGACTGAGCTAATGCTAATTCTAATGCTAATGCTAGCAGGCGAACTACAGTAAGCTAGACTAGGTTGAGGAAAGCTAACCGGGCAGCGACAGAAGATCGGTTCGACAAAAAACGTACAAGTTAAGTTAAAGTTAGCTACGGTACAAAACCAGTTTGACTGTGAAAATCTGTGAAATCGAAGAGTAAACAGGGAGAGCGCCTCAGTAGCAACTTAGCAAGCAACTTCCAGGTGAGCGTCACACGAAGTAGCGTCACTCATCAGTTAAGCTCCACCTGAACTCACCTGTGGCGCAGTTATTTTTGGACATGCTCAAGGATTTCTTTTATGTTTGATTTTTTATTAACTAGTTAATGTTTTTGTATTATTCTGGTATTTCGCTCCACATGAACAACAACATAAAGAGTTAAAACTGGTCCAAAATATGTTTTGTACGCGTGGAAACCAGTAGGTAAGCGAGACATCACGGGTCCCACCCCCCCGTTTAAAACGAGTGTCTGTGTGTAGAGCAATGTTGTGCTGTTACTGAGTTTCACCAGCTCTGTGTGACAAAGAAGTGGAGAAGCATTTTGCTAATTTGACTCATTAACACCAGCATTATGTCAACAAGGAGACCGTTTTTTGCTGTCTGTCTGCAGGTGCAGATGAGCCACAAAGCAGAGCCAGAGGAGGGGATCGATCCCTCTGAAACCTCTGTACCTGAGCAACATGGCAGCCAGACTGCAGTTCAGAGGTGAGATGAGAAAGTGTTGTCCGATCTGTACAATGCCCCAGTGTTGCCCTGCTGTAGACATCTCACGCTGCACAACAGCTGAAGATCACAGTGCAGAGAGATCTTGGAACACTGCTGCTTCAATTTTTTGAAGTTTATTTGTTTATTCTTCTTTGGGTTAGTCAGACTAAACTGGCTCTGGTTTTTAAAATTGACAGTTACAAGGTGTAAGTTGGTCCTTGGACACCATAAAGTGTCTGTTGAACTAGATTTCCTGGCTGTCAGAACTGGAGCGAGAATAGGCACTGGCTCTGAAACGGTCCTTGAACTGTCTTGATTTAAAATGGGTCAGTTGTCCTGTTGACTTCCGAGTCGTACCCTGCTCAATGACCCGTACCACCATACTAATTACTGTGCCAGAAAAAGATTCAGTATGTCCCAATACGAAGTATGTTACATGCAGTATGCCAAAAACACCAGGATGTCCTACTACACCCGGCTGCATTTTGTAGTACGCAAGCCAACATGCTTTTGTGTGTCGTGTGCAAATATAAACAAAGTAGAGAGAGCACAGATATTTGACATAATGACAGATGACAGTGAGTTCATGTGTGAATATCTTTTCTAAGGTACCTGCCAGCAGCTACTTCCACTGGTTTGTTCCAGACATCATTTCTGCTGCTGCTGTAGTATCAGAGCAGCAACAGAAACAGGACAATATCTGTATGAATAGATAAGCTGGCAGCAGTGCGGGTCAGGAGTAGGGATGCACCGATACTGGCATCAGGTATCGGGCCGATACTGCGCTCATGTACTCATACTCGCAAAAATTCCTAGACACCACGTTATTGTATTAGGCCATACAGTGGATCTGAGACTGAAGACGGCAATCAGAGGGCGGCTTGTCATTTCGGACAGACGGACTGCGGTCAGAGTCCAGACCCAGACGCCGTCCAATACAGACCTAGACCTAGAGTCAATAAATTATTGAAGTATTAAAAATTTTGACAGGGCACTTCTATTTTGACCGGCGCCGCCAGTTTAGCGGATCAGGAAAACCACTGACCAATTGAATTTGTGTTAAGCCATCCCGCGTGACACTACTCAGTAGGGGTGTAACGATACACAAAAATCACGGTTTGATACGTACCTCGGTTTTGAGGTCACGGTTCGGTTAATTTTCGGTACAGTATGGGAACAAAATGCAAACATAAATTTGCTTGTTGTTTATTTGGAACTTTTGTGAACCGACAATTTATTGTAACATTATACAAAATATGAAAATAAAAATTTAAAAAATCGAATACTGTTTTAGAGTGCTGCCTGATAATAAGTTAAGTAAATTATTCTCAAATAAACAAAATATATATAAATAAGCTTTCCAATAAATAAAATATTCTCAAACAAAAAATATATGAAACATGAAAATAAATTCCTCACAGCTCGTTAAAGGCTTTTAACAAAACTTTTCCACAAGTAAAGTGCAGCACTAACAGTTCCAGCATGTAGCCCTGTTCAGTTTTACTCAACCTTCATCATTTTTGCCAGAAAGATTAACTTGTCCACATTGACTCCACCCATGAGTTATTTGTGAGTACAGGCTTTCATTAAGAAGATATAAGGACGACAATATGCACTTTTGGACGATTTATTGACAGTCGCGTTTTTTTGGACAGGCATCGACACAGTCACCTACACTGTCGCTGTGTGCTCTGTAGCGCTCGGTGAACAGTGGTTCGCAGGTCGCAGCCCCCCCGCATCTCCGTGTAAAATAGTAGTGTTCAAGCCACGTCACAATGAAAATACATATACATGACTTGGATCGATGAGCAAGGGCGATCGGAATGTTTTTACTGGTTAGCGGACATGGCCGAGGACCCCTCTCCTGACGGGATTCTCAGACCACACCTCCAGCACACCTGGGACCCTCACCAGTTAAAATTAATGCTAACTAACACAAACTGTCACACCGGAAACATACCCGATCTCAGCTGAACAATGTCGGCACACTGCCCTCGTTTTATCTACTTGTCTTTCTCCGTTGCATTATTTAACTAGGAAGCCGAAGTCTTCCCAAGCAGGAGACTTTAGCGACAAGTGAGGGTCTTTAAGCTCTGCTGGTTTCTCGCTAGCGTTAGCCATGACGTAAATGGGCTGCACGTGTAGCTGCAGGCGGAAAATAAACACACGCAACTTCTGTTCCGGGAACTCACCCGTGCACAACCCTGTACCGAACCGAACGTCCTGTACCGAAGCTTTTCAATACAAATACATGTATCGTTACACCCCTACTACTCAGCCAATCAAATCTGTGCATTCCGCGCAATAAGCTTTGCGACTCTGGATACAGACAAATGAAAGAGGTGAAAAGCGAATGACAGACGGAAAGACGACTGAGCGATACGGGGAAAGAAGACGGAGAAAAATAACTCCACATGGCGTCTCTAAGAGCTGATGAATGTTTCCTCGGAGTCGATGGATTTTGGGTCAATACAAAAAGCCATTTACTGATGGAGGGGTTGTCAAGGAGTGTATGAGTGCAGTAGCAGCTCTTATTTTCCTCAAAGAGAGAAGAACATAATACATATCTACAGTATTATATATCTGTATAATTAAATGACAATAAATATTGTCAAAATGTTCTTTCTTTATTTGATTTGACAGTCAGTTCTTGATTACATGCAGTCGTTAATACAACTACTAGGCTACTTCAATATATATCAAACTGATTCAAATGTGGAGAATTGAGACATTAAGTTGACGGTGTTAACTGTGTGACAAGTTTCATGGTTTAATTTGTCAAATTTCATTGATATTTTGTCAAGTTTCATTTTGTCAAATGTGAAGACGGTGCCAATGTGGAGGCTTTTTGTTGAAACAGGAAATGATGATTATTTATTTTTATTTAATTTATTATCATTTGTTGTAACAAGCAGAGAAGAAAAGAAATCCAGTCTTCCAATTCAGCGCTTCTGTACCTAATAGTTATTTTTGTGGTAGAAATATCGATATCGGCAAGTACACAAATGAAAATACTCGTACTCGGTTTGAAAAAAATGGTATCGGTGCAACCCTACTCAGGAGTGTGTCGGTCTGATGGCGTTCAGTCTGACAGCTCGACAGATCCTTCACTCATCAAATCAAAGAGAAATGTTCCACACTTCAACCCACAAAGACACATGACAGGACCAAACTACAGTAATGTGGTAGCAGCTCGTGTCTTCAGCATCTTACATGAGGACAATAATACAGAATTTACTAAACACAAAATCTGGGAGGGAGTCATGCTATGCGAGGTCGAGGTGAAGTCTGAACAAATGATTTTTGAGTCTTTTGCGGAAGATGGAGAGTGACTCTGCTGTCCTGACATTGGTCGGGAGCTCGTTCCACCACTGAGGCGCCAGAACAGAGAAGAGTCGCAACTTCACTGACCAGGCTTTGTTTGCTCTCAGTGATGGTGGTACCAGCCGACCAGCTGATGTAGTAGAGCAAAGTGCTCGAGCTGGGGCGTGTGGTCTGACCAGTGTTTGGAGGTAGACGGGTGCGGTTCTGTTGATGGCCTTGAAGGCAGCACCATCATCTTGAATCGGATACAGGCCGCAACAGGAAGCCAGTGGAGGTCACTGGCTTCCTCAATGCAAGGCATTACTGGTTTTGAAATCTGAAACTTTTCTGATTTCTGTGTATGCAGCAGTTGCTGTGGCTGCATGGTTAACTGACTGATTTCTCTCTTGTCTACTAGATTGGACAGCAACAGCTCCACTTCATCCTGTGAGTCCTTCAGGAGTGATCGGTCAAAAGACCAACCAGATAATTTCAAAGGAAGACAATCTACTGCAACGTACGTTTTTATGACTTACATTGATCTACATTTTACACATTTTACACACACACACACACACACACACACACACACACACACACACACACACACACACAGCTTATGATATTAGTCTATAGTTTATTATATTGCTAACTGTTTCCTCTATTTTCCTCCAAACTGCTGTAATCAGACGTGTGATGAGATGATAGTAGGTGGATAGCAGCAGCTTGTGCTGAAGAAGGAAGCTTTTACTAACTGAATGTTTTGTATAGTGTCACTACATGTACAACCTCTCACCTTATTCTTCACACTCCTCACTATCATATTTAAATCCTGCTGCTTTTTGCTTTCAACATTTCTATTCATTCTGATGATGGAGCCTGATAACAGTGCTGATTATTTGCTGCAGGTCAGTCAGAGTCTGATCTGTTGACCTCATATTTATTCTTTCACACACTTCTTAAATATATTGATGAAGCTGTTAACATCATTAAACCTTTTTCTGTTTGTAGTTAACACCTTCATTAAATAGTTACAGACCTGGGATTTGTGTTGACCACAGTGGTGTTGCACTCAGAAACTCTGGGGGCGCCAACGTGCACAAAGGGCCAGTTTCTACATAATGTTGCTTTAAAACCAGCCTGATACTTCCTTTGTTATGTAGACTCATCTCTTCATGTTGGATGTGATTGTGTGTTGTAACAATTATCTGAGACTTGGGACCAATCATTCATAGATAATTGCAACATTAGAACATTTTTCAGACGTCACCTTCTTGTTATTTTATTGAAAATTTGTTTCTTAAATAAGTTTCATTAAACTGACAAATTCACAGCATGTTATCTTGATATAAAATTACATATGCCATGATAAACATTTTTATTCATATTACTAACCTGCACTTGCAGTTCAAATAACATCCTGTGTTTCTTTCACAAAAGGGTCCAGATGAATTTCCCAAATACCCCGAAGCCTGTTGTCGAAGTTGTGATAGTAGTCTTGCTGATGTGGCTGATAACACTGCTGATTAATCGCTGCAGGTCAGGCTTCATTTCTTCATCCGAGGTTGAGGACGATATCATGATTAATAGTTATCTATTCTGATCTGTTTACCTCATATGCATTTTTACACATTTTGAAATACATTGATGAAGCTGTGAACAACATTTTCCTTTCATGCTAGAATGTTCTAATAATTCATGTTAAAGTGAGAAGTCAGGTCAGAGACAACAGCATAATGTTGCTGAACTTTTCTGGTGTCTACTTGGTAGTTTCTGTGAATCCAGTGCTTGTTGTGGCTGGATGGCTAAAAACTGACTTTGTCATTCAAAACATTCCAACCTTAATTTTAAAGGACAGTCTTCTCTCAGGTAAGTTTTTATTAACATTTAAATGTTACTGCATCTATGAACATATTGTGCAGTCACAGCACATGCACAAGTTCTGTTGTCTTTTTCCTGGATTAGTCCTGATCCTGATCTTGTGGTCTGGCTCAGCTTGTATTGTTTTTGTGCTTGTCATTTTGAATTATTGAATTTTTATTACCTCTGGATCCATTTTGGACCATTTTCACCTTTTTGGTGGCCTTGTTTTGCATGGCTACAATAAAACACCTTTGCACTAAAGTGCTATTGTGGTTAGACCATAATTTTTTAGGCAAAAGTATTGGACCTTAAAGCATTTTTTCTGACAATGTGATTGTGTGTTGTAACAATTATCTGAGACTTGGGACCAATCATTCATAGATAATTGCAACATTAATACATTTTTCATTCATCACCTTCTTGTTGTTTTATTGAAAATCAGTTTCTTAAATAAGTTTCATTAAACTGACAAATTCACAGCATGTTATCTTGATATAAAATTACATATGACATGATAAACATTTTATCCATATTTCCAACCTGCACTTTAAATAACATCCTGTGTTTCTTTTACAAAAAGGGACGGGATGAATCTCTCAACTACCCAGAAGTCTGTTCACGGAGTTGTGATGGAAGCCTTGCTGAGGTACCTGCCAGCAGCTTCTTCCACTGTTTTGTTGCTGACATCTTGTCTGCTGCTGCTGTAGTATCAGAGCAGCAACAGAGGAGAGACAGTGGCCCTCATTTATCAATCCAACGCAGAAACCAGCGCAGATCCGAGCGCAGAAATGATCTTACGACAGGGTTCACGTGTGATTCATGAAACGTTCGTATCTCGCCGATCACAGCGTAAGAATGATCGGGCGTTGATAAATGCGGCGGCTGAAAACAATCGTCATTTAAATACCACGCCCTTAAATATTCTCAGTTTAGAGGCCTCACCCCTAGAGTTTACGACATGGAGATGCGTAATACGTCCAAGAAGAGGAACTTCTCCGACCTGAATGCTTGAAGCATTTTGGCTGTTTAGCCTATATTTAAATAAATAAGGGTTATTTTACGGTTGCAGTCAAGTTTCTGTCGTGCGCTCGTTTATTTCTTTATTTAAATGATGTTCCAGATCATTCGGAGCCTGGCACGAGTGGCGTTGTTCAGGCTGGAGTCAGTCCCACAGAACCAGTCAAATGCGAGCTGTGCGTGCGGGCGCATGTCCTCCGCTGCCCGTGTAGGCACACCACCACGACCCTGGATTCTGTCAGCAGAGGTCTTGGAAAAACAAACCGAAATGTGTCGGTCAATGGCGGAGAGAAATCGCTCACTTAGGCCTATAGCAATAAACGACACTTTAAAAGAGAAACGAAAACCCGAAACGCGCATCACATGAATAAAATGTTTGACTAAAAATTGTGCATTGTCTGTTTCCCTGTATTGAATAGTTGCCAAACATAAGTATTTAACACTTAACATTTTACAAGTGATGAATGAGGTCCTGTCTCCCTCATGCAGCCTCCAGTTGGGGCTCTGCTGACCAGGCTCTCTGGGCAGAGGTTCATCTGGCTGCACCGGGACATCAGATGGCTCCCTGTTTTGCGCAGTAATGTGCAGAACCCCACAGGCTAAAATGATGCTGCAGACTTTCTCTGGTGTGTACAACAGGGTTCCCCCTGTGGATCCTGGACAGAGCCATCTGCCCTTAAGCAACCCGATGCAGCGCTCCAACGTGGCCCGTGTGCGTAAATGCGCATGGTTGAATCTGCGCTCCTGCTCTGTTGCAGGGTTTGCCAGAGGAGTTACCAGGTATTCCTTGAGGGGATAACCTTTGTCACCGAGCACATGAATCATTGCATGTATTGCTTGTAATTATGTCCCCTGCCTCAAAATCTTTCTCAAAATGAAAGAGAAATTAATGTTACAGCAACAAACGGTTAACCCCGTTAATTGCAAACTATTTGAAACTAGTAGGCTATCTTTAATGTCAGGGAAATATATTCTAATAACAACTGTCGGACTCCGCCAGATTTACTATGCTGCACCGCAAATCAACACGACTTGAAAACTTGCGTACACGAGCTGAGACCTGACGTGAGATTTGATCGTAGCCTCCGCTCACGTCCAAATTGATAAATGCCGAACTTTGCGTGGAAATGACCGTACGCCCAGTTTTCTGTCGTACGCTCGTTTGATAAATGAGGGCCAATGTGTGTGTGAATAGATCAGCTGGCAGCAGTACAGGTCAGGAGTGTGTCGGTCTGATGGCGTTCAGTCTGACAGCTCAACAGATCCTTCACTCATCAAATCAAAGAGAAATGTTCCACACTTCAACCCACAAAGACACGTGACAGGACCAAACTACAGTAATGTGGTAGCAGCTCGTGTCTTCAGCATCTTATATGAGGACAAAAATACAGAATTTACTAAACACAGAATCTGTCTGAGCGATTCTTCATCACATTTCTTCTAAAAACAGCGTCTGTCTCCAGCAGTGAGAGCCGGGCAGCTCCTGTAGTTTACTGCTGATGATTATGTGACCAGATTTAGAGCAAAACACTTGAACTCACATGTGTTTGTGGTCTTTCACTGTTGTGTTGTTGTAGTTACTGTCTCTGGCACAGTGTTGTGGAATCTCTGTCTGAAAACAGCTTCTGTTTGTTCTGTTCTGACAGGTCAAGAGAGGTTGTGTTTGATTTAAAAGAAGGACGACCTCCTCCCAGGTAAGCTTTTATCAACATACATTCATTAACATTTCAGTATATAGTTTATTATATTTCTGACTATATTCTCTATTTTTACTACAATTATTACCACAATTTTAACAAATATCTGAGACTTGGGACCAATCATTCAAAGATAATTGCAACATTACAACATTTTTCAGACGTCACCTTCTTGTTATTTTATCAAATATTTGTTTGTTAAATAAGTTTCATTAAACTGACAAATTCATAGCATCTTATCTTGATATAAAATTACATATGACATGATAAAAAAATGTATCCATTTTTCCAACCTGCACTTTAAATAACATCCTGTGTTTCTTTTACAAAAAGGGACTGGATGAATCTCCCAACTACCCAGACGTCTGTCGTTGGATGTGGGATGTAGCCCTTGCTGCAAACTCTCACTGTCGAACATCTCCCCGTGAGAGTTTCCTCCTCCACATGACAGACAAAACATTTGTAACCATATTGCTCGGGATGCACGATAACTTTTTATTTAAACCAATACCAATAACCGATAACTTTCAGCTCCTAAAGGCCAATCCCGATACCGATAACACACATATACATACATATATATGATCATGACCGAAGATCACGACATTAATACCATGAACAAACCCAAAAACCCTTTTGACTCTTTAAATGAAAATCATCATAATGCTTACAGGGCTGACATCACAAGTCCATATATCCATGGTGAAGTTTATGTCTTTCACGTTGTAGAAAACATTTGGCGATCACATCATACTTAGCTGGAAGGCACATCAGAAAAGTAGCGGCGGCTCTGCAATGTAAACCGTGGCTCCAAGTGATTAATCAGTCGAGAAGAGCCTCTGTCCTCAAGGAGGGTGAAGGGCGAGTTCTTTTGCGACATGAGGGGGTATTCTTGAATTTTCCCAGTCAGAAAGAGTTTTCTGATTATGCCAACGTCACTTGAACGCAGCATTCACTGCAGGCCATTCAGGTCTCATAGTGGGAGCGGGGCACTGCCGTGCTGACAAAATTAATATGTTATTGGGGCTATTTGTCATGATATTGGACTTATCGGAATGACGTAATGATTTCCTGTTATCGGCCTGATAATTATCGTGCACCCCTACATATGGTAAAATGTAATTTAAACTGGCAGGTTAACTTACATTCTGTGTTTAAATGACATTTATCCCTTTCTGAAGTACCTGCCAGCAGCTACTTTCATTGCTTTGCTCCTTAGATCTTGTCTGCTGCTGCTGACAGTCCTGTATCACTGTACTGCAGAGAAATTCTTTAACCCTCTGGTGCGTAGTGGTCACTGCAGTGGACGGCTATTTAAAAGTCATTTTAACCATAATGCAATGGTTTCTATGGTTGAACTGCATATCAGCCTCTCGTGTGCTCTCTGCTGCACCACTCCACTGAGATCTATTCAGTGGTCAGTGGTTCTAACTGCAAGTAGATTTTCTCTGAATCCAAGATGGCCACCAGGCAGCCCCACATGTTGGCAGCTGCTGGTATTATTATTTAAAAAAAAAAAAAAAAAAAAAAAAAATATATATATATATATATATATATATATATATATATGATGATATACTTTGGCATCTAAGTAATAATATTATTATTTTATTTTGGAAAATTGTATTTCAAATAAGTAGTAAATTGCAATTAACCATGTGTCCACTGAGGTGGACGTCATGCATCAAGTATATTTCCAATACACATTTTCCAAATACGTCTGCATGGAATGCTGTGTGCCACTCTGTGTGGATGCTTCGTAAACTTCCACAAAGGCTAGGTTTGATGAACTTAAGATAATACTGGATGAACTAAAGATCATACTGAGGTTATTTGTAAGCTTCACAATTGTGTTGTTCGTTTCTTATTCAGGCAGCAATAGGCATTTACAGTCAAAATGTGTCAAAGTATGCCAAAAATATTTAGCAAGGCATAAAAAGAAAAAAGTGTTCATTAATATGCCGTGAATCACAATGAAATTGTTTTTTACATAAACTTCATACTGTTGTATGTTGAGTGCTTTGGGATATGTAGTCCACTGGAGTGGACAGATCTGTAACTCCCTGAAAAAATGACATTTTCAGAAAAAAGAAAATGAAATCAGAGGGGTCGCCGTTTAGCTCACTTGGTAGAGCAGGCGTCCCATGTACAGAGGCTAAGTCCTCACTGCAGCGGACTCAGGTTCGACTCCCGGCCTGGGACCCTTTGCTGCGTGTCACTTCCCCTCTCTCTCCTCCCATTTCCTGTCATATCTTCAGCTTGTCCTATCCATAGAGGCCCAAAAAAATACTTAAAGAAAATGAAAACAGTTTTTTCATGCCCTAAGAAGCATAAAAAAACTTGAAAAAAAAAAATCTTGACTCAGGCTATCATAATTCATGCATCAAAGGGTTAAATGCTGAAAATGACAACCAAAGTTTGCCCTTTTGATCCTGAAAATGACTTTTTACTGTAATCTGATGTTTCCTGCATTTTAATAACTTGTTACTCAATAATAATCATGCTTATCAAATATACATTTTCCTACAAATCTTTTTTTCTATGTGATGAGAAGAATAATCAAAATGTGTATGTAAACATGTGAACTGTCAACAGAGCTTATAGCAGTTATACTACTGTTATTTTTTTTATTTCTAACGTTGCAGCTGTTAAAGGTGGAATAATTGAAGCTTCTTTATATACTGCTCTGGAGTTAAACCTATAAAATACATGCTTTATAAGTTGATTCATATTTTGTATTAATCAATGATCAAATGTAACTGCTATTGAAGGGAAATAAAAAGATCAGTATATGCTTATAAAATGTAGTGTGGTATTTTATCATGTGAGACTGTTTAAGGTGCTTGCTGAGACATTTCTCCACTGTCAGAGGAGATCAAGATGAGATGATTGTGATTTACACATTCAGAGGATGATTCAGTGAGAGAGAGACGAGGGAAGCTGACAGTCTCAATGTTATAAACTAAGTTATCAGTCTGGTGTTCTGCACTTTATCCCTGACTAACCATGTTAACCAGACTCCACACCATCACTAACTGTATCACCTGTCACCTGCAGAGTGCTGCATCTCTGGTGTCAAACCTGCTTCAGGGGACCAACAACTGGACTAACAACTGCTACAATGCTACAATGCTAATGCTAGCAGGCGAAAACCAGTAAGCTAGGCTAGGTTGAGGAAAGCTAACCGGGCAGCGACAGAAGATCGGTTCGAGAAAAAACGTACAAGTTATAAAAGTCTAAATTTAGCCACGGTACAAAACCAGTGGGACTATGAAAGACTCAGAAATCGAAGAATAAACAACTAAGACGGATAAACAAGGAGAGAGACTCGGTAAAAAACAACAGAAGTCCCGGTGAGCGTCACCGGAAATAGCGTCACAGCTCCTAAAAACTATGAGATATTTTTAACCATAATAACCTCTTAAAAGTGTTTTGTACTCTCTTGTACTTCTGTGCACTCTTGTCTCAAGAGTCACTGATACAACTTCGATAACAACATTTGCTCCAAAGATAGAAAATATCACATTATGGGACTTTAGGGCCTCCGTAGAAAACAAATAAGGTCAAATAATCAGAGATAATAATAATCTGTATCCTCTTTAGATAATAAACTCACTCACTCTCTGGTCATAGTTTCCATTGTTCCCAACACATCCTCTTTATTTGTGCACTGTGACTTTTCAGCATTACTATCAGAAGACAGACAATAAGGACAGAGGAATTAAAGGCTTCTGATAAAAGTTATTATCTCATAAAAACCTGCACACACGATAGAAAATATCACATTATGGGACTTTAGGAACACGATGGAAGACGAAAGAAGAAACACACAACACATGTTGTACTTCCTGTAATTGTTTCAGAGACAACCCCCTTTATTTTTTTGGACATTGGTCACATGAGAGCTGCAGACAGTTTCACTTGTCTCTTTGAGTGACGCTGTTCTTTCACCATCTAAAGGTATCGTAACACATACTTTATATATTTTAATTGATCTTGATGTATCATTCATTTATTTAGTTATTTAATTGAATTTGAACAATGCAATAAAAGAGTGGGCTATGTTTCTGAGTGAATGTATTGAAGTTCAAGAGAGCAGAAGTTTTATATTAAAGACCAGGATATGATTCTCATGTGAAATACTGTTGGAAAACTTTATTTGGAACTTTTGCTGAAGTTGACAACATTAATTCATGGAAGAGGAATCTTACAGGAGTGTAAAGTGAGCAGAGAAGCTGCATGAGGACTGTAAACTCTGTTTTACAAGTTAGGACTTGAATAAATGCAACGCTTCCACTTTGGTGATGACTCTGGAACAAAACAAAGAAGTGGTTACCATGTTGTTTACTCTGTCGGAAGTCTGCCTGTTTGAAGGAGAGTTTGCTTCTCTGCATTAGTTTTTATTTGGAGCAACAAGAACATTTTCTAGCAAAAGAAATGTATTTATTGACAACTTGTTTAAAGATTAATAAAATAATAACAAGAGTTTGGAGATTTGATGAAAGCAGTTCACTTCAGTTTCATTTTGATCTGTGACGCAGTTTGTTTGTCTGTTTTTACCCTCCAGCTACAGGAAATGTAACTAAGATTATTTTTTAACATTATTGTATCATCAGTTTATTCAATTGTGTCATTTAATTCAGAAATCAAACAAAGGAACAGGTCAGAATTTTGTTTTTGTTGAAGTCATAGAAGTAAGATGACATTTCTGTCTTTCCATTTTGAAACACGTAATGTTGACAATCCTGTTAAACAAGAACGCCAAAATACACTTCTGTTTTTCCAAATTCAAAACTATAAAATGGACAAAGTAATAACATCTGTTCATACAGTCAGACCCAAGCTCTGAGGTGACAGAAAGATCTCTGGATCAGACTGTACGTGACTGAGAATGGGTGGGGAAAGAAGCGGGTCGGCACCAAGCCCTGCAGAAAGTGAGCCAGAGTAAGTAATTATTATGTTACTTTACAGTTGTAGTTTATGTGAGCTGATGTGTTGCTGTGTGTCCAGGCAGAAAAGAGTTAAATATTCTGTTTAAGACACTTTAAGAATAATTGATTATCAGAAAGGTTGTTACACCTGTTCACCTGCACAGAACAGACAGATCAGTGAAAAGAACCAGTATTAGATAATGGAGTCACAATTCTGATCATGGTGCGTTCAGGTGCACGTCTTAAACTACATGGTTTTGTATGGTAAAGGACACGTGTGCCAACAGAGACATCATGGTGCATTCAAGTGCTCCTCCTACAAACTGGAAATGACACTTGTTAGAGCATAAAGGTCTAAGTCAAGTCTAACAGTAGCATAGTTGTAAGTACTGGACATAAAACAAAGTGTTTGAATATTAAAACGATTCGTCAAAATCAGTAAAATGTAACGTTAATGCTTTTTACTCAGAAAACCCACAGTTTTCACGTCTACTTGTATTTGTCTACAAGACAGACCTGCCACATCCAATATGGCGGCATCGACATACGGTCCAGAGAGTCAAAGCTGCGTCTACATATATATGTCTATGGTTTGTTCCAATATGACGCTTGTTAAATGCAGTATACCAAAAATACAGTTGTATACAGTACACAAGCCAACATGCTTCTCTGGTTGTTCTGACCCACAATCCTTTGCACAGCAGTAGCTACGTCACATAAGTCACAGTGTGTCGTGAAAATATAAACAAAGGAGAGAGAACACAGACATTTGACATAATGACAGATGACAGTGAGTTCAAGTGTGAGTATCTTTTCTTCGTAGTCTAAAATCACACACTGAGGCTGCAGCAGGTGTCGGAGCAAGAGGGTCAAAGGTCAAGACACACTGCAATGACTCAAAGTTACAAGAAAAAGTCTAAAATCTGAAACTCACCCAGAGATCAGCTTTCAGCTCTCCACCATCTTTAGTCATCACACTGTGTGTGTTGTGTTACAGACCAGAACAGCAGAGACCAGAACATCCAGAACTCTTCAGATCACGTCCCATACGCCGTGCAAGGTAAGTCATTATTTTGTTACTTTATAATTTTAGTATCTACAGCCCCATTCACATTCACACTGCCTTTTCAAGGCGGGAATATTGCACCTTTATTCCGCCTCACCGTCTGTATGAACGGCTTCGTTCCTCCTCTGATCCACCAGCAGACGTAGTATCAGAGCAGCAACAGAGGAGAGACAATGTGTGTGTGAATGGATCAGCTGGCAGCAGTGCAGGTCAGGAGTGTGTCGGTCTGATGGCGTTCAGTCTGACAGCTCAACAGATCCTTCACTCATCAAATCAAAGAGAAATGTTCCACACTTCAACCCACAAAGACACGTGACAGGACCAAACTACAGTCATGTGGTAGCAGCTCGTGTCTTCAGCATCTTATATGAGGACAAAAATACAGAATTTACTAAACACAGAATCTGTCTGAGCGACTCTTCATCACATTTCTTCTAAAAACAGCGTCTGTCTCCAGCAGTGAGAGCCGGGCAGCTCCTGTAGTTTACTGCTGATGATTATGTGACCAGATTTAGAGCAAAACACTTGAACTCACATGTGTTTGTCATCTTTCACTGTTGTGTTGTTGTAGTTACTGTCTCTGGCACAGTGTTGGTGAATCTCTGTCTGAAAAGAGCTTCTGTTTGTTCAGTTCTGACAGAGCAGAGGTCAGACCTAATTTTAAAGAAGGACGACCTCGTCCCAGGTAAGCTTTTATGAACATACATTCATTAACATTTGACACACACACACACACACACACACAAAGCTTATGATATTAGTATATAGTTTATTATATTTCTGACTATTTCCTCTATTTGAACTCCAAACTGCTGTAATCAGATGTGTGATGAGATGATAGTAGGTGGATAGCAGCAGCTTGTGCTGAAGAAGGAAGCTTTTACTAACTGAATGTTTTGTATAGTGTCACTACATGTACAACCTCTCACCTTATTCTTCACACTCCTCACTATCATATTTAAATCCTGCTGCTTTTTGCTTTCAACATTTCTTTTCATATAACAGTGTTGATTATTTGCTGCAGTTCAGCCTTCATTTCCTCATCCAAGGATGAGGACGATGCAGTGATTAATAGTCATCTATTCTGATCTGTTCACCTGATATACAATCTTATACACACTTGTAGCTGAAATACATTGATGAAGCTGTGAACATAATTTTGCTGTGATGCGAGAATAATGTAATAATTCACATTAAAGTGAGAAGTGAGAATTTTGTGATTCATATTCAATCTGATGGATAAGTAATGCAAGCTTTAAAAAAGAGATTACATACACACTGTGAGAGACAAAATGAGATGATAACAGGTGTGTGTGTGTGTGTGTGTGTTTGTTTCTTCCTTCCAGAGTCTCTCTGGAAAATCAGCATTCTGCCTCGACTGAGAGTGACGGACGAGATGGTCACACTGAAGAGTTAAAAGAGAGAAAGTTCTCTTTTAAACAGATGTAAGTTTGAACTAATCATTACATTATTATAGTGGTTATTAACACATAACTTTTAACTTCTTCTTCGACACTTCACTTAAATATAATATTATAAAGGACCATAGGTTAGAGTCACATCATAATAATGATTATTACTCACTGCAGGGTGGGAGATGGTGTCAAACGTCTTCTCAGGAGGGTTTCAAAGAACACGGGGAGACGTAAAGGTGAGTATTTACAGTCTTCAGACTGTCTGTGAGTCAAACTTCTTACATTTCAAAAGATTAACAAAGCTGTGAATATCATGAAAACTCAACATTTTCAGTAATACTGCATTATTTTTTTTCTCTCACTTGTATCTGAACTAGAAGTCACGACAGTGAAATCAACTTTTTCTTCTAAATCCAAACCTGCGAGAATGATCCCAGACGATGGAGCAGGAGTGGAACTGAAAAGTTTCAGGAAATTACTTTAAAAAGAGAAATTATTCTGTAGGAACAGAAATAATTTGACTCTGTGTATCCAGCAGTTATGCTTAAAGGATTCACAATGTTACTTCACACCCTGATCGTTTTCATTTGATGTTCTTTGATTTTGCTGAAAACCAAACTTGTGTTATCAATGAAGTATCAATCATAAAAATGATCAACCTGTTAAATCACTTAGGAAAGTGAGTAGCCTAATATGTGAAAACTGACTTGTGAACGTCTTCCTTCATGCTGATGACACTAGATTACTTTACAAATGATGTAAAGATGATTTGTTGAAAGCTGTTTGAGGAGGAAGATGAGAGGAGTCTCCCTGCTGCTCAGGAGTTTGTTGTCTGAGGTGGATGATGGAGACATCGTGAACACAAGGGAGCACATTTTCAACTTTTTATCTCCTGTTACCTTTTTTTATTCAGGACATTTTCTTAAATGCACTTTTGTCTGACTGGTTTCTCTGTTGCACTTTTATAATTTGTAACTTAGAATCAGTTTGTCTCATTAAAACCACATAATCCCACTTGTCTGTGTTTGATTGTTGTCTATGTGAAGGATCGTACAGTCAACCGATCAATAACCTGAACTGCAAAGTATTCTAGTGTTTAATACAGAGGGTTTGTGTAAACTCAGCAGAGCTCAGAGCAGCGACACTACTGTGGACTCTGAGATAAAGAATGACTCTTTAAACTTTATATCATGAGAAGTTGACAGCTCCCAGATCAGCTGCAGGCTGGTTCACAGGATGTTACTGCATGTATTTTTTTAATCGTGGAGGAAGTACTCAGATATTTTACTTTAGCAAAATAGCGACACCACAGTGTAAAAATAGGAGTACAAGTAAAAGTCCTGCATTCACAATATTACTTCAGTGAAAGTACTAACATCAGAATACTTATTTATACTTATATTCATGATAATTATTGATGTATTAAGGGATAAGTTCACCCAAAAATGTTTTTTTCTGTGCTGTCGTCAACACGGATTGTTTTATTCTGAAAATTAACCGGATATTATGATGTTGTTTTTCGGTGCGTCACTTCCGGTCTGAGCCTCTCTTTGGCATCCAGCCAATAGAATCCCTGTGGGATGAGTAGTTCCTTTACTTTTAAGATAATTATGTACACAGTCTTGTACCTTTGCTTTTTTTTCCGTTTTCCGAGATTTTTTTTGAGCCGAATTAAATGTTTTATGGTCACGGTTCATCTCGTAGTTTATTGGCTTGGTTCCAGGCTTAAAACTCTTTATATAAGGATTTTATGAAACGTCAATGGAGTGAATGAACGGGAAATTCACTTCCGGAACCGGAGCCGTTAAAAAAGTGGGCGGTTACTGTTGAGCTCTGATACCAACTGCCGTAAACCGCCGAGGGAGTCCGAGTCCTCGCGAGCGGCGGGAAGAAGAGTATCAGTGCATCGTTTTCATCCCAACATGTCACAACAAGTCGCTCCGTCATGCCTCATTCACCTGTAAGTAAACACCTCATATTATCTGACTGAACGGACACAACCAACATAGCCATTGCTAGCACTGATAGCTGTCAAGCTAGCTTTGTTAGCATCTAGACATCGTTTTGAAAGTGTATTGTGATGTTGTAACTTATTGCTCGTTAGCTAGCAGCAGCAGGCTAATGTAACATTAGATATGGGAAAGCTAAGACATCAAAATCAATTTGTCTTATTAAAAAACACATAATTCTACATATTTGTGTTTCATTCAATCAATCATCTAGTGTTTAATACAGAAGGTTTGTGTAAACTCAGCAGAGCTCAGAGCAGCGACACTACTGTGGACTCTGAGATAAAGAATGACTCTTTAAACTTTATATCATGAGGAGAAGTTGACAGCTCCCAGATCAACTGCAGGCTGGTTCACAGGATGTTACTGCGCGTTAGGAAGAGATCTTTAATGACACAGGAGGAATTATTACTGCAAGAAAGACCTGCTGTAATGTTGTATTTGCAGCTGATTGCCTGTTTGAACACTGATGCATTAAAGCACAGGTGGAGTCTGGTGTGCAGGCTACGCCACCTTGTGGTGGATGTTACCAGCTGCTCTTTAAAGAAAATCTGACACTGTATGGACTTGTTTTAAAATACTAAAAACATCTGAAGAAAAAGATTAAATGGCTCCATAGAGCATGTCCGGCCTCTGAACCTACTGTTGAGAGTAGTTGGCCTCTTTTAACCCATATCTATATGACTGATAATCACTGATGTATATTTAATCTAGTAATAACGTGGCTGTAGGCTGGGATTTCTAGATCTGCAGATTTTTTCATTTGTTTCAAACTATTTTTCAAAGCTTTTGGGAACAAAATGACTGTTTTATGTCACAAAACACCAAGTTAACTGAGATGAAAAGACCACACACAGTGTTGATGTCACTATTCATATTTGATTACTGTTATCAATAAACTATTTTTCCTGTTTCTGCTTTTCAGGTTGAGTGTGTGTGTCAGGTGAAACTCATGTCAGGGTTGTGTTCACAGGCCCTAACCTGACTCTACTCCTAACCCTGACGCACATATAAAAGCATACTGTAGGATAACAAAAACAAACTAAGATTTAACCATAATTACCCCTTAAAATTGTTTTGTAATCATGAATCAATACCTTTCTGTTATGTAATTTATTCTAATAAATCATAACGTGCAGAATAGAAGAAATTCTGATTCAACCGATGTCATCTCCGACAGATATTGTTTAGATTATACAGATTATTCCTTGTAACTCCAGCCCGGTCCAGGCTGACCCACAGGGCTGTAACACAGTAATGTTACAGGTGCATTGACAAATTGACATTTGATGCTTTTATTATTTAAAGAGAGGACAGGAAGTAAGAAGAGGGATGAGACAAGAGTCACTGATACAACCTCCATAACAACCTTTGATAGAAAGATAGAAAATATCACATTATGACTTTAGGGCCTCCGTAGAAGACAAATAAGGTCAAATAATCAGAGATAATAATAATCTGTATCCTCTTTAGATAATAAACTCACTCACTCTCTGGTCATAGTTTCCATTGTTCCCAACACATCCTCTTTATTTGTACACTGTGACTTTTCAGCATTACTATCAGAAGACAGACAATAAGGACAGAGGAATTTAAAGGCTTCTGGTAAAAGTTATTATCTCATAAAAACCTGCACACAAGATAGAAAATATCACATGATGGGACTTTAGGGACACGATGGAAGACGAAAGAAGAAACACACAACACATGTACTTCCTGTAAATAATTAATTTAATTTTCAGAGATAAATAATTTTATTACTGTGGCCCTTGGTCTGGAGGAGGAGCTGCAGATAGTTTAACTTTTGAATGTTTGTCTTTGGTGTGACGCAGTTCTTTCACCATCTAAAGGTATTGTAACACATGCTTTATATATTGTTATTGATTTTAATGTATCATTCATTTATTTAGTTATTTAACTGAATTTGAAAATGAAAAAAGAAAGTATGTTGAGGACTTTGAGCTGCAGGTTTGTGGAGTAGAGCTGACGACAGAAAAGAAAACAGCGAAGGGAAAAAATAAAAGTAGTCTGTGTTTCTTTTAAGAGTGAATTTATTGAAGTTCATGAGAGCAGAAGTTTTATATTAAAGACCAGGATATGATTCTCATGTGAAATACTGTTGGAAAACTTTATTTGGACTTTGCTCCTCTGCATTAGTTCTGAGTTGGAGCAACAAGAACATTTTATATCAAAAGAAGTTTATTCTTTGACAACTGGTTTAAAAAATAATAAAGTAACTACAAGAATTTGGAGATTTGATGAAAGCAGCTCACTTTAGTTTCATTTTGATCTGTGACGCAGTTTGTTTGTCTGTTTTTTTTACTCTCCAGCTACAGGAAATGTAACTAATATTATTTTCTAAACATTATTGTATCATCCATTATTCAATTATGTCATTTAATTTATAAATCAAACAAAGGAACAGATCAGAATTTTGTTTTTGTTGAAGTCATAGAAGTAAGATGACATTTCTGTCTTTCCATTTTGAAACACGTAATGTTGACAATCCTGTTAAACAAGAACGCCAAAATACACTTCTGTTTTTCCAAATTCAAAACTATAAAATGGACAAAGTAATAACATCTGTTCATACAGTCAGACCCAAGCTCTGAGGTGACAGAAAGATCTCTGGATCAGACTGTACGTGACTGAGAATGGATGGGGAAAGAAGCGGGTCGGCACCAAGCCCTGCAGAAAGTGAGGAAGAGTAAGTAATTATTATGTTTCTTTACAGTTGTAGTATATGTGAGCTGATGTGATGCTGGTGTTGCTGTGTGTCCAGACAGAGAAGAGGCAAATATTCTCTTTAAGATGCTTTAATGAATAATTGATTATCAAAAAGTTGTTACACCTGTTCACCTGCACAGAACAGACAGATCAGTGAAGAGAACCAGTGTTAGATAATGGAGTCACAACTCTGATCATGGTGCGTTCAGGTGCCAACTCAAACTACATGGTTTTGTATGGTAAAGGACAGGTGTGTCAACAGACGTCATGGTGCGTTCAAGTGCTTCTCCTACAAAATGTAAATGACACTTGTTAGAGCATAAAGGTCTAAGTCAAGTGTAACAGTAGCATGTGAGCACTGTGAGTCAAATCTACTAACCTCATTTTATATTCTTACACACAATTGTCTTGTGTGTGTGTTTCTTCCTTCCAGAGTCCTTCCTTCAATGATTTATATTCATTTAAGTTCTAATAATCAGAATCATTGAGACAGAAAAAGTCTTGAAATTAAAATAAGACACTGCAGCTGCAGTGAAGTGAGAAACTCCATGACAGAAGATGAGACACTTCATATCATATTGTATACAATAACATTTTGTGGAAAAAAAAAAAAGTTGAAGTAGGCTACTAGTATAACTATGCAACATATATGATGCAAGTCAGTCGTCTTTATTCAAAGTTAAATTAAATGAAACAAGCTGACAGTCGACAGAAACATGTAGTAACACTGGTTTGGTCCTTTTAAACATGTCTATGTATTTATGTCCACTAAATTTCCCTCCTCGTGACAAATAAGTAAGTAATCTTGCATAATACATGATGCATATTTATAATAGTAGCCTCCTGCAACTTCACTTTAATTATTATTTTTTTCACCATGAAATGTTATTATTGTATACAATATAGTAAGTGTCTCATCTTCTGTCATGGAGTTTCTCACTTCACTGCAGCTGCAGTGTCTTATTTTAATTCGAAGACTTTGTTAATTCTTGTCTCAATGATTCTCATTATTAGAACTTAAATTAATATGAATCACTGAATATAAAAACAATTTGTCAAAATCAATGAAATGTAAACGTAAATGTTTTTTTAATACAGAAAACTCTCAGTTTTCACGTCTACTTGTATGTTTTTATAAGGCAGACCTGCCTCATCCAATATGGCGCCAACGTGGACATACGGTCCAGAGAGTCAAAGCAGCGTCTACGTATATATGTGTCGATGGTTTGTCCCAATACAGAGTATGTTAAATGCAGCATGCCACAAACACCAGGATGTCCTGCTACACCCAGTCGCATTTTGCAGGATGCACGCCAACATGCTTCTCTGGCTATTCTGTGTTTCAGCCTAGTACAGCAGAGACCAGACTGTTCAAAACTCATGGTACCTGGAGAGATCAACGGGTCAGATGTTCGATCAGGTTTCAGACACCGTGTAAGGTAAGTCATTATTTTGTTACTTTATAATTTTAGTATCTACAGCCCCATTCACATTCACACTGCCGTCTGAAGGTGGGAATATTTTACCTTTATTCCGCCTCACCGTCTGTGTGAACGGATTCGTTCCTCCTCTGATCCAACAGCAGACGTAGTATCAGAGCAGCAACAGAGGAGAGACAATGTGTGTGTGAATGGATCAGCTGGCAGCAGTGCAGGTCAGGAGTGTGTCGGTCTGATGGCGTTCAGTCTGACAGCTCAACAGATCCTTCACTCATCAAATCAAAGAGAAATGTTCCACACTTCAACCCACAAAGACACGTGACAGGACCAAACTACAGTAATGTGGTAGCAGCTCGTGTCTTCAGCATCTTATATGAGGACAAAAATACAGAATTTACTAAACACAGAATCTGTCTGAGCGACTCTTCATCACATTTCTTCTAAAAACAGCGTCTGTCTCCAGCAGTGAGAGCCGGGCAGCTCCTGTAGTTTACTGCTGATGATTATGTGACCAGATTTAGAGCAAAACACTTGAACTCACATGTGTTTGTGGTCTTTCACTGTTGTGTTGTTGTAGTTACTGTCTCTGGCACAGTGTTGTGGAATCTCTGTCTGAAAACAGCTTCTGTTTGTTCTGTTCTGATCAGGTCAGAAGACGACAGACCTAATTTCAAAGAAGAACCATCTCCTCCCAGGTAAGCTTTTATGAACATACATTCATTAACATTTGACACACACACACAGAGCTTATGATATTAGTATATAGTTTATTATATTTCTGACTATTTCCTCTATTTTACTACAAACTGCTTTAACCCTCCTGGGTCGTTGAATGCGCCGGCGTGTCCAAATATTGTGACCGATTTAAGATGATGGTGCAGCAAGACGAAGTCTGAGTGAGTTTCGGTTTCAACTTATGTATTAGTGCGGCCTTCAAACTATATACTAGTTTTTAAATTGTGTTGAAAGGTCAAGTAAAACGTGTGTGCGTGTCTGGAGTGTACAGTTAGTGTGTTTTTTGGCTTTGTGTGTCAAAACAAGGAGGAGACTACTGAATGTGGAGCAGGCAGTGCAGCTCCTCATTGAGCTGTAAGGAGCTGAGGGAGACCTGAGCCTGAGGCATTGCCTGCATTTAAATGTAAATAGTTACATATCTAAAACTAAACTAACATTTCAAAAACTTATGCACAAATTTTGGCAAACAACTATTTATATTTGCATACTGAGTAATAAAAATGGTTCGTTAAACATATTTGTGGTTTTCACAGTAAAAAAAATCGAAATTTTCCTACTCGGATTTGATGTTTTTTGTGTGATTTTAGGTCCATTGTGTTAATACAGTCTGTCAAAATGAAAAAAATACCTACAGTCACACAAGATGAGGTTGTGCTGAAAAATATGAAACCAAACAAGGCAGGGTAAACAGTTTTTAAGGTAAAATATAATGGTAAAATCAAAAGTGGTCAAAAACGACCAATTATACCCTGGACCTCAGAGGGTTAATTAGATGTACTGAACGACTATCCAAAGTCTGAAAACTATAGTCGCAGAGAGGCTAAGTAAGGGAAAAACTTTTACCTGCCAGACGCACTGGTTGTCGATGAATCAAGGCTCCATAAACACATTGCATTTGAATATTTGTTGTAGATCAAACACAAACAAAACGGAGCGAAGCAAAGCGGTCAGCAAAGTAGGACTTTCCCCACTCACCCTCTCAATTCATTCAATCAAAACCGCCAGGTAAAGAACAGCTGATTTTTACTACCGCTGACGTAACGCCCACACCATGCGACACATGTCCCCGTATGTGAGAAACAATAAACTTGTAAAGGCATGCACCCAATACCGCAAACCACGAGCTGGCACCTACAAGATGTGTGATGAGATGATAGTAGGTGGATAGCAGCAGCTTGTGCTGAAGAAGGAAGCTTTTACTAACTGAATGTTTTGTATAGTTGCACTGCTTGTACATGCTTTTCTGGCTATTCTGACCCACAATCCTCTGAGCATCAAAAGATATGTCACATAAGTCACAGTGTGTCGTGCAAATATAAACAAAGGAGAGAGAACAGAGACATTTGACATAATGACAGATGACAGTGAGTTCACGTGTGAGTATCTTTTCATCATAGTCTAAAATCACACACAGGCTGCAGCAGGTGTCGGAGCAAGAGGGTCAAAGGTCAAGACACACTGCAATGACTCAAAGTTAAAAGAAACAGTCTAAAATCTGAAACTCACCCAGAGATCAGCTTTCAGCTCTCCACCATCTTTAGTCATCACGCTGTGTGTGTTGTGTTACAGACCAGAACTGCTGAGACCAGAACATCCAGAACTCTTCAGATCAGGTTCTGTGAGCCTTGTAAGGTAAGTCATTTTTTTGTTACTTTATAATTTTAGTATCTACAGCCCCGTTCACATTCACACTGCCTTTTCAAGGCGGGAATATTGCGCCTTTATTCCACCTCACCGTCTGTGTGAACGGCTTCATTCCTCCTCTGATCCTCCAGCAGACGTAGTATCTTGTCTTCCACTGTTGTGTTGTTGTAGTTACTGTCTCTGGCACAGTGTTGTGGAATCTCTGTCTGAAAAGAGCTTCTGTTTGTTTTGTTCTGCTAGCTCAGAAGAGGCCATGATTAATTTAAAAAAAGGACCATCTCCTCCCAGTTAAGCTTTTAAGAACATACATTCATTAACATTTGACACACACACACACAGAGCTTATGATATTAGTATATAGTTTATTATATTTCTGACTATTTCCTCTATTTTCCTCCAAACTGCTGTAATCAGATGTGTGATGAGATGATAGTAGGTGGATAGCAGCAGCTTGTGGTGAAGAAGGAAGCTTTTACTAACTGAATGTTTTGTATAGCTGCACTGCATGTACATGCTTTTCTGGCTATTCTGACCCACAATCCTTTGCGCAGCAGCAGAAATGTGACATAAGTCACAGTGTGTCATGAAAATATAAACAAAGGAGAGAGAACACAGACATTTGACATAATGACAGATGACAGTTAGTTCACGTGTGAGTATCTTTTCTTCATAGTCTAAAATGACACACTGAGGCTGCAGCAGGTGTCGGAGCAAGAGGGTCAAAGGTCAAGACACACTGCAATGACTCAAAGTTAAAAGAAACAGTCTAAAATCTGAAACTCACCCAGAGATCAGCTTTCAGCTCTCCACCATCTTTAGTCATCACGCTGTGTGTGTTGTGTTTTACAGACCAGAACTGTGGAGACCAGAACTTGCAGAACTCTTCAGATCACGTTCTGTAGGTAGTGAAAGGTAAGTCATTATTTTGTTACTTTATAATTTCAGTATCTACAGCCCCATTCACATTCACACTGCCTTTTCAAGGTGGGAATATTGCACCTTTATTCCGCCTCACCGTCTGTGTGAACGGCTTCGTTCCTCCTCTGATCCACCAGCAGACGTAGTATCAGAGCAGCAACAGAGGAGAGACAATGTGTGTGTGAATGGATCAGCTGGCAGCAGTGCAGGTCAGGAGTGTGTCGGTCTGATGGCGTTCAGTCTGACAGCTCAACAGATCCTTCACTCATCAAATCTCTCTGTCTGAAGCAGAGATTCCACAATAATACTACGACTGCTGAAGCTCTTTTCAAATCTCTGTCTGAAAAGAGCTTATGTTTGTTATGTTCTGATAGCTCAACGATACACAGACCTCATTTCAAAGAAGGACGACCTCCTGCCAGGTAAGCATTTATCAACATACATTCATTAACATTTGACACACACACACAGAGCTTATGATATTAGTATATAGTTTATTATATTTCTGACTATTTCCTCTATTTTCCTCCAAACTGCTGTAATCAGATGTGTGATGAGATGATAGTAGGTGGATAGCAGCAGCTTGTGGTGAAGAAGGAAGCTTTTACTAACTGAATGTTTTGTATAGTGTCACTACATGTACAACCTCTCACCTTATTCTTCACACTCCTCACTATCATATTTAAATCCTGCTGATTC
>JBBNBP010000236.1:0-100774 GCA_039737535.1 Lagodon rhomboides | reverse complement strand
TATAAATCTTCTGCCTGCTCTCTCTCCCACAGTCTTCCCACAGTGTGAAAGTCAAACATGGCAGCAACACCACAACACTGAGACATCTGCTGAACCTGCACATCATATGTGTCACCAAACCATTTATTACCATCAGCATCAATATGTTTGAGGTCATTCAGAAACAGAGTGTCTGTCACAGTTTGTCCACCAGAGAGCGCTGACACTCTGATCCATTCAAGATCACATCAGACTTTATTGATCCTCACAGACTTTATTGATCCTCACAGACTTTATTGATCCTCACAGACTGAGAGGTCAGGAAACAGAAACAGCTCTTTGAATGAAGAAAATACAAAGATTAAAGATTAAACAAAGGACAGATGACATTATAAAGATATATGTCAGTATTTAAATCCCTCACACTGTATGATTGTGTAAATATTTGAGTCCTGCAGTAGAAGTATAAAGGAACATGTGAGATGAATAAGTACAATATATATAATAACGATGTGGTATATAATCTCTATATGTGTTGTTCATGTGACAAACACACAGGAATGATATGAAGAACACATAATAGAAAGAAGACAACACTATGATGCAGCAGGCTGGATAATAATATACAAGAACAATAACACAAATATAGTGTTAATATATTGTTGTTTAAAGTGATATTAGTCATCTAAAGCAGTGTAAAGTGGAACAGTGTTCGATGTTGGTTTGTATTTATTGACCACGACTCTAATAATCACACTGCTGATCTGTATGTGGGTCCAGTCCAGTAGGGTTCTGATCCACAGAACTGGATCACTGCTCTGTAGATGAAATAAAAAGAAATAATGTGTCCACAGAGAAGATGTGAAAAGCTTTTATCTCTTCAGTCAACATGAAATCTCTTGAATGATGAATCCACACACAGAACAAAGATTCACACTTTGACTCGTCAATCAAATCTTTAATGAAAGCGGCTGCAGACGAAGAGTTAAAGACAAACTGCCAGGACAACTTTATGGATCTGAAGCTTTAAAGGCAGCGTCACAATAAAAGCAGATTATTATTATTATATATTATTAATGTGTGAACGGAACAAAACAGACTCAAACAAGCTGTTTCCTGTTTTCCACACAGAAACTGACTGATGGTTACAGGATGACGTCCATGATGAAGTTTATACAGCGCACATTTCATCAGCTTCAGCAGGATTAAGAACTTTATCACTTCAGTATTTGACAGCAACGATCAACAGGACTGTTTGTTCAGTGATGATTTAATCTGTCAGAGGACGTCACAGACATTTATCTGGCTTCAGTTATTAATAAGAGCTGCTCTGCTGCTTGTTGCTTCACATCAAGACATTAAAAGCAGAACTGGTCATCAAAACCAACTTTTACTGTGATCTATTTAACACTTTCTGTATTTGTTGAACTGCCTCATGATTTCTTGGACACTTCAGTAATCCCTGCTGAGTCTCATGGAAGAGAACATGAACATCCAACACAACGTTCTGATAGGTTTCACTCCACTTTTTGATGTCAGTGGAAAAGTCGACATCTCTGGTGTGATGCATCAGCACTAAGATGACAGGTTTATCACCTGAAAAGACAAATATGAGACAAAGTTCAGAGATCGACTTCCTGTGAAGAAGAACGTGCAGAGAACGTTTTTCTTAAAGCACAAACATCAAAGGACTGAACGAACATTCATGAGTTTCATTCAATTATTTTTTCTCTCATAACGACCATGTTCTCAACGAAGCTGCGTCATTTGCTCAGTCATCTGTCCACACTTGAACCTTACAGTGACTGAATGTGTCCCTCAAACACTTTTTATAAAACAAGCTGTATGTTAAAGACATTAGAGAGTAATAGTTTGTAGTGGAGCTGGACACAGAGCTGCTGTGAAGTGACTGGAGGACTCATCTTTGAACCTGCTGCAGTTCTTCACTGCTGTCACTGAAGAGTTTTGCAAATGTACAAGTAGAAGAGCAAAGTATCTGAGCTGACTGTGTACATGTTCACCGACTGTACGTACAGCTGGAGAACCAGAACCACAGGCTCAGACAGAACATGAACTCTGGTTCTGAGAGTTGGAGACTATAATCAGAATATAATCTGAACATAATCCCTGTACAGATTAGTCTGATAACAGTAAGAGAGAGTTAGAAACAAGTCTTTCATTACCTGGAATCTTTCTCATGGCTGCCGGCACATCTGATCCACCACGAGATGTGATTGGACAGAAGACGATGATGATGTCACACTGCTGACAGTCTGTGATCTCCACCTTTGTTAAGCCATTTCATTTTCTGCACTTTTGCCAGTATTTCATCATCAGCACCAAAGGTCTGACCAGTAGTGACTGAGTGGACCTTCACTGTGTTTACAGGTGGAATCCTCGAAGGTGGTGATGAAGATGTAGAGCTCTTTCCTGGAAGATAAAATCCTTCATTAGTTCAACAGCTGAGACATTTGCATTATGACAGCAGCAAAGTGGAGATCAAAAACAGAGAGCATCAATTAAAACAGTAATAATTAATTAGTAAAAAAGCAGTTAGACCAATATAAATAAACACAACTCCAAACATATTTACACCATCACACCGAGATAAACAAACTGTGAACATTTATTCAGAAACAACACTGAAAAGAACCTGGTAGGAACATGACACTCACCTTTGGACCTGGGCAAAGACCACCCTGAGGTTTTCTTTCCTAGCGAACAATAAAGCAGAATTCAGTCAGATCCAGATTCATATTTGTGTGTAACTGTTACTGAGTTTGATTTGTGTCAAATAATAATAATAGAGGAAGTATTCACATCTTTTATTCAAGTAAAGGTTCTAATACTGTGAAAATACTCTGTTACAGGTACAATATGTGTTCTTATCAAAGTGAATTGAAATGATCAGCAGTCTAGAACTTGTGCAGTAAAATGTCCTCTGTGACTGATAAACCTGAACATATTCTAATATTGAATTATTATTAATGTTGCAGTTAGTCGAGGTGGAGCTGATTCTACCTTCACTTCCTGTTGTGGGTTTAACCTTTAAAGCATCATATTTTATTAACATCACATGTTTTATAACAGAAACAGATCCAGGAGTCTTTCTCACTTACATGAACTTTGTGAGATGTGTTTTTCCACATTCTGGTTAATAATTCATGGATCATGATGAAAACAATCAGGTGTATTTAGGTGGCTGTTGTCTGTGAGAGAGTATATTTGATGCAGGAAACAAAAACCTGGATCCAGCTGATTTAAATATGTTGAGTATGATATTGGATCAGGCTCGACTGAATTACAGGGGACTGTTGGGTTCTACTCGGTGCCATTCAGCTGTGTTCTGTAGTAATCCAGTCTGTTCAAACAGATCTGTGCCAGAACACAGACAGGACGCTGTTCTAGCGGGTCAAGCGGAGCAGAACAGTCACAGAACGCATCAAAAATCCACAACAAACAAACAAAACTAAAACTGTCGTTTCAAACTGAGCATTATTTATTGTCATTTATTTATCAAAGCATTCACAATAATCAGTACAGACACACACACACACACACACACACACACACACACACACACACACATTCAGGCAACATTCATTTGCGATTAAGATAGAGGTGATGTATTAGTGACCCCCACAGATGTGTGGTTTTACTGCTTTCTGTTGGAGCCCAGATCCCTTTGGTTCCTACGTAACTCGGACCCTGATGCACTTTTCTTGAGAGAGCAGCTACATCAGGCTCTGCAGTGGGTGATGAAAAGTGTCTGGGAGAGTTCTGGATCGGTTCTTCTATCTTTCAGACAGAACTGTTTCTTTGTCGTTTGGCCCCAAATGTCTGAGACTGCTGCTTTGTCCTTCAGTGTATTTATTTTAATTATTTTGTGTGTTCTAGATCCGTTTGTGCTCATGATTTATTTTTGTATTTTTATCAGCATTGTCATTTGTCAGTTTCATATAAATATATTATAAGCAACTGTTTAATTGTAATTGATCAGCATGGCAATAAAAAACAAACTTGAACAAGCTCCAGGCGGGTCCTCCTCCCTCCTCCTCCCTCTCTTCACTGGGCCTGACTCTGCATCCTGTGGAGAGAGAGGAGACAGAAACAGAGAGCTTCCAGCAGATACAAGCTTTGTGTATGTGTTGTGTAAGTGTGTGTTAGAAACACATCAACAGTTTAAATGTATATTAAGTTAATATTCACTAACTATCTGAATCATCTTAATGCTTGTAAATGACCAGCAGGGGTCTTGGTTTATCGTCATACATGTTCCTGGGTCTTCCCAGGTGCCCCGGAAGCAGTATAAGGGTATCAGGTGTGGTCATACGCTGCCTTTGTTTGTGATGCACACCTGCTTTGATTGTACGCACGCCAAACCTTGCCTGAGTAGCCACGGGGTTGAGGAGATTAAGAGAATGAATGAGTATAGTACGTAAAAGTATGTTTAGTCATGACACGATTGTGTGTGTAAGCATGACTTTAACTGTGGTGTTTGTTTACTACCAGAAGACATGAGATGGAGCCGTTACTTGTTGGATTCCAGAGTTTACGCCCTTGGTAGGCGAAGTGAGGTAAATGTTTGGCGTGTTTTTAAATGTGTACGTGGTTACAATGAAGTATTGTTAAACTGTATGATTATTGATGAGTAGCGGGAGTATAATTTGAACTTGCTGTGGAGTATTTTAATGTGTCATTTTGTAAACGCAATCTTTCATGTGTGTGTTTTAGTTTCACGGTGCCAGATGATAAATAAAAAGTGCGCCAGTCGAGCTCCAGCCTATTGTCTTGAATGCCAGGGGACCGTAACAATGCTTATTGTTCTGTTCAGGTGAACTATGTCTCTGAGTGTGTCAACAATAAAGATGAAGTTATGAGACGAATGGAACAAAAGTGGAGACATTTTGTTCATTTAATAGTTTTAATGTTTGACAATAATTTGCCTTTAATAGTGGTGTGCACAGACCTTTTGAAGGGCAGGGGCGAAAAGAAAAAAAAGGGCACATACAGCGCGTTCTCGCCACTGAAGAGGGCACTAAGTTCTGCGTGTTCTCGAGGGCACTTTAGACATGTTTATATGTTATACAAATGTTACATTATATAGCCTAAAACAGACTAACTAGACAGACTACTTAAGTTAGGTAGGATGTAGTTAGGATCAGCATCCACGAGAACTGTGTAGATTCAATGTTGGACTGTGAAGAACACACAGAGACATGAATGTATGAAGGAAATAAAACCCTGGGGGGTCTGGGGGTCGTCCCCAGAACTCTTTCAATTAAGTAGATGACATTTCCTGTATTCTAGTGCATTTTAACACCATATCAGCACCCGAAAATTCCATCTGGTTCGGTGAGATATAGTTCTGGTTCAATATAGATCAAAAAAGTGCCCAACATAAAAGTCATTGCAACAGTAATGTTTAGTATTTCTTGGTCTTTATAGTCTTCTGGTGTGTTTTTTTCACCCAAGAGAGCAGTTGTGTTTACCAACAAGAAGGGCACGCGTTTTGGCTCCAAAGAGGGCACTTTAGCATGCGTTTTGGCTCCAAAGAGGGCACTTTAGCGCACGTTTTGGCTCCAAAAAGGGCACTTTAGCGCACATTTTGGCTCCAACGAGGGCACTTTAGCGCACGTTTTGGCTCCAAAAAGGGCACTTTAGCACGCGTTTTGGCTCCAAAAAGGGCACTTTAGCATGCATTTTGGCTCCAAAAAGGGAACTTTAGCACGCGTTTTGGCTCCAAAGAGGGCACTTTAGCACGCGTTTTGGCTCCAAAAAGGGCACTTTAGCATGCGTTTTGGCTCCAAAAAGGGCACTTTAGCATGCGTTTTGGCTCCAAAGAGGGCACTTTAGCGCACGTTTTGGCTCCAAAAAGGGCACTTTAGCACGTGTTTTGGCTCCAAAGAGGGCACTTTAGCACGCGTTTTGGCTCCAAAAAGGGAACTTTAGCACGCGTTTTGGCTCCAAAGAGGGCACTTTAGCACGCGTTTTGGCTCCAAAGAGGGCACTTTAGCACGCGTTTTGGCTCCAAAACGGGCACTTTAGCACGCGTTTTGGCTCCAAAAAGGGCACTTTAGCATGCGTTTTGGCTCCAAAAAGGGCACTTTAGCATGCGTTTTGGCTCCAAAGAGGGCACTTTAGCACACGTTTTGGCTCCAAAGAGGGCACTTTAGCACGCGTTTTGGCTCCAAAGAGGGCACTTTAGTGTGTTTTGCCAACCAAGAGGGCACTTTGGCACGCGTTTTGGCTCCAAAGTGGGCACTTTAGCACGCGTTTTGGCACCAAAGAGGGCACTTTAGTGTGTTTTACCAACCAAGAGGGCACTTTAGCGCACATTTTGGCTCCAACGAGGGCACTTTAGCGCACATTTTGGCTCCAAAGAGGGCACTTTAGCGCGTGTTTTTCAACAATTGGGCCCCCCCTTGTGCACACCACTGGCCTTTAATACTCTTTATACTCAGAAATTAAGATTTAAAAGTGAACCTCTACCTGCCACTGACATATAAATGTTCAGCTCCACCAACAACACTTTCTTTGTTGTTGTAAGTTATCTGAACATATGAATGAAGATATTGCTGCTGAATAAAGACAGAGACTCATGCAGGATGTTAACTCACCTCTGGGGGTGAGTCATCTTCGATTTCATCGTCTGATGATGCCTGGTTACCTTCACCACCATCAACAGAGGTACCTTCACCTGTGGACACAGTGTGATGTGTTGGTTAACACATGGATTAAAGTGAAAAAAAATCTTCTGACTGAAATTTTATTCGCGCTACAGCCAAGTCACGTGCAGTGTGTGAAACATGTTCCAGGTTAGGTTACTTGACACCTGCTTAAGAAATACAAATGTATAAGACTTCAGCACCAAATGCAGCCACCACGTTTAAATGCTCGACCAAAACTGTTTTATAGGAGGAGGATTTTAAACAGCTGTTCTTTTGCATCTTTTGCTATTCTATTTTTTGTTGTCTTTTCAATTAGTTTTTTTTTTTTTTGCAAAGCTTGTCTCATATTTTAATATCTAAAGAAAAATGAAGCATCTACATAACTTTTTCATTACATGTTTTTTATTTTACATGTTTTTATTTTTCCTATTATTTCAAGTAAACCTTTTATATATATATATGACAGGCATGAAAACGGGTCAGGGGTGAAAAAGGTGATAAGGATATTATCCCTCTAGGGGGGTCCGGGGGCATGCTCCCCCGGAAGAAAATTTTGAATATTCCATATTTTAAAGCATCAAACTGATGCATTTTGAGATGCATTTTTTGCCAACCTGGGGAGAGCTGGAGAAACTTAACTTCAGCCATGAATCAAAAATATTATGGCCTCCTTACTAAGTATTTTGCAAGACATTTCATGCCAGCCTGTCACTGGGTCTAACATTTACAGCATATGAGGCACAATGTGGTAAGGGCTTAATGCATATAGGGATGCAGACCACCATCAGAAGCTGAAAGCACTGCTGGCCTCAGCGATTTTACCTGACTGAATTTGGTGAGTGATGGTTTCAATTATTTTGATATTTTCTGGTATATTTAAGTTACCCAGGAGCTCTGTTGACATAGGCTTAGCTAACGTTAGCTACAGCTTGATGAATTGAGTCATTGAACACAGCAGGAGAGAACGCAACGTTAGACAGCTAGCACTAAAGCTCCGGTGGAAAATGATTAGCACTAGCTAACGCTACCGTTAACGTTAGCCTAACATTAGCTAGATATGGTTACTAAAGTTAACGGTAGCGTTAGCTAGTGCTAATCATTTTCCACCGGAGCTTTAAAGCTAGCTGTCTAACGTTGCGTTCTCTCCTGCTGTGTTCAATGACTCAATTCATCAAGCTGTAGCTAACGCTAGCTAAGCCTATGTCAACAGAATTCAGTCAGGTAAAATCGCCGAGGCCAGGAGTGCTTTCAGCCTCTGATGGTGGTCTGCATCCCTTGACGTGTACGCTCTGGTCAGCACGAGCGAAACGAACTGCTTGTCAACCAATCAGGTTCCTTTTGGCACGCGCACCTGTTCGCAGTGCACTGAATCAGCTGTATTCGAAACCACCGTCCACACCGCTTTATACAGTATGCAAGTTTCCCAGAATGCATTTCGCGGCAACCAGCAGCGGTAGCGGTAAAGCTGCTAAAAGCTGTTTTAATTCTCGCTTTAGCGCTGTTAATACATACACAAGTTTTAATATTTTTTTATGCGAGAAAGTACCTATTTAGATCCTTAATATGCGATTAGTTTATCCAAATGACGCCTGTTTGTAAATTTGTTCCGACGTTTTCGGAGATGTGAAGAGTCACCTGTGGGACCAGCGCTCCGGGAGGTCTCAGAGACAGCAGCCCATCTCCTGATGTGATGGGCCGGTCAACCTTCGTCGTCATCCCGGGTGTGACAGCGAGCACCTACATTCCGCTCGGGTCATGCGCGCACGCGCACTGTACACAATATCATTGGCTCAACAGTCTGACAATCTGCCAATAAAAATGTCAGCAGCGGACCCCCCCCCCAAATTTTTTTTCTCTTCGGATCTACATTGATCTCATAAGTGGCCTCTGTGAACTCCAAATGACGGAAATCCGTCGTAGCGACGGAGAACTTTAATCCATGTTAACAGTATGTTTAATCAGATTCAGGAGATGGTTAAAACAGTTAAATGTGTTTTTCACATCATTCTGTGATTTGAACAGAATCTATTGTGACTTCTTTTCCTTCATTAAACAAGTTAAAGTGCACATTTCCTGTCTGTGTGTAATGAGTGGAGCAGTGTCAGTGTTTCACAGCTGAGTGTCTCGACTGTAACACACACAGTGCTGTGTAGACACAGTTTGAGTGGAGCAAACTGGAAACATCTGGATCTAAAGCTGATCACTAATCAGTGTTCCTGAAGCTGTTGCTCCTGACTGACATGTTCTTCTTCACTGTGTTTTCAGGGTGAATGAACACACGAACACACACACACACACACACACACACACACACACACACACACACACACACAAATTCATGTTAATTACACTGTTTGTTTTAATCCTAACTCTACATCTATCACAGGTGCTGAATATTGTACATTGTGCTCATCATGTCTTATTGTCTACATGGTTTTTTCCTCATGATTCTGGTAAGATGCAAAATGAATTGCAGTAATCTAGAAGGGAAACATAGTTTAAATATAAAACGCAGATGTACAATAATGATGTTTTGAATGATACACAGGAGCAGTAATTAAGGGGACTGTTGGGTTCTACTCGGTGCCATTCAGCTGTGTTCTGTAGTAATCCTGTCTGTCCAAACAGATCTGTGTCACTTTGCTTTGGGATCATCTTCACTGATTGGACCACTGTATCCAGATCAGCTCCAATCAGGCTGCTTCTTCTTCCTCCTCCTCCTCCTCCTCCTCCTCCTCATCATCATCATCATCATCATCATCGTCGTCCTTGTTATCAGGATTTGTTGAGGTTTAGCAGAAACTAAAACAGGTTATTAGATTATTTCCTTTCAGCAGGTCAGCAGGATAAAATACCTGGTGGTGCTCAGAGCAACTTCCTCTGCCACCATGGAAGAGAAGTCTGAAATGATTTTTAAATCCAGATGACAGACTGTGTTAGCTCCCTGACTGCAGCAGAATTATGTTGCTTCCTGTTTCCCTGGACAGCAACAGTAGAGACACAACATGTTTCTACATGTTGAAGATAGAAAGAAGTAGAAAATATATATGTTTACTGTGTATGATCACCTTTCCCAGCCTTCTTGTATCGAGCTTCAACCTCTTTAAAGAAGTTAAAAAGCTCCTTCGGGTCAACTGATGTCTTGGTGATGCACTCTGTCAGACCTTCATCATCTAGAGGATCTGGAGAAGAGACATAAGTGTTATTTGTTAATCACAGTCACATCTTCTTATATCTGTAATACATTGATTGATGTTATATGCTTTTCCAAAGCCCATGATGAATATGATAACAACGAGGCAGCGTATGTCACCCGGATTGGCGTTACCGGGGCCCCACCCTGGAGCCAGGCCTGGGGTTGGGGCTCGCAGGCGAGCGCCTGGTGGCCGGGTCTGTGCCCACGGCCCGAAGGAGCGACGTGGGCCCGCCCTCCGGTGGACCCACCACCCGCAGGAGGGTTCAGAAGGGGCTGGTGCATTGTGATTTGGGTGGCAGTCGTGGGCGGGGGCCCGGCGACCTAATCCCCGGACGGTGACTCTAGCCATGGGGACATGGAATGTCACCTCACTGGGGGAAAGAGCCTGAGCTAGTGCGGGAGGTTGAGCGGTACCGGCTTGAGATAGTCGGGCTCACCTCCACGCACAGTCTGGGCTCTGGAACCCAACTCCTTGAGAAAGGCTGGAGTCTCTTCTACTCTGGAGTTGCCCGCGGTGAGAGGCGGCGAGCTGGTGTGGGCTTGCTTATAGCTCCCCATCTCAGCCGCCATGTGTTGGAGTTTTCCCCGGTGAGCGAGAAGGTCGTTTCCCTGTGCCTTCGGGTCGGGGACAGGTCTCTCACTGTCGTTTCAGCTTACGGGCCGAACGGCAGTGTAGAGTACCCGGCCTTCTTGGAGGCCCTGGGAGGGGCACTGGAAAGTGCTCCAACTGGAGACTCCGTCGTTCTTCTGGGGACTTCAATGCCCACGTGGGCAGCGACAGTGTTACCTGGAGGGGTGTGATTGGGAGGAACGGCCTCCCCAATCTGAACCCGAGCGGAGTTCTGTTATTGGACTTCTGTGCTAGCCACAGTTTGTCCATAACGAACACCATGTTCGAGCATAAGGGTGTCCACAAGTGCATGTGGCACCAGGACACCCTAGGCCGGAGGTCAATGATCGACTTTGTAGTCGTGTCATCTGACCTCCGGCCGTATGTCTTGGACACTCGGGTGAAGAGAGGGGCTGAGCTGTCAACTGATCACCACCTGGTGGTGAGTTGGATCCACTGGCAGGGGAGGAAGCTGGACAGACTTGGCAGACCCAAACGCGTAGTGAGGGTCTGCTGGGAACATCTGGCGGAAACCTCTGTCAGGGGGGTCTTCAACTCCCACCTCCGGGAGAGCTTTGACCAGATCCCGAGGGAGGCTGGGGACATAGAATCCGAGTGGACCATGTCCTCCGCCTCCATTGTTAATGCGGCAGTACGAAGCTGTGGCTGAAAGGTCTCCGGTGCCTGTCGAGGCGGCAATCCCCGAACCCGGTGGTGGACACTGGAAGTAAGGGATGCTGTCAAGCTGAAGAAGGAGTCCTACCGAGCCTGGTTGGCTCGGGGGACTCCTGAGGCAGCTGATGGGTACCGGCAGGCCAAACGTGCTGCAGCGCGGGCGGTTGCAGAAGCAAAAACTCGGGCCTGGGAAAAGTTCAGGGAGGCCATGGAGGAGGACTACCAGTCGGCCTCGAGGAAATTCTGGCAAACCATCCGGCGCCTCAGGAGGGGGAAGCAGTGCTCCACCAACTCTGTTTACAGTGGGGGTGGGGAGCTGTTGACCTCAACTGGGGACATTGTCGGGCGGTGGAAGGAATACTTCGAGGACCTCCTCAATCCCACTGACACGCCTTCCGTAGAGGAAGCAGAGGCTGAGGGCTCAGAGGCTGATTCATGCATCACTCAAGCCAAAGTCACTGAGATATTCAGGAAGCTCCTCAGTGGCAAGGCACCGGGGGTGGATGAGATCCGCCCTGAGTACCTCAAGTCTTTGGATGCTGTGGGGCTGTCTTGGCTCTATTTAAAAAGGGGGACCGGAGGGTGTGTTCTAACTATCGGGGATCACACTCCTCAGCCTCCCTGGTAAAGTCTATTCCAGGGTACTGCAGAGGAGAATTCAGCCGATAGTCGAACCTCGGATTCTGTTCATTATTTTTATGGACAGAATTTCTAGGCGCAGCCGGGGGCCGGAGGGGGTCTGGTTCGGGAGCCACAGGATTTCATCTCTGCTTTTCGCGGATGATGTTGTCTTGTTGCTTCTTCGAGCCAGGACCTCCAGCATGTCCTGGGGCGGTTTGCGGCAGAGTGTGAAGCAACTGGTATGAGAACCCGCACCTCCAAGTCCGAGGCCATGGTTCTCGACCGGAAAAAGGTGGCTTGCTCCCTCTGGGTTGGGGGAGATTGCCTGCCTCAAGTGGAGGAGTTTAAGTATCTTGGGGGCTTGTTCACGAGTGAGGGAAAGATGGAGCGTGAGATTGACAGGCGGATCGGTGCAGCGGCTGCAGTAATGCGGTCGTTGTATCGGTCTGTCATGGTGAAGAGAGAGCTGAGCCGAAAGGCGAAGCTCTCGATTTACCGGTCAATCTACGCTCCTACCCTCACCTATGGTCATGAACTTTGGGTCATGACCGAAAGAATAAGATCCCGGATACAAGCGGCCGAAATGAGTTTCCTCCGCAGGGTGGCGGGGCGCTCCCTTAGAGATAGGGTGAGGAGCTCTGTCACCCGGGAGGAGCTCGGAGTAGAGCCGCTGCTCCTCCACATCGAAAGGAGCCAGCTGAGGTGGCTCAGACATCTCTACCGGATGCCCCCGGGACGCCTTCCTTGGGAGGTGTTCCTGGCATGCCCCACCGGGGGAGGCCCCGGGGAAGACCCAGGACACGCTGGAGTGACTATGTCACCCAGCTGGCCTGGGAACGCCTCGGGGTCCTCCCGGAAGAGCTGGGGGAAGTGTCTGGGGAGAGGGAGGTCTGGGCGTCCCTGCTCAGGCTGCTGCCCCCGCGACCCGGCCCCAGATGAAGCGGAAGAAAATGGATGGATGGATGGATGGATGGATGGATGGATGTTATTTGTATTTATCAGGGCTATAACTGTTTGTGTATTTGTTACAGTACAGTGGTGATGGTCTGGTGGACACAGCGGTAAGCAGACACAATAGTGTGTGAGGTTAGCAACATGTGCTACGGTCAGCACAACAAGCTGATCTGTGTGTGAGCACATTAAACAGTGGAGCTGAAGACCTGCCGGTGTCCTTTAAGTACATCAGTTATGTGGGAATGATTTGTGTTCAGAGTCAACAGAGGCAGAGTTGTTGATAAAACAGAACCAGTGCCAGATTATATTAGTTAATAGGACAAATAAGACACTTCTTATTAAATCTTCACTGCTCTTCTATTTCGTATTAATATTTTGAGTTGTAAATGTTTCTTCTTCATTATTTGGCTCTCCTGGTTTGTCCTCTGTGACCTGTGTAGTGATACAATCCAGCTCTGGTTTGGAGTCACTGGTCACAGGACATGGAAGCTCTTAGGAAAAACGCCATTATGTTAAAATATTTAAGAACAATAAATACAAAACACATTAACAACCAAAATAAATGTGAAACATTAAATCAGTTTAGTAATATTTTGTAATCATAATATTTACTAACATCTTCCAGTCAGTATGAAGAAACATAGTTTTTGTGTAACTCAAACAACAGAGTCATTTACTGATGGTCCCTCAGTCAGCCTCCAGAACAGCAGGAGGTTCTGGGAGGCAGCTACCCGTCCTCCTGCTGCCACCACTGCTGACACTGAGGAAGAGACGTCTCTGTGTGTCTCTGGAGTGAATGTCTGTTCAATATCCAACATAAAACTAACTTTACCGTGATTTGATGGAAATGGAAATATGGCTGAAAGATCTACAAGAAGCAGCAGGTTAAGAAACCAAAACTAAGTGACAGGTTCTGTCTGTCTGATCGATCTGGTCCATTTCAGTACTGTGGACAGTGTCACACACACACACACACACACACACCTTAAATTATCCGTGGACCTACTTATTTCATCATTTCACAGCACAGACACTGACTTACTTGTGTGGTTTACAGTCAACATGCTAAAATATTTAGACACTAAAGAGAATAAAGCACAGCTCAGCTCATGTTTCCTGCGCAAAACACTTCAGGTGTTGTTGGGTGACATGACAACTCTGAGTCTCTTTTTACAATCAGGTTTAAAATGACTCCAAAATCAGCATGCAAGAGATTTTTGAGAAACTTCAGTGGAAAATAAGAGGACAGGATAGATAACATTAAATATTACACATACTGTATTTGATAGTGACAAAGGAGGTGATCAATTAAGTGCTGGTCCCAATCTGGGAGGTCCAGGATGCTGTTCTGGCAGGATCTGGCACTAATTAAACCATGAACATGCTAATCTTGATGCTGTGAATGTTCACATATAGCCTCAGTGGAACTAATGATAATTATCTCCTACTGGATGAAATGTGACTCAGTGTCTCTCAGGATCAGGAAATCAGAGACTGCTGATCAGCATCTTGAGCCAGACTAACTCCTGACATCCTGGATCAACTGTATCTCTATATAAATGATGCTTGTTGCTCAAACACAGACAAAGTGGACGACAGTATTTAGCAGATGTTCAATTTCTAACACTAAGTGACTTTTACACACCACCACTCTCTACAGCTCCTGATGAATCTTTGTTAAGTTTTTAAGTGATGAGTCTGTGGAGAAGCTCGGCTCTGTCACACCTGAAGCTGCATGTTTCATCACAACTCTAGCACTGAAGAGGAGAAATGTTGTAAAGGAGACTACAGCAACTATGAAGCGCTTATGGCAGAGACACCTAACTGCCACAAGACACCCAGCCACAGTCTGTTCACCTGCTGCCACCTGACAACAGATACACCTGTACCTGCTGCTGCACCACCAGACTACACAGCAGCTTCACTCCTCAAACACCAGACTCTTTAATTCATCAGCTGCTCTCTGTAGAATAGTTTAGTTTTTCTTATGAAGCATAAAGGAATTTACACTCAGTTCCATTTTACAACCCTGGTGTTGTTAATGACAAATAAATGAACCTTTAATTTGTATCATCCTTTTGTTCATCCAGCGTCTCACAGACATGTTTTTATTTCTATGATGAAAAGGGTTTAGTGAAGTTTCCAGAGAGCAAAAAGCAGTCTGAGTCCCAGCAGGAGGATTATTTTCTGTTTGTTCAGAATAAATGAAATGTTTCTTTATACATTTAGTTTTTGTGGAACATAATTAAACTGAGCTTTAACTCCAAACTGTGAATGAACCAGTGTGACTTCTTTGTACCGTTACAGCCCTGATATTTACACACAGTAGAACTGGGGAGAAAAGATTTGTAGTTTAAGTAAAACACATTTATTAAAACAATAAATAATTGTACCTACATTTATATGATGTTGACATCACAGCTCTCAGGTCCTTTAGGATCTCTGGGTTCACATCGTCCTGCATCAGAAACACAAAACCTTTAGAAGTGACAACATGCAACAAGTAAACACAGACAGCAGTTCAGTTAATTATAATAATCATTACATTCAGTGGTGGAAAGTAATTAATCACATTAACTCTTGTACTGTACTAATCTGAGGGACTTTCACTTTACTTGATTATTTCCATCTTCTGCACATATTCAGAGGAAATATTACACTTTTTAAGTCACCACTTCATCACAGGGCTGACATGTAGGGACAAACAACCATTCATGGTCACATTCACACCTACAAACAATTTAGAGTGACAGATTAACCTCACTTGTGTGTCTTTGGGTTGTGGAGGAAGCTGGAGACAAACCACGCAGACACGAGGAGAACATGCAATATTTTCCGTTACAGCAGATACACATATGATAATAGAGTTTTGTGTGTGTGTGTGAGAGAGAGTAAACGCCAGTAATCACTGGGACAAACAGTTAAAACGTTTTTTTTACACAAAGAAAGAAATATATTCATGTAAAATGTTTGCTGAATTAACAAATGTATGCCCAAATAGATAAAAATGTGTTGGAGACAACATTTCACAAAGTTTATTCAGTTCTGTCTAATGAAAAGTCTTAAAATTGAGAGTTTGTAGTGGAGTCTGGTAACTTTCTCCACTTTCTTCTTCCCCCAAAGAAGTAGCCTGCTAGTTAAAGTTTCCTCAATTTGAATAATTTCAGTCAGTATGTAAATTAATTTGGTGTAAATGTTGAAATCAGTTGAAACAGTAACCCCTTTCACACAGGAGAAGACGCATTATCTCCGCAGCGGCGGTTCGGCAATTCTCCGCCGATAGCGATTCACACAGAGCGAAGCAGCTCCGCATTAAAGACGAACCGACGTGAATTCACACAGAAATCCGGCGCTGCGGCTCCTAAAGAGGCGCGACGGTATACGTCATGATGATGACGTCGGTGTGTTTTCAAGGTGTTTCCCCGGTGTCCCCCTGTCAATCTAAACCCGCGGATAGTTTATAATCATATGGATGCTGTTATAATGTGTAGTGATTGAGATCCTGACCCACCAAACATCCTGGAAAGTGATGTCGCGCTAAATTACATAATTAAATAATCGCCATCAGTGGACTGGAGGCTGTCTGACTCGTGGGGACGGAGGCTGTCTTCCGGGGGAAAGTTCACGGAGTCTCGGTCTGGAGGTCTGACCGTCGCGGTGATTTATTTTCATCACAAACACTCGTGAGTTTAAGTTTTTTGCCGGTAACAGACGCTGTTTTTCTGGCAAAAATGTGTCGGTCAGACAGACGGGAGGACAGAGGCTTCTCCGCGTATATCTGCGCTATTTTTTTCCTCATATAAGTTGCCAAAGACAGTTATAGTTACTACGTTACTGTTGTTTGGCCCTGTAACGTTGCTTTGTGGGACATGTCTCTGTATTAAGTTGTGTGAAGGACCTGTGTAGTTCACCGACCGTCCGATCGACACGCCCTCGATGACGCGCGCCGGCTTATCCGTTCACACTGGTTCGGCTCGCCAATAATGCGGCCCTGATACTACCTCCAGAGGCGGATCAGCGCCGGAGCGAAATTTCACCCCTCGCCGCATCGGAGAGATTCACACTGGGACGGATGCGGAGAATTGGCGCACAGAAGCCGCACCCAAACGCCAGTGTGAAAGGGGTTACTGTGTTCAAACAGCTGATGGGAGGTGAGACGCACCTCAGACACCAAAGCAGACAGGATGAATTTAAACATGAAAACCAGACCACTTTTACAGTGATGCTGCAACAAACCGTCACTTCTTAGAAGGAATGAAAATCTTGATGTTGTTCATTCAGTGCTGAATTTACAAGTGTATGTTAAGTTTTTCCCAAACTCTTAAACTCACGTGGTTTGTAAGGGAGTCTGGTCATATTGTCGTTACTGGTGAATGCACCTTACGTGATCCATGACTTTCACACACACATTGCTGAGATGAAAACACAGTGGACACCGAAAATAAACTACAGTTCCCATGATGCTCCACTAGCTCAGAGGGCAGGCTGCTCATTGCCACTGAAGTGGGAGAAACCTTGAGCTACTGCAGGCATCTCAGCAGGGAGACAGAGGAGCAGTTCAGCTCCTGGCTCTGCTCAGAGGCGCCACTGGTAACAGAGACTTATAATGGACTGTGCTGCTGATAGTCAGCTATAAAGTATAATAATTGATACCAGTTTGGGTTTTGTTATGTGTCTAATCTGCAGCTATATTAAATTGGAAAATGATTTGATGATTAATGTGTGTTAATTGAGCACAAATGCTGCAGGTAGAAATGTTTAGTTCCCCTCACCCTCTCTCTCATCCTGTTTCCTGTCATATCTTGAGCCTGTAACCAGTAAAGCCATAGAGAGGCCAAAAAAGAAAGTAACACACACACACACACACACACACACACACACACACACACACACACAGACACATGATTTTTTCTCATGATTTATTGATTGTTCTTTTTTCTGTTTTTATGATTGTATTTTTTATCAGCATTATCATATGTCAGTTTCATATAAACATATTATATAAGCAACTGTTTAACTGTAATTGATCAGCATGACAATAAAAACAATCTTGAACAAGCTCCAGATATTTTGGACCCTTTCTCCCACAGTTTCATCAGAGTCTACCTGCCTGCAGTCTGACCTGTTCAGGCTGGACCTCCACTGCCTCCTCAACCTCGTCTACTGTGGGTGTAAAGGAGAAACCACACTTTGGACACTTCACTGGGTCTGAGTCTGCATCCTGTGGAGAGAGAGGAGACAGAAACAGAGAGCTTCCAGCAGATACAAGCTTTGTGTATGTGTTGTGTAAGTGTGTGTCAGAAACACATCAACAGTTTAAATGTATATTAAGTTAATATTCACTAACTATCTGAATCATCTTAATGCTTATTGTTCTGTTCAGGTGAACTATGTCTCTGAGTGTGTCAACAATAAAGAAGAAGTTATGAGACGAATGGAACAAAAGTGGAGACATTTTGTTCATTTAATAGTTTTAATGTTTGACAATCATCTATTTTCCTTTAATATTCTTTATATTCATGAATTAAGATTTAAAAAGTGAACCTCTACCTGGCTTGTGAATATTCTCATTCATCCAGGTCATAGTTATCTCAAGGAAATTGAATTGAAAGCAACTGGATTTGGTTTTTGTCTTGAAGACGTTTCACCTCTCATCCGAGAGGCTTCATCAGTTCCTGCTCCCTTGACTAGGCTGAGACTAGTCCAACTAGCCGGTGTGGAGTTCCAGCTATTTAACCTCTCAGGAGGCGGTCACAAGGCCACTGATGTCTATGGGTTGTATGTGCTCCATTATTGCCAAACGACAGTCGTTAGTATGGTCGTTGGGGATGGTGGAAAGTTGGTTTCGACTTCGTTAGTGCTCTATTGTGTTGTAACGACAGTCGTTCGAGTCACATGAGGCCCTTTGTGCACAGCCATTATTCTTAGAGGCTAAGTTGTTCCCAGGAGATTCAACAACTTAGCCTCTAAGAATGCTTTCGATTCAATTTCCTTGAGATAACCTCTACCTGCCACTGACAGATAAATGTTCAGCTCCACCAACAACACTTTCTCTGTTGTTGTGAGTTATCTGAACATATGAATGAAGATATTGCTGCTGAATAAAGACAGAGACTCATGCAGGATGCTAACTCACCTGTGGGGGTGTGTCAACGTTCATTTCATCGTCTGATGGTGCCTGGTGACCTTCACCTGTGGACACAGGTGTGATGTGTTGGTTAACAATATGTTTAATCAGATTCAGGAGATGGTTAAAACAGTTAAATGTGTTTTTCACATCATTCTGTGATTTGAACAGAATCTATTGTGACTTCTTTTCCTTCATTAAACAAGTTAAAGTGCACATTTCCTGTCTGTGTGTAATGAGTGGAGCAGTGTCAGTGTTTCACAGCTGAGTGTCTCGACTGTAACACACACAGTGCTGTGTAGACACAGTTTGAGTGGAGCACACTGGAAACATCTGGATCTAAAGCTGATCACTAATCAGTGTTCCTGAAGCTGTTGCTCCTGACTGACATGTTCTTCTTCACTGTAGTTTCAGGGTGAAGATCACCATATTATCTATAACCCAGTTATGAGTCTGAGCCCGGTGTGGATCAAAGGTAACCTGGTTTTTCCTGCATGATAACAGCCATGTGAATAAAAGAACCAGCAGGCTGCAGGCTGATGATCAGGCTGTCTGTCGTCTGCTCTCAGTATCAGCTCTGTGCTGCAGCCTGGGCAGGGTTTTCTTTGGAGACAGAAGACTTTTAAACAATAATTCTTCTTCTCCCATGATGCACCTGCAGCTGATGGTGCAGTGACATCATACTAACATATTAACCAGTTATTATTATTAGGGCTTTACTGTTGATATGAACTGTGTTATCACTGGAGTATGTCGAGTCGTGCTGGCTGAGCACTCAGCTGATGCAGAGTCCTCCTCCTCACTAAAGGCAGACCAGGCTGTAAAGTTTACAACGGAGATGCCTGGACAACTTGCAACTTACATGAGACAAACTTTCAGCTGTGATCGATAAATGTATGGCTGCAGCTTGCAGGTTGGTTAATAGTATTTGGAGAAACTTTCCAAGTGTCCAGTTGGACACTACATCTGTCAGTATTACTGATAAATGTTACATTCAGGTCAGTGTGTTCATCTGTTGTTGCTTTTTGGACGTGAGTTCGTCATGTTTTGCTTTCAACATATTTTCTGAGCATGCAGGACCTCTGAGGTTATTCTGGAGAAAATCTGTTGTTTTTTTTATTGTTGCAATAATAATAAACATACATTTGAATAAAGCATACAGTGCTGTGAAAAAGTATTTGCCCCCTTACAGATTTCTTTTGTTTTTACTTTTTTGTCACACTTAAATGTTTCAGATCATCAAACAAATTTTAATATCAGACAAAGGTAACCTCAGTGAATACAAAAAGCTGTTTTTAAATGACAATTCATTTTTTAAGTGAAAAAAGATATCCAAACCAACCTGGCCCTATGTGAAAAAGTAATTGCCCCCCCCCCCCTTGTTAAATCATGAATTAACTGTGATTAACCACATTTTTTGGAAAGCGGAGTACAATTTCACTAGCTCCACCCAGGCCCGATTACTTCCAGACCTGTAGAATCAAGAAATCACTTAAATAGAACCTGTCTGACAACATGAAGTAAGCTAAAAGATCTCAATAAGCAACACGTCATGCCCCGAGGTGCATTACTTTTTTTTTTCCAATTCTGTTTTTATTGTGATTTTCATGGTTCACGCGTTCATTCACATATCAATTCACCAATCTCATCCATTCATCTGTAAATTACAACTGAATTGCACCGTAATACGTCCAAGATTCCACTGACAATACAGATAGGTATGATTGGTCCTCCCTCAATTACACAAAAGATGAAATTAATAAAATACAAAAATTATTAGGCTTAGAACAAGAATGCTGGGGTACACATCTGTTATACTAGAGAAAAAAAAAAAAAAAAATATTGATGCATAAGGGTTGAAAAGGAAAAACATAGGTGAAAAAGGGAAAATGGATATAAGACCTGGTACTAGACAAACGATGTAGTTGGTTAGAGCCTGGATGCCCCTCCACATCTGACGCGGGTTGTTGTCCGTCAGGTGTCCCTCTATCTTTCTCTTGTAAGAGTCCTTCGCCAGCTTGATGCCCCTCCTCAGGTCAGCTCTGGCAGTGCTGTAGAGCTCTCTGTCCCCAGTCCTGAAGGCCGAGTTTCGAGCTCTGATCAGGGTCTGGACTTCTTTTGTCATCCAGGGCTTCCTGTTTGGAAAGACCCGGATACGTCTGTCCTCCGTGACGTGTTCTGCACAGCACCTGATGTAGAAGAGGACAGACTCGGTGTATGTGTCCAGGTCCTGATCTTCAAAGATGCTCCACTCTGTGCAGGCAAAGCAGTCCTGCAGCTGGGCAAGAGCATTTTCAGGCCAGGCTTTGATGGTCTGGGTGGCTGGTTTGGTTTGCCTTCTGAGGGGGGTGTAGGCTGGGAAGAGGAACAGAGAGAGGTGGTCAGATTGTCCAAGGTGGGGGAGGGGGTCGCCCTGTATGCATGTTTTATGTTTGAGTAAACATGGTCCAGTGTGTTTTTTCCCTCGTTGCACACTTGACGTGCTGGTGGAATTTGGGGAGAACAGTCTTGAGGTTTGCTTTGTTAAAGTCCCCGGCGATGATGTGTACGCCATCCGGATGAGCTCTCTGCTGTTCAGCGACCATGAGCTGGAGCTGGCCGAGTGCCATGCTAACATTAGCATCGGGAGGTATGTAAACAGCGGTGATGATGGCTGCTGTAATCTCCCGTGGCAGGTAGAACGGCCGACACTGGACAGACATGGCCTCTAGGTCCGGTGAGCAGTAGGTGTCAATTACTCTGCTGTCCGAGCACCAGTTCTGGAGTACATACACACAGAGTCCCCCTCCTATGGTCTTACCGGAGGCTCTGGTCAGGTCGTGGCGGTGAATGGTGCGACCTGCTAGTTCCACTGTAGCATCGGGGATATGCGGGCATAGCCAGGATTCGCTGACAATCAGCAGACAGCACTCGCGGACGAAGTTGTCGAAGGTGATACGTGACTGCAGCTCATCCATCTTGTTTGCGAGGGATCTGGCGTTTGTCAGGAAGATTGATGGTAGTGGAGGTCTGTGCGGACGGTTTCTTAGCCGAGCTAGCAGGCCACCCCGGCATCCGCGCTTCTGCCTCCTCTCCCTGCGCCGCCTTCGGCGCCTACCGGACCCGAATACAATCCACGGGGCGCCCGGTGGTCTCGCTATCTCCGATGAGATGTTGTGAGTCCGTGTGAAAGTGTTGGTAATGTCCATTTTTGCCTTCAGTCCGATGAGTATCAGTTCGTGGCGGCTGTAGATAGGGTTGCTGTGACACGGGAGTGTCACAAGTAGGCATAAAGACATAAGTACAACAACAAGGTGCACAGGTAAAGGGGAGCCTCGAGCCGCTGCGACTGCGCGCGCCGCCATTTGTACTCCCTTATAGCAAAAGCGATTCTTTCCATCTTAAAAATGTTGTAAACAATGTCAAACCACTCGTCCATTGGAGGTTTTTGTAGTTTTAGCCACTTCTTTGTTATAGCTTTTCAAGAAGCAGCACTTAGAATCTGAAATAAGTATTTGTCATTAGAGGAGACATTTTCCGATGGTAAAACTCCTAAATATAATGATACAAACTCAAAAATAACATCTGTCTCAAATACTTTTTGCAAAATATTGTAGACCTCCTGCCAGAAAGGCAACAACATTGGACAAGACCAAAATATGTGAAAATGATTTGCCTCGAGGCATCCACACTGTCTCCAACACATAGATGAATTGGAATAGTGTCTTTTTTGAGCTGGAGTGATAAAAAATCTAATGAGAGTTTTCCAACAAAACTCTCTCCATAGTGTAGAATTTGAAGTTTTCCATTGTATCTCACATAAATATTCCCAATCGTCTTTCCTTAAAACTAGATTTCCTTCCCTCTCCCATTTCTGCTTTACATGCATTTGTTGTAAACCCCTATAGAGTCTTGAGATGGTTTTCTGGCCTGGGCCTGAGACATATGCATCCATAAATACTTTTAGTAGAATGTTATCCCATTGCTCTTGTTTAATCTCTTTCCTTATTTGTTCAACATGGTTTCGAACCTGTAAGAATCTAAAGAAGTCATCATTATTTAGACCAAATTGTCTCTTTAGGTTTTGAAAACTGTTCACTGACCCCTTGCACAAAAAAGTACAATATGCAGTTAGTCCGTGAGTTTTCCAGGCCTTGAATCTTGCATCCAGATTTTTAGGCATGAAATCTGGATCAAATGCACACCATCTTAGTACCTTTATCGCCTCTTTCAAATTATTTTTAGTTATTACCCTATTCCACAGCTTAAGTGGTAAACCAATCCAGGGGTTTCCCAGATCCGTTAACTTATTCATCAAACTCTTATCTCCTATTGCTGCTTGAATTGGGAACTCTGCAGTTATGGATTGCACCAACACACTAACGGTCTCAACTGAGCTGCAATGTAATAATCTTTTAAACATGGGAGCGCAACAACCCCCCCACCTCGGCAGAATAACCATTTTAACAGATTCAATACAAGAACCAAAATTAAGAAATGGTATTAAATCCCATCTCCTAATGTCTTCTCTAATTTTGTTGTTCAGGGGGAGAACATTCAGTGAGGACAGTTTTGACAAATCTGCTGGTATATTTACCCCAGATACCTCATTCAGCTTCCCAACTCAAACTATATCTTTTTTCATATTTTCTGAGGGACTGTAATTGAAACTGAGAATTTGTGTTTTTGAAACATTTAACTTATACCCAGAGAAAGATCCATATTGATCCAAAAATGAAAACAAATGTACTACAGATTGGTCTGGACTGGACAACTGTATCAGTATGTCATCCGCAAACAAGGAAATCTTTTGTTCTCCTCCTTTCATATGTATTCCTTTAATGTTCTTATTTTGTATAATCCATTGGCTCAGGGGTTCAATAAAAATCGCAAATAAAAGGGGGCTAATTGGACAACCCTGCCTTGTTCCAGGTTCCAGTGAAAAGGGGTTCGAAACTACACCATTAATTTTAAGTCTGGCCCTCTGGTTATCATAAAGAGCTTGTATTGTCTTAATAAAGGAGTTGTGAAAACCAAACTCTTCTAGGACTCTCAACAAAAAAAGACCAATTTACACAATCAAACGCCTTTTCTGCATCTAGTCCTACTAATACTGCTTATAAATCTTGTTCTGTTATATGATTTATTACATGTAGAGTCCGTCTGATATTATCTAGGGACCGTCTGGTCAAGGCTAATGATTTGTGGTAACAGTCCTTCTATTCACTTGGCCAGTATATGTGTGCTGTCACCATAGTTTTTGTTCCGTAGTTCTCGGGGTAAGTTTCATAGTGCCACCACTAGTGGGCAGTGGTCTCTTTAAGAGACACAGTGGTTGGCTACAGGCAGTCATGTGAGAGATCTGCGGGAGGCACATTACTGAGAGAACATGCTGTCTGTTTACACCAGGAAATAACTGTCTACATCTAATGCTATACGAAGCATCGTTGGTATGTATTGTTGTAGTATATTCTTGTGTTAACTGTAGTTCGTTATTTATCATTACATAAGGTTGTTTGTGAAGTTGCTGGTAACAGTCCTTAGCTGTTTTTTAAGCTAGTTGCTACCAAGCTAGTCTCTGTTTGATTTCGTTTGGTATATGCTGCGTGTCAGTAGGAGTTTATGTTAAGTTACGATTTAAAAACTATAAATCCACAATTCATATATAAACATTGGCAATTAAAAAGATAAAAGTGAGTGATTTAATTGATGATAAAAACATGTTTACAGCGCATGTGGAAAAGATGTGCAGTGGGCAGTTTGTCTGATTATGACATGTTTGTGTTTTCTCAGTTTCACCCTTTTTCAACTCAATAAACCTGTGGATAAATTCATGACCGTCTCCAGAGTTTTGATGAGAAGAAGGCGTTTAACTTGAAGCCAAAATATATTCAGCACATATATTGAGGGCGACACAATATGTGTAAAGATCTTATAGTCCTGATTTAACACGCTAACCGGTCTATAGTTACCGCATTCAGATCTATCCTTCCCCTATTTTGGAATAAGTGAAATTACTGCTTCCCTCCAGGAGGGGGGTATTATATTCCTTTTTAGGACCCAATTAAAGGTGGACTGCAACATAGGGATCAATGAATCCCCCATCACCCTATAGGCCTACCTCTCTGAAGGAAACGCATCAGGGCCGGGGGCTTTCCCTGATTTGAGATGGGCTATGGCTGCTCTTATTTCTTTCACTCTAATTTCTATACCAAGTTGGTCACTCTGCTCACCCGTCAATTTAGGAAGTTTAATTTTCTCAAAAAATTCTTCTCTTTTCCCTCTATCAACCTGGGGTTGAGAATATAGTCTTTGAAAATATGTTTCAAAGCTATTCTGTATCTCTTCCAATTTATAGTGTATTGAATTAGTCATCAGGTTTTTAATTTTATGGACTGAATTCTCTGCCTGTTTCTTTTTTCAGCATATAAGCCAACAATTTACTGGCTTTCCCACCTTCTTCATAATACTTATGTTTTGTAAATATTAACTGTTTTTGTATATCTCTTGTATAGATCTCATCTATTTCATTCTTTTTCTTCCTAAGTGCTTCTTTAATTTTCTTGTCATTTTGTGTCTTTTATGTTTTTGTTCTAACTGTTTAAATTCTGTTTGGAGCTGGTCTAGCTCTTTTACACTAGCTCTTTTTAAGTTGGAACTGTAACCAATTATCTTACCCCTCAGCACAGCTTTACATGTATCCCACAATATTGGAGGTGTAACCTCACCATTGTCGTTCTGTTCCAAAAAGTCGGTAATATCCTTCTTAATTTGGTCCTTCATATGATTCAATATATGTATGTTTAATCTCCATAAGGTGTTTCTATGGTATTGTTCGGGATTTATTTTTAAATACAGAGGGCTATGGTCCGAAAGGTCCATAATCCCCACATTGCAATCACCAACCCTGTGTAAATCTTTACCAAAGATTAAAAAATAGTCAATCCTTGAATACAACAGGTGTGGATTAGACAAATATGTATAGTCTCTCTTTGAGGGATTTAATTCTCTCCACACATCCACTAATCCAATATCCTTTATTGCTGAATTGATTCTTTTGTTCAGGTGACTGGGCTGAGCTACCTGTATTTTTGATGAATCAAGTTTAGGGCATAATCTAATATTGAGATCCCCCCCCACAAATTAATACCCCTTGAGATTCTGCTATAATCAATTCAAATATTTGACAAAAAAAACTCCAATCAGAATTAGGGGGAGCATATATATTCAGAAAAGTTATCAATGAGCCATTTAGGTTCCCTCTCAAAAACACATATCTTCCGTCCGTGTCCTTCTTTTCAAATAGGGACTCAAAACAAATTTTACTGGAAATTAATATTGCCACCCCTCTCCTATGCCCATTTGCATATGATGATGAGAACTGATACTTAAAGCCCATTCTTTTTAATTTAGCGTGCTCTGTGTCTGAAAGATGGGTTTCTTGCAAAAACGCCACCTCAACTTTGTCTCTTTTTAGTTTTGTTAAAATCTTACTTCTTTTGATAGAGTTGACTAGACCATTCACATTATAAGTTGCTATTTTAATTGCTTGCATTTAGTGTCCAATATTGAAAAGAAATAAAAAGAAAAACCCTCTCGCACCAACACCAATATTCAGCATTAACTGAATGCATCCCAGGCAGCACCCCAAAGGTTGCCTGGCACAGCAGCAAAACATGCCTCTTAATGAGGAACAACACAAACACAGTAACACATGAAATAAAAACTTCCAATAGTGAGGTCTTCATCTCGACCCTTATTAGGCCCTGATGATAAGAGGGCTTTGAGGGAAATCCTCCCTCACTGGCCGGTTTGAGAGGGCCCTCAGCCATTTGCAGTTTTATTCTAGTGTCCATCCGGCTGTCTGACAAAGGAAAACAAAACTCCCGACATTACAGTATGTGTTCAGCCAAACTTAGATAGGCAGAGTTAATCTTGTTTAAATACTCGAATAATTAAAGAAAACCTGCTGAAAATAAATAAACAAACAAACAAACAAACAAATAAATAAATAAATAAATAAATGCGGCGTTTGAGAGTCCTCCGTCTTGTCCGACTCTATCAAAAACAGTCTTTTAAATCGTTCTTTTATCTCACCTTTTAAACAGCACCTCTTTTAACCGGACTACAGTTTTTTAACCATCGGACAAGCCGATCGTTTTAATTTACGGATTTTACCGTTTGGCTCCCTGCTATTTGGCTAGCGACACCGGTGTGTTTTTAGCATCGGATGCTAACCTCACCTGCCCTGGTTACCGGACGTCCAGTTTCCTCGCCGACTGCAGGTATGCTGGCGGTGTGCGAGTCCTGCCTCCCCACCCTCTCAAAACTGAGGGACAGCGTCTCTGTCCTGAAAGCTGACCTCAAGGAGAAGGACAAGATCCTGTTGGATTTTTCCATGGTCGCCACGACTCAGGCGAAGGTGATCTCCCACCTCAGATCAACCGGCGCTAGTGAACGGAGCACGATGGCCGCGAACAACACCACCCTGCCGTGGACTGGCTCCGTCACTACCGGCACCCCGGTACCAGCACCGGCTGAGTCCCGCTGGAATCGCCAGGGAGCCAAGCCCAGGACATCGGCACTCCACACCTCCTACCTTCGCCCGGAGTCGCAATGCTTCATCCGGGAGGATGGAGTGCAGGCTCCGGTGAGCTCAACTCCACTCAAGCCGAGGGAGCCCTGGTCAGTGGTACCCAGGGGCGCTGGGGCTTGTCCATCTCCTCCTCTGCCGCCTCCGGATCTGCCACTGGATAACAGGTATGACATCCTAAGCCTGAAGGATTTTCCTCACGTGGGTGCTTTGTCCAGCTCGCCCCCGGGACCTGTCCACCCAGCTGGTCGTGGCCCACACCTGTCCAGGAGCCGGGGTCCGCTCGTCCTGCCTGACCCCTCCCCTCCATCCCGGTCAGGAGCAACCGCGGCCCCGCGCCACCACCACTCCCCGCCACCTTGGCCAGGAGCAACCGCGGCCCAGCGCCACAATCCTCAGGCTCAAACCCTCCACCACCGCACCTCCAGGCAGCCAGTGGAGCGGCGCAACCCCTCTGTGCTGGTGGTCGGGACCTCCATGGTTAGGCACGTGGCAGTGCACGGCGGCCGGACCTTCTGCCACCCTGGAGCCCGCGTCAAGGAGGTCACATCCTCCGCCCTCCAGCTATGTGCACAGCACAACTCAGCCTCCACGCTGGTCCTGGAGGCCGGCATTAACGACCTCCGAAACCATCAGTCGGAGGTCCTCAAACAGGATTTCACTTCCCTGATGGACCGCGTGCTGGACACGGGGAAGTGGTTGATTATCTCTGGTCCGCTTCCTCCGCCTCGTTACGGTGACGTCACCACCAGCCGCACCTGTGGCTGAAGGGGTACTGCCTGAACAAAAGTATCCCTTTTGTCGACAACTTCGCAGCGTTTTTAACCAGACCTCACCTTTTTAAACGGGACGGTCTCCACCCAAACCAGGACGGCTCACGGCTTTTATCTGTCAACATCAACCTGACTGTCCGGTCCTGCACCACAGCCACCTCCTGACTCACCATTGACCGGTATGAACACAGGCACTCTGCCCCTCACTCACCCACTACATCAATGGGCCCTTATCTGCCACCAGAATCTCAGGACACTCAAACCATCAAAACCATCATTTCTCACAGACAGTTGAAACCTAGGATTGTTTTTAGACCCAGAAGTGTTTTTAACATCCCATTGCAATGCCATGATGAGCGCACATGCACAGACATCAAAATGGCTGTGTTGAATGTGCGCTCTCTTTTAAACAAATCTTTTATCGTAAATGACTTAATTTTAGATAGAAACTTAGACAGTATTCTCCTTACAGAGACATGGCTTGGCACTGATGCACCTGTTGTTCTCACTGAGGCTTCCCCACAAAATTTTAACTTTTTATTTTCTACAAGGGGGGGCAAAAAGGGGGAGGAACAGCATCTATAACACGAACCACAATGTCCTCAAAAGAAGTTCCTTTTAACAGCTACCCATCATTTGAGCATCATGCGTTTGTTTTTAGCAGCCCTCCCATTCTTTGTGTAACGGTCTACAGACCACCCCGGTACTCAACCTCTTTTATCAGCGAATTCTCTGAATTCTTATCAATCATTCACTCCACCTACAACAGGATTTTAATAACTGGTGATTTTAATCTACATGTTGATAACACCTCGGATCCAGTATCCAGAGAATTTTTAAACCTCTTAAACTGTTTTGATTTTAAACAGCATGTCACGCAGCCGACCCACGGCAGAGGGCACACCCTGGACCTGGTCATAACCTATGGGCTGTCCATGGGTGTGTCCTCTGTCGTGGACCTGGCTGTGTCTGACCACTACTGTGTGTTTTTTAACATCACCAGTTTTAACCAGCGGGAGGCCCCGGTGAGAACGGTGAGGAAACGCTACCTTACTTCTGAAGTGGCTGCAAATTTTATCCAGACTTTACTGAGCACTCCTGCACAAATTTTACCAGCACCCTGTGATTTTATCGTCGACAATTTTAACAACAACCTGAAGTCAACGCTGGATTCAGTAGCTCCTCTTTTAACTAAATCAATTAAGACAAAACCTACACCCCCGTGGAAGAATGAGGAAATTAAGACACTGAAAAGAAACTGCAGGAGTGCTGAAAGGAGATGGAGAAAATCAAAACTGACAGTGCATTATGAAATCTTTCGCCAACAACTCAAAACCTACAATTATGCCATTAAACAGGCAAGAATTTCCCATTTCAAAAAATTAATCTCTGACCATAAAAATAATCCCAAATTCCTCTTCTCCACCATTGATTTTTTAACAAACGGCAATTTTAACAAGTCCCATAAAAGAACAACAGATACTCTCTGTGAGGACTTTGCAGACCACTTCAGGGGTAAAATTGACGACATTCGATCCAGTCTTTTATCTCAACAGACCCTAGCTGTCTCCACACCTGGTTCATTACTTTTACCTGAGGAAACACTGGAGAGTTTTGTCCTGGTTGATGCGATGACACTTGGTCGAGTTTTCTCCCAGGTAAACCCTACAACCTGCCTTTTAGATCCAATTCCCACGCCATTTTTTAAAAGATTTTATGGATTCTTTGAGGAACAGCTTTTAAACATAGTGAACTGCTCTCTTCAGACGGGGGTCTTCCCCACCTCCTTTAAAACAGCTGTGGTGAAGCCCCTTCTGAAGAAGAGCAATTTAGACCCCAACATCCTTAATAATTACCGACCTGTATCCAACTTACCATTTTTAAGTAAAATTTTAGAAAAACTTGTTTTTAATCAAGTTAATGATTTTTTAAACGCAAACAACATTTTAGAGAGGTGTCAGTCTGGTTTTAGGAGGAACCACAGTACCGAGACGGCCCTTTTAAAGATTTTAAATGATGTCAGGTGCAACTTAGATGAACACAAACTCACAGTCTTGGTACTACTGGATCTAACCGCCGCCTTTGATACAGTAGACCATCACATTTTATTAAGCAGACTGAGGAACCTGGTCGGCCTCTCTGGTACTGTTTTTAACTGGTTTGTCTCCTACCTCACAGACCGACACTTCTTTGTAAGTATGGATACATGTTCCTCAGGAATCCATCAGATCAAGTGTGGGGTTCCCCAGGGGTCAATTTTAGGTCCAATTCTTTTTAATCTTTACATGCTTCCCCTTGGGGACGTCATCAGGAGACACGGCATCAGCTTTCATAGTTATGCTGACGATACGCAACTGTACATCGCCGTGTCTCCTGAGGACACAGGGCCTATTGACGCCCTTTTAAAATGCATTTTAGATATCAAGTCATGGATGGCAGCAAATTTCCTCCAGCTTAACCAGGACAAAACAGAGGTTCTAGTCATTGGTCCTGAAGGCCAGAAAGAGAAACTTTTAACAAAATTACAAGATCTTAAACCATCTACAACTGTAAAAAATCTGGGCGTGATTTTTGACTCTGAGCTCAGCTTTATACCACACATCAAAAACATAACAAAGATAGGTTTTTACCACCTTAAGAATATAGCCAGAGTCCGCCCGTTTCTCTCTCAGGCCAGCACGGAGGTGCTGATGCATGCTTTTATCTCCTGTCGTTTAGATTACTGTAATGCCCTGCTCTCTGGTCTTCCCAAAAAGACTACCTCTAACCTTCAATTACTGCAGAATTCAGCTGCACGGGTGCTGACGAGGACCAGAGGGCGGGAGCACATTACACCAGTTTTAAAATCGCTGCATTGGCTCCCCGTACGTTTCAGGATTGATTTTAAGGTTCTTTTAGTCGTTTTTAAATGTCTTAACGGTCTTGGGCCTTCTTATTTATCTGACTTGCTTTTACTGTATCAACCCTCACGGACCCTGAGGTCATCCGGCACTGGCCTTTTAACAATACCACATGTTAACTCTAAAACACACGGGGAGGCGGCTTTTAGTTATTATGGCCCCCGATTGTGGAACAGCCTGCCGGAGAGCCTCAGGGCCGCAGAGACTGTTGATGTTTTTAAAAAGAGGCTCAAGACCCACCTTTTTAACTTGTCTTTTAACTGACTTGCTTCTAATCGATTCTGGTATTTTACTTGATCTTAGGTTGCTTTTAGGATTTAATTATTTATTTTTTCTATCTTTATTTTATTTATTCATTTATTTATTTTTGTTTTATTTATTTTCGCTAAGGTTTTATGAACTTTATTTTTTAGCTTTTTAAGTCGTTTTATAACTACTTTTAACTTCCTTTATTGTTGAATTTTACTACGTCCTTTTATCGTCTAGCTCCAGTGTTATCCTCACGGGGGCCGTCCACGCCGGGAAAGTCTGATCTGCCTATGGGGTGTCACCCTTGGGGGCTGTCTCGGCCTGGGTGGATGGGGCGGCACTGCGCCGTGGCTCCACAGCCACGGCGCGGGCTCTTCCGTCTGTCCTGGCTGGGTGGTTCCGGGGGGCGCCTCATTGTGACAACAACCAGTATGACTTCCCGGCGTGGATGGCTCCCCAGCAAAGGCCTTCCTCACCTGGATCATCAGTGCCAAGCCACCCTGTATCTTAACGTGTGTATCTTAATAGTTGTGTGTGTTCTTAATAGTTGTGTGTGTATGTCTGGGTATGTATGTAGAGGTGTGTACCTGAGTGCTTGCGTTTGTGTGTGTGCGTGTGTATGAGGTCTTTTAACTATCAAAGCACTTTGTGTTGCATTTTAATGTGTATGAAAGGTGCTATATAAATAAATAAAGTTTGAAGTTTGAAATAAATGAATAAATAAATAAATAACCTAAAAAATAGGTAAGATATTTTTATAAAAGTTAAGAGGTTAAAAGTGATTTGGAAATAGTAAATGTTCGATATCAGGCAGGAATGTAGTCAGTCAAAAAATAAAAAAAGAAAAAAAAAGGGAAAAAATCACGGCGCTCCTCCAGAAAGGCAGCGGGATCGGCGGCGGCGTGCGGCCAGATGAAAAGTGCGCATCCGACGCGAGCAGCGGAAAAGAGCATTGTGTCGCGTAAATAACCCTAGAGCACCGAAACACCAGGAAGCCCACCGGTGAGAGACCGTTTTTTTTGTGGAAAAGCATTAAAAGTTGTGACTGATCCTAATTGATGAGTGGAGCGTCTGGGTCGCAGACCACAGTGCTGCCGGCGCGGGCACGCACGCATTGTTTCTTTTGTTTGTAGCACTACTCCATGTATTATATTTCAGACTGACATAATTTAGATAGAATAAGACATTTAAAATCGACCAAATTTAAGTTAAAATGCTACCAAAACCAGTTTAAAAATGTAACAAAGGGAAAAATACGTTAATTAAAAATATCAAGTTAGACTTGCTTGGTTAAAACCATGTTTATTTAATTTAGGTGGAACTTCACTTGTTTAATATTCAACGAAGAAATGACGTTGATGATTTTGTGTATTATGAGTTCATGAATATGTTTGTTTGTTTCATTTAAGGTTTTTTACCTAACCAGCACAACTGGACCTTCCAAATAAAGAGTTTTGAAGAATTGGAAAAGCTTGGACCGTGTGTGCTTGAGTAAAATCCAGTTGATATCCTGGCGGAATGCTCTGACCTTTCAAGTTGGGAGAAATAACTTGACAGTAAAAAACCGCTGGCAACGGGACTGGACAACCAGAGAACAAGACCAGCAATCACAGACTGAGACCTGGGGAAAAGAAACCTGGAAAAGAAGAGGGAAAGTGTCTTAAGCAAAGGAGCAAAGGAAACTGCCCATCTCTCAAGACAGCTTGCAGGTGAAAACTCAACATGGCTGATCAAGCAACCCTCAAATCCGTTAACCAGCTGAAGGTGGAGAGGACGACAGCAAAAAGATGTTTCTCTCGACTGTTAAACAACATCACCAGGACTTGTGGGGAGATGTCTGAAGAGGAGCTCAGGGAAAGCTTCAGCAAGCTAACAAATGAGGCTGAAAGAGTCATGCAGGCTAATGACGACGTGGAAGCTGGACTCATTGCAGAACTGGAGGCGGAGCTGGGCACAGATGAAGAAGTGGTGCTAACGGAGCAGCAAAAGGCCGATCTAGTAAGGACTGCAGATGAATGCGAGCTAAAGCTGAAAGAAATGAAAAGCCTGATTCAGCGGACTCTTTGGACTAGTTTTGGAGAACCTGAGCTACCTATAGTCCTGCAGATAGCTGAAGCCGAGATCGACAGGGTTGCTGTTGTAAGCCCAGATGTGAGCCTTGAAGCATATCAGTATATGCTTAGCCACCTTCAAGGACTAGTTGGAACTGCAAAGGATGTATATAGTCAGTGGAAACGATGGATCCCATCAGACTCACAGAAAGACTTCCACGTCCGCCTTAAAGGTTTAGAGCTCTACATTCCAAAACTAGTCTCAAGAAAGGCAGAATTCATCCAAATCAAAATAGAGGGGGATGCGGAAAGGTTGCCATCGTCACCCACAGCATCAACCTATCCAATACCATCCGTGAGGCTAAAACCAGCAGCTCTTCCGAGATTCACCGGAAATAAGCGCGACTTCTTCAGATGGAAAAGGGATTGGGAGACCTTGCAAAGCCAAGGTGAGCCAACTGGTTCGAAGGAAGTCAAGAAAATGCAGCTACTAGACAGTCTGGAGGACAGAACTATTAGAGATCTTCGCCTCATCTCCTATGGCACAGCAGAAAACATCTTTCGTGTTCTGGAAAATCGCTATGGCAACAAGACCACTATTGCAATTGAGATTGTGGAGGAGCTCCAGAGGATGCCTGCTGTAAAAAGTCATCAACCAAGGAAAATTGTTGAATTAATTCAGGCTGTCGAAAAGGCGCTTCAAGATTTAATTGACCTTGGAGACACAGGGGCCATCAAAAATCCGCTGGTGACAAAATCTATTGAAAGTAAGCTTCCAGAGGCTCTTAAAAAAGAATGGCTGGTGTATGTGACTGATATGAAGGAAGCTGGGGGGCCAAATGGCAGGTTTGACTGCCTATTGAAGTTCCTGAAGGCTCAGGAATCAATTTATGAGCAGCTAGAACAGCTGAAAGAGGAGGACCCTTGCAGGAAAGACTCCAGGTTTGAACAAAGGTACACCAGAACCAAGTCCACCAAGGTGGCTGATGATAGCCCAGGGTGTGTAGTCTGCGGAGATGTGAAGCACAGGAAAAGGCTGTATTACTGCAAACACTTCAAAACACTACAGCTAGCAGAGAAGAAGGCTGCCGTAAAGAAGTTGGGAGCCTGCAGAAAATGTCTGGAAGTTCATGATGGGAGCTCCTTTTGTAAACCAGACTTTCTTTGCAGGAACCAGGGCTGCAAGGATGAGCCCACCTCTGATCACCATTATTACTTGTGTCCTCTAATGGAAGAAAAAGGGAACAGGGAGCAGAGAAAGGTCAGAATTGCACCGAATGAGGAAAGAAACCAAAGGAAATACACTGAGGACCAAGAAGATTTCTTTAAAAAACTGCCGCCAGAGCTGGCAAAGCAATGCAGGGATGTCTTCTCCAACACATCATCGAGAGCTCACAGCACTGTAACAGAGCAACCAGGGCTTCTGATGGGGGAGGGGCTGCAGGAGCTACCAGTGGTAATGATGCTCCTTGAAGTCACTGCGAATGCTGGACAAAGAATTGGCACAATAATAGACCTTGCTTCCGACACCAACTACATCACTCACAAGGCTGCAAAAAGACTCAAACTCAGAAGTGAAGGAATCACACTGGTCGTTCATGGAGTTGGAGGGATGAAAGTCAAGGTGGAGACAAAGCGATACCTCCTCAAAATCCGCGTCAACACTCCAAAGGGCACCCTCAAATCTCACCAGTTGATATGTTATGGTTTGGACAGCATAGCCGACATCCACAAACATGTGACTCCAAGACAGTTACAAAAATTCTTTCCAGACATACCGCTAAGGGAGCTTGTGAGACCCAAAGAAGTAAGCCTGCTGATTAGCCACAGAGAGGGTCAGCTAGCACCTCAACGAGTGAGAGTCATTGGAGACCTGGTGCTGTGGGATGGACCTTGGAAGACGGTCGGTGGAACCCATCCAGAGCTCTTCGAGAAGCTCACCCTGGCAGCCCACACGTCAAAAACACATTTTGCAAGGTCGATGAGAGCAGCTGCTGTCAAGTACGATGAATTCACGGGAGAAGCCCGGGAGAACACCTCGGGAAACAAACAGTGCAACACCAAGGTTCATAAATCAGGCACTTATGCAACTAATAAAAACTTTTTGGGCTGGTGGAAGGCGCAGCATGTGAACCCAAATGTGGAGGATGTCGCTGCGGAAATTGCCAACCAGGCGGCAAAGAAATGACACTCAGTGAGGAAAGGGAACTGGAGATAATGAAAGAATGTCTCACGTATGTCACTGAGGACAGTCACAGCCAAGAACCACATTGGCATGCCAAGTACCCATGGTTAGAGGACCCTGCTTCCCTGCCAAACAACAAAAGAGCTGTTGAGGCGACCTTTCTCAGGACAGAAAAAAAACTAACCAAAGACCCGGACTGGAAGGACACCTACAGAAGCCAAGTGCATGAAATGGTCAACCGGAAGGCTGCAGTTAAACTGTCCAAAGAAATAATCCTCAGCTGGAAGGGACCGGTGTGGTATGTGAGCCACCTCATCGCTCCAAATGCCCACTCTGTCACCACCCCCATGAGGCTGGTATGGAACAGCAGCCAAAAGTTTAAGGGGGTTAGTATGAATGATCTGCTACTCAAAGGCCCCGACGTTCTTAATCAGATCCGTGCTGTCCTCCTCAGATTCAGGGGTGGAGTGTACGCTGCTTTGGGAGACATCAAAAAGATGTATAATTCTGTCTGGTTGGAGGAACAATAAGTGCACCTGCACAGATTTCTCTGGCGTGACCGGGAGGAAGAGGAAATAGAGGAATACGCCATCACCAGAGTTAATATGGGAGATAAACCAGCAGGATGCATTGCGCAGCTAGCAATGCGTGAAACTGCCAATCTCCCTCCTTTCAGTCACCTTACAGAGGAACGCCAGGTGACATCCTAACATCACACAACGACCTTGACCAGTTAAAGACCATCACAACAAATGTGGAGAGGATACTGAAGGCAGGTGGGTTTGAGCTGAAGCCATGGATCTTCTCTGGCCAAAGTGGGAGGAAAGAGTGTGAAATTCAGCTTCAAAAGAACAACTCAAGGACTGTGATATTGCCAAATCAAATGCGAGAGGAAGAGAACAAAGCTCTTGGTCTGGGTTACGTGGTCGAAGAGGACAAATTACACGTCATGGTAGCCATTAACTTCTCGAAGAGAAAGAAAAAAATGCGACTTGGCCCAGACCTGCTTCCAGACCAAGTCAGAGCTCAAACACCAAACCCCTTGACTAGGAGAGAGCTGCTTAGTCAAGTGGCAGGGCTGTATGACCCATTGGGCCTGGTTGCTCCAGCAAAACAAAAAGGTGCGATCCTCATGAGAAGAGCATTCCAGGAAGCCAAAAGTGAAAGCGGCCCGATCAGCCTAACATGGGACAGGCCGCTGTCAGATGGCCTCAGGAAGGAGGCAGTTGAGCTCTTTGAGGAGTACACACACCTCTGCAGAGTAAAATTCACCAGGGCATTAACTCCCCCATCCTTTATTGAGGAACCACTGGCAATTACCTTCTCTGATGGAAGCGAGCAGGCTTATGGGGCTGTTATGCATCTGAGGTGGTCCACAGACCAGGGTCCAATCATACGGCTGGTGGAGTCAAAGGCCAAACTAACCCCTTTGGATCAGAAAGGCGACGCTGTTAAAGCAGAGATGTGCGGGGCAGTGTTTGCTTCTCGCCTGAAAAAGTACTTTGAGCAGCACAGCAGAATCAAAGTCAGGAGATGGTATCATTTCATTGACAGCCAGACGGTCCTAGGGGCAGTGCAGCGGGAAAGCTATGGCTATCAGACATTCTTCGCAAACCGCATTGGAGAAATTCAAAACTCCACGAGAATTCAGGATTGGTGGTGGATTCCAGGTTCGCTGAACATAGCGGATATCATCACGAGAGGTGCCAGCCCTGAAACCTTAGGTGAAAACTCAGAGTGGCAAAATGGACCAAGGTTCCTGAGTTTTCCTGAGGACGAGTGGCCGATTAAAGCAGCTAAAGATGTAGCAACAACTGCAAGAGAAAGCATCAACAAGTTGCAAAGAAAAGCATTTGCTGCTCTAATAACAATAAACCCCACCAAGGAACACGAACAAAAAGCAAATGGAAATCAAAGTAACATCCAAGAAGAGGCAAGGAGGCCACCAGCTTGCTGTGCAGTCCAAATGCTTGATGTGAGGAAGTTCAGTGTCCTCACTAGACTCGTCAAAACGGTTGCATGGATTTGGAGGGCAGCAAAAAAGTTCAGATGGGGGAATCGAGCCACAAATAATCCAAAGTGGGAGGCGGTCCCCGCAGGAGGAGTCATCTCTGTGAGAGAACGTGAAGACGCTCTGAGAGATATCTTTCTTACGGCACAGGCAGGCAGGACTTTCCCAGGCACCACCACTGACAGGCTGGTAGTGTACAAAGACAGAGACTCTGGGCTGTTGGTGTGCGGTGGGAGAGTGCAAAGTTTCAAAGACAACCAGAGTGCTGTCCCGCTCCTTCCTTATGATGCCTGGGTGTCCACGCTGCTTGCCAGAGAAGCTCCAGTTGATATCCTGGCGGAATGCTCTGACCTTTCAAGTGGGGAGAAATAACTTGACAGTATGTTCTTAGTTATAGCCTGTAAACTGTTCCTGTAATGTACAGTACTTGTTCACAGTCTGTTCTTACTGAGAGCTGGTTCTCCCGGACTCTTCTTCTTAGAATAAAAACTCACCCCTTCTTCTCCGGGACTTTCAACGACCCGTGAATCACAGATGTTTTACAGTCATGCTGGATCCTGGCACCTAAAAGCCTGTAGTTTTTCCACGATCCTCCTCTCTTTGCCTGCTCTCTCCCGTTTCCCCGATCTCCTGCTCGTTCGCCATGTGAACTTTTGAATCTGCTCCAGCAGAGATTCCGGGTGTTTAATAACCGAGACCGGGAACCCTCTCTTTGCCATGTCCCCGGTCCCCTCCTCCGCTGATCCATACGGCACTGTCCCCTCCGGGTAGAACACTCTTAACTGGGCCGGGAACGGAGTTTGAAATCTGATTTTCTTCTCCTTCAGGACTGATTTCACTTCGGTGTATTCCTTTCGCTTTTTCAACACATCAGGCGCGTAGGCATGATCCAGATTAACACTTTTTCCGTGAAGTTGAAATCCCCGCTTTTGCCAAACCAGCTTCATTAGCTCCTCTTTCATCCTGTAGCTTGACAATTTAGCCACAATGGACCTCGGTGGAATTCCCTGTGGCGGCTTTGGTGTCAGGGCACGGTAAGCTCTATCCACTCGCAGCTCAAAGGAGCCTTGGAGCCCCAGGCCCTCGCGCAGCAAACGCTCGACATAACCCACCATCGATGGAGAGTCCTCCTCCGCTCCCTCTTTAACTCCGTGGATTCTGACGTTCTCTCTTCTGGAGTGACCCTGTAAATTAGTCAGCTTTGCATCCAGGTGTATCTGCAGTTTCAGCAGCTCCGTAACCGCATCTTCCGTCCCTTGTATCCGAGTTTCGGCCGTGTCGATTCTCTTTTCTGCCTCCTCTATTCTAGTCTTAGTTTTGTTTATTTCTTCGAGGGTTTTTTTCATCTGCTGACTGTTGTCCTTCCTAAACTCCCTTAGTTCTTTCAGTATTAGGCCCAGACCTGCTTCTTCCATCTGCTCCTGGCCGTGGTCTGAGTCCATATCCTCCATTTCGTTGCTAGCCTTTAGCTCATGGCTAACTTCGTCTCTCTCAATTAACTCTGACTGCATGAACTTTTTCGGCTGAAATTTAGGCATTCCCGAAACCCATAGTCCTAAATTCAACTGTACTCACTTTTTTTAAACTTGTTCGGGTTGTTGTGGGCAATTTTTACTTCGTGTCAGGAGCAACTTTCCTATGCTGCCATCGCCTAGCTCGTCAAACCGGAAGTCCCTTCAAAGCAATTTCTAAGGCTTTGGGACTCCAGCGAACCACAGTGAGAGCCATTATCCACAAATGGAGAAAACATGGAACAGTGGTGGCCGGCCTACCAAGACTACTCCAAGAGTGCATCGACAACTCATCCAGGAGGTCACAAAAGAACCAGAACAACATCTAAAGCACTGCAGGCCTCACTGTTAAGATCAGTGTTCATGATTCAACAATAAGAGAGAGACCAGGCAAAAATGGCTCCATGGAAGAGTTCCAAGGTGAAAACCACTGCTGACCAAAAAGAACACAAAGGCCCAACTCACATTTACCATCAAACATCTTGATGATCCCCAAGACTTTTGGGAAAATATTATGTGAACTGACGAGACAAAAGTGGAACTTTTTGGAAGGTGTGCGTTATGTTACATCTGCTGTAAAACTAACACAACATTTCAGAAAAAGAACATCATACCAACAGTCAAACATGGTGGTGGTGTGATAGTCTGGGGCTGTTTTGCTGCTTCAGGACCTGGACGACTTGCCATCATTGATGGAACCATGAATTCTGCTCTCTACCAGAAAATCCTGACGGAGAATGTCCGGCCGTCAGTTCGTGACCTTAAGCTCAAGCACACTTGGGTTATGCAGCAGGACAATGATCCGAAGCACACCAGCAGGTCCACCTCTGAATGGCTCAAAGAAAAAATTAAAAAATGAAGGTTTTGGAGTGGCCTAGTCAAAGTCCGGACTTAAATCCGATTGAGATGCTGTGGCATGACCTTAAACAGGCCATTCAGCTCAAAAGCCCTCCAATGTGGCTGAATTAAACAATTCTACAAAGACGAGTGGGCCAAAGTTCCTCCACAGCGATGTGAAAGACTTAGTGCCAGTTATTGCAAATGCTTGATTGTAGTTGTTGCCGCCAAGGGAAGAACAACCAGTTATTAGGTTTAGGCGACAATTACTTTTTTATTTTGCAAGGTTGGTTTGGATAACTTTTTTCCTTTAATAAATGTAATCATTTTTTAAAAACTGCATTTTGTATTTTCTCAGGTTATCTTTGTCTGATATTAAAATTTGTTTGATGATCTGAAACACGTAAGTGTGATTAAAAAAAAAAGCAAAAACAAAAGGAATCTGTAAGGGGGCAAATAATTTTTCACAGCACTGTATGTGTCTACTATGACGGAGTATTAGGGCCATACTAAGAGGAAAAAAAAAATAAAAATAAAAATAAATAAATTTTGGAAATTACGAGAATAAAGTCGTAATGTTACGAGAATAAAGTCGTAATAATACGATAATAAAGTCGTAATAATACGAGAATAAAGTCGTAATGTTACGAGAATAATTTAATAATAATACAAGGGGGAAAAAGTCGTTTTAATGAGAAAAAAGCTTCGATAGAGTTAAGATCTGACGTGACCAGCTCAACCAAACAGCAGCCTTAGCCTGAGCCCAGCAGCCGCAACTCAGTCAGTTCGGTAAAGTTGGAAATATATTCACAGGTTCGAACTTCACGGATCAATAGCGAAACATTGTTAAAACACAAACGACGCCTCTTTCCCACCGTAGTAAGGTAGACAACGAGCTACAGCCGTATTTTCATCAAATCGAGCGCTCCTCCGGGCCGGACAAATAACATTGGTCTCTATGGGCAGCCGTCTGTGAGACGAGGGCGCAGGGACCATCTACAAATTGCAATACCGAAAAGAGAAACTACAAAAGATATTCAATAACTTTGCTAATATTCAGTGTAGTGTCACCACCATCACTCCACACATCAAGGGTCTCCTGCTGGTTATACTACAGCTGTTAGTTGGAAAAATGTGCTTTGCCATAATTTTGGGGAATTTCTATTGGGAATAATATTCAATAACTTCAATATTATACTGGTGGTTGAACTAATTTTGGGCACACTACACTGTATAAGAGTGAAGTTATTGAATATTTCTCCCAATAGAAATTCCTCAAAATTATGACAAAGCACATTTGTCCAAACTAACAATTGTAGTAGCCTATAACCAGCAGGAGACCCTTGATGTGTGGAGTGATTTTGGTGACACTACAGTGAATATTAGCGAAGTTATTGAATATCTTTTGTAGTTTCTCTTTTCGGTATTGCAATTTGTAGACGGTCCCTGCGCCCTCCTCTCACAGACGGCTGCCCATAAAGACCAATGTTATTTGTCCAGCCGAAGGACCGCTCGTTTTGATGAAAATACGGTTGTAGCTCGTTGTCTACCTTACTAAGGTGGGAAAGAGGCGTCGTTTGTGTTTTAACAATGTTTCGCTTATGAGATATTGATCCGTGAAGTTCGAATCTGTGAATATATTTCCAACTTTACCGAACTCTTCAAGTTATGCTCAACATTCCTCATTCTAACGCAGGGGAAGACTGCTCTTTCTTGTAAGAGTTCTCATTAAAATTACTACTTTATTCTCGTAATATTTTGACTTTATTCCCGTAATATTTTGACTTTTTTCTCGTAATATTTTGACTTTATTCTCGTAATATTATGACTTTTTTCTCATAATATTTTGACTTTATTCTCGTAATATTTTGACTTTAATCTCGTAATGTTACGACTTTATTCTCGTAGACCTAATATTATGACTTTATTCTCGTAATATTATGACTTTATTCTCGTAATTTCCCCTCTAAAATATATTTTTTTTCTCTTAGTCTGGCCCTAATACTCCGTCGTAGTCTACACCCATGTTAAGAGTACTAAAATTTTGTGATTACTTTTGTGATTAATAGCGAGTTAAATATTTTAATTGATTGACAGCCCGTTATTACATATTTATAAACTTATAAGTAAATTCAATGACACTGAAGATTTAAAAGTATTAATCTGCATCAGACTGGAAGTCAGTCCAAATCAGTATAAATCATATAGTAGTAAGTAAATCACTTGTCTATGAATATTAATGTACAGAGTTTCAGTGTCACTGAGATCTCACTTCACTTCCTGTCAACTTGTTTCAGTGAAGAAACAGATCGATGTATGAAAACTGTTTCCTGATAACAGTAACTTGAAATGAACTAGAACCTCGTGATGAAATACTGTAGATGATGCTAACATGCTAATGTTAATGAATCAACAACATCTTACTGAATAATCTGAGAAAGATTCTTACCAGCAACTCCGAGGTGCTCAGTCATCATTCAGCTGTTCTGTTCTGACCTGCAGCAAACAGAAGGAAGAGACTCGTTATACAAAGGCTCCTCCCTCTTCATGAACCACATGACTTAGAAGAAATTCACAAACTCTCACCATGCATGTTAAACACACACACCCACACAGAGTGAGAGTTTGAGGATTTCTTTTAAGTCATGTGGTTCATGAAGAGGGAGGAGCCTTTATATAAAGAGTCTCTTCCTTCTGTTTGCTGCAGGTCAGAACAGAACAGCTGAATGATGACTGAGCACCTCGGAGCTGCTGGTAAGAATCTTTCTCAGATTATTCAGTAAGATGTTGTTGATTCATTAACATTAGCATGTTAGCATCAGCTACATTATTTCATCACAAGGTTCTAGTTCATTTGAAGCTACTGTCATCAGGAAACAGTTTTCATACATCGATCTGTTTCTTCACTGAAACAAGTTAACAGGAAGTGAAGTGAGATCTCAGTGACACTGTGAACGACAACAATGGCAGAGCAACGTAAAACGTTAGGTAAGGATGTTTCTTTTCTTTTCTTAGTCCTTTTATTCAGAGTGACATGTTAGATGTTGTTTCAGTAGAGGGTTTGAATCTATTGAAAATAGAATATTAACAATAAATGTGTGATTCAAAGTTTGACAGGAAGGTTTTGTATATTGTCCTGTGGTTCACTGACGCTTTTCCTTAATGCCTTCCTGTTTTACATAAAACTCTCTGAATTACCTCGTTGAAACACGCTGTATAAATAATGTGTCTGACTTTATGCTGCATTTTTAACCAATTCAAATTCACGTTAATCACATTGTTGTTTGTTTTAGACCAGTTTGAAAATATCATAAATTTTGTTTCCGTATGAATTACTCTACATCGATCAGAGGTGGTGAATGTTGTACATTATGTTCTTCATGTCTTATTTCTGTCTACAGTGTCAGCTTTAAGGTCATTGTACGGTTTAGGTAAGATGCAAAATGAACATGAATCTAAACATAATTTATATATAAAATGCAGACTTACAATGATGTTGATGTTTTGACTGATACTTGACATCTTATTTTTAGTTTATTCTTTGAACTTACTTCAATCTTTTCTTTTGAACAAATTTGACCCAAATTAAGTACAATTTTAAAATACTAATTTGTATTTCTGTTGGTTATTATTTTGTATTAAATAATAACATTAACAATATTAAAACAAGCATATAAATACAGTTTTCCTATTGATACATAAATCTTTGCCTGTGAGTCAACAAGTCAACTTAACTCTGATATATTTTCACTTTTCTGCTCCATTTTGAGGTCACATCTTGTTTTAGGCCACACATGAAAAGTATTCTATGCTACAGTCTCTTTATGTTAACTCAATGTTTTCTTTCTAGAAAGGAATCAGCCAGAGCCGCCTTCACCCAGTAAGTTATGAAGTTCATTTTAGACATAAATTATATTATTCATACAAAATTAAACTTGAATTCAAATATTAGCTTATTTCTGACGCAATTTTCTCTTCAGCACTCAGTGAACCATGGAGGAAAATAAACTGGGGGTGAGTTACTGAAACATGTGGTGACATTTAACAACACAAACACACCCGAGTGTCCTCAGCAGAGTAAACTGGCTGCAGCTCAGTGTGACGCTGAAACAGTCTGAATGCTTCATTAACTCAGACTCAACAGGTGGAGGTGAGCTTCAGTACTGACCAATCACAGCAGCTCCTCTAGTCCTCTTTAAAAACAGCAGACAGGTGAAGCAGGAAGAGACGTTCTCCACCTCTGAATCGATACAACTCAAACCGAACTTCAACCAGTGTTGTATCTACTTGGACGTTTACAGTTTTGTGTGTCATCAGCAGCACCTTAAAGTCTGATCTTATATGAGCTGGGAGCCAATGCAGAGACGCTAGGATTGGTGAAAACTGCTCTGAGGCCATGAAGAAAAAAAGCTTGACTTCCTGGAGACATTCTGCCAACTGAGTCAATCAAATGTAATCTCTTCTGACAGAAACAAAGGGGTGGATCTCCAGTATGTGAAGGAGTATCAGCCTGGAAGGGAAGACATCAAACATCTCAGAGTTCTTCTGTACGGACCCGTCGGAGCTGGAAAGTCCACCTTCATCAACTCTGTCAGCAGCGTCCTACTGGGCAGAATGAGTATTCCTGCTTTGGCCAGTGCAAAAGGCTCTGAGAAAAGTTTCACCAAAAAAGTAAGAAAACTTTTGATTTCTTTGAATTATCATCAGCAAAAGTAAGTTAGTTCATTTGTATTGATCTGTATCACATCTGAATTATTTATCCTTTAGTTTGTTGAATTAAAATTCTCTAAACAGACATCAGGATAATTTTACGGTACAAGTTTGTGAACACATACAAGGAATCTGACCCTGGTGTTTAAAAACCTCTCAAACAAATACAATAGCGCAAAATGACATGAAGTGGCTGGTTATGTACAATATAAAGACACCTATATACAGTAAATACAGCGTGCAGGATATATCTTCCACATCCTTTATACAAGATATATATTGTACATGAGTTAGAGTAGAGTATGTATTTCAAACTTTAAATGTATACAAGTAGATGTTTTGGTGTTAGAAGGTTTTTGACACTGTAACTGATTTTACTGTTGATCAGAGTGATGATCTGTGAGACACTTATTGAATTGATCCCAAACTGAACCAGAATCTGAGACGAACATTTAAAACAACCAGGATCCATATCGATGTATTCAGGCAGGTCATGGAACAACTACGGTACCACACATCTGTCAACACCACTGTCACTAAAACAAGAATTTAATCAAGTGTTTGTGTGTCTGTTACAGTATGAAACTCATACAATCATAAAAGGACAAGAAAACCCACAGACATATTATCCTTTTGTCTTCAATGACATCATGGGTCTGGAGGAAGATTCTAGCTATGGAGTTCTTCCTGATGACATCAAAATGGCCATGAAGGGACATGTGAAGGAGAAACACAAGGTACAACGTCACATTCATAAACGTTTGACACTATCAGCAATATCAAATACATTGTGATAGAAACATACCATAACCCGCACTGTTAAGTATTAACATAATAATAAAATACTATTGGTCAAGTAAAACCTTTAGAAAATTTGATATAACTTTTCATAGCAATGCTGGCTATGGCCGTGCTTAGAGTGCCACCAAAAAAGGTCCACCCAGAAGGTAAATAGTTTTTGACTGCTATCGCTTCATTTAAGTTATTATCATTGATTTTGCAAGGGACAAATGTGTTGTTTGAACATCATAAGGGACACGTGTATGGACAATAAATGGACCGAGTGTTCAAGAAAGAAAAACATTGTCTCAAAGCATAAATCAGTCAGTAACAAAGTATTCAGTGCATCAAGTGGTCTGAGCGGACGCACCTCAGTATCTTAAAGCCTTGGATTAGCTCCTACCCCACACTTATAATGTTGTGAACACGCTAAAGGTGAATTTGTGCGTCCAGTTTAGTCTTCTTAAAGGCAACAGAACTGCATAAATATCATGTTATGTAGTATCTATAGTGCCCCTGGGGGTAGAACTGTACCTGATCTTACACATTCATGCCGTGTGACTCGATTTACAACATTCCCAGATTAAACATTGAAAAGTAAAGGCCTGTTAAGTGCATCAGGCCACGCCCTCAAATGTTTGATAACGAACTACAGACAAACAGTCAGTGATATGAAAAAATGGGTGCATAAGATCTGATGAAATATGTGCCAGTGGCAGGATAAAGGGGGTCGTCCAAAAAACACAAAATTGCTTAAAGTCTTCTGTTGGTCCAAATAGGCTTATAATATCATCACAATTGAACATCTGGTGGTGCTTTCGAGTGAACCAATCAGTCTTCTTCAACAGAAGATACTGGTTTAAAAATAGACTGTATACTGTAAGTACCACATAACAATCAGACAAACATTTAACAAGAAGGCAAAAAAATCATAGCGTCATTTAAAAAGGCCAAAGGACAAATTAATAATGGAGTGTCATGGTCCATGTCTTGGCAGATTTTATGAACGAAATTATTCAAAGTTCTGTCCTGGTACAGATGAGTGAGGTCATTCAAGGTTATACAGATTTCCTGCAGTCTGTTCCTGTTTCTGACGATGCTTGACCTGTACCAGAGAATGTGAGGACTGGTTCAGTAAATCAAGGATAAAACCTTTTTATAAAGTACTGTCAACATTAAAACTATGATGCTCCTGATAAAAGTATAATTAGCTTGTCAACAATCACAATGTACCAACTGCACCAACTCAACAATGTAGTCATTAATAACCAGATTCATGATGTTTGGTTCAATAAATAATTTATTATAGGTCTGGGTGAGGTCACGTGAACGAGACCAAGATGGCAGCTTAGCGAGGGGCTCCGAGCAACCGTGCACGATTTAATCAATACCCCTATTAGATACTGATAACTTTTTGAACCAAACCTCGTCCTTGATATGCCAAAGCATACGGCAAATAAACAGTGTGATATTTTTACTCAAGGACGCAAAACTGGAACATCAACATCTCCATCAACTACGATGACTGACACAGAAGCTAGCAACAAGGCTAATACAGCTGAAGTTTTAAACGAGCTCAAATCACTCCGAGCAAAAGACAAAAGATGGACAATACTGACACCCGTCTGTCAGATATGGCAAACTCAATGGCTGCATTGGAAGGCAAGGTGACAGATGTAAAGAGAGATGTTTCCTCCAAAGCAAAGCATATCGATGAAGCTGAGAGCCGCATAAGGCAGAAAACGCACTTGAAAAAAACAGAAACCGCACTAGACTCGGCCACCAAGCGAATTGCCTATCTTGAAACAAAAACAAATGACTTGGAAAACTGGGGCAGAAAAAGAATCTCCGGCTCACTGGTATACGAAAGGGTGCCGAGGGCCAACAGACACTTTTCCACTTTGTCAGTGGCATGCTGACACGATGTCTGGGGCTGACCCCTGAAAGATCGTTCATCTTGGAGTGGGTTCATCGCACGTTGGCTTCGGGGAAGCAGAACCAAAGCAGAGCGTTCAAAACCAAAAAGAATGAGCCCACCCATGTATCTCTCTGTTGCCTTGAACAGGCTGTGTGCTGCATCATGTGCTGCAATTCGTGGTCCGAATTCCCCGCGCAGTCCTGCGGACGTGACGTCAAATGACGCTGAATGTGCGTCCTCGGCGGCTTGGAAACAGGAAGAAGACAAGCGCGGTGGAGCCAAACTAGTGTTTGTGTAGTAATGGATTCTGCTACGGCCAGAAAACGACCCACCACCACACAAAGTCCAACATGCTAACATGCTAACATTAGTCCACCGCTGTGTAACACTGAATAGTTACAGACTGCGCATTTTCCACAGTCCTTTAGTCTGAAACCGAATAGTTAGAAATATGTCCCTTTATATATGGGACCGAAAGCCCAGCCTGTTATCTGGGAGGTGACGTTAGCAGCTGGCTGTAACCACATGCTAACGGTTTGTTTGTGTCTGTGTAGTAGCATTAGCTGCTAACACACAGCAGTCCCGTATCAGAGACAATGATTTTGTCCCCCAATATGTCGTCTTTGCTTTCGCCTGTGTCTTTCAGACTCGCCGCTTGTGTCTCTACACACAGCGAGCCGGCTTCCCGGCTGCGTCATGTGTGTATCGCTGACACACAGCACAGTTCGCAGTTGTAGGCTACCAACGTCAACCTCCGCGCATGCCTCCGCGGAGGTCTTGCAGTAAACAGTCAGGTGAACAGTGAGTAAAGAAATAACAGCGTCACAGCATCAGCTGCTCTGCTGTGAAGAGTTCATGCGCGCTCCAGCGCCGGCTTGGCTGATGGCTGCAGTAACCCTAACGGCCGTCGTGTCACTATTGAGTCTTATTGCTTGATCCTGCCTCATGTCCCTTTTCCCTCAAGTTTCAGGAGGAGTTTGTCTATCATGAATCAAGGCAGCGAGACATAATGCTCGACGAGGTCAAGATATCATTTGCCTAGGATCTGTCTGCAGAGACTGTCCGACGGGATTTAACACAGTAACAAAGCTGTTTGTTGACATCCATGCCTTCCATGGATTCCAGCACAACCCCTGCAAGCTTAGAGTGCTACATTAAGGCAAAATCCATCTCTTTTACAAGAGCATCCTACAGTCATTATGATCCCCACTGGTATGTGATCAGTGGAGACATGATGATGTGCTGCTGAGAGCTGTTTACACAGCCACAACAAACGTAGGACTACACTGGAGAAACAGCTGACTAGCCATAGGCAACAGCAGACAGCAAAATAAGCAGTAGAGGAGTTCAAATAATTTGAAGTAAGATTTGTTATTGTGAGCTAAGCTACACATGTGCATATACATTCTTTTCTTTTTTTTCACTTTTCTGAACATGACTATTTTGTGAATATTCTCATTCATCCAGGTCATAGTTATCTCAAGGAAATTGAATCGAATGCAACTGGATTTGGTTTTTGTCTTGAAGACGTTTCACCTCTCATCCGAGAGGCTTCATCAGTTCCTGCTCCCTTGACTAGGCTGGGACTATTCCAACTAGCCGGTGTGGAGGTCCAGCTATTTAACCTCTCAGGAGGCGGTCACAAGGCCACTGATGTCTATGGGTCGTATGTGCTCCATTATTGCCAACGACAGTCGTTAGTATGGTCGTTGGGGATGGTGGAAAGTTGGTTTCGACTTCGTTAGTGCTCTATTGTGTTGTAACGACATTCGTTGGAGTCACATGAGGCCCTCTGTGCACAGCCTTTATTCTTAGAGGCTAAGTTGTTGAATCTCCTGGGAAGACATGAAAGGGCAGCATTGTAACTTGGAGATAGGTGGTGTTGCAGACCCCCTCCTCTGTTTAGAGATGGTTTTTCAATTTTTGCATAGATGGCTTCTTTTACTCCTCTTTCAAACCATCTATCCTCTCTGTCCAAGATGTGAACATTATTGTCCTCAAAGGAGTGAGCTTTTTCCTTGAGGTGCAAATAGACAGCAGAGTCTAGGCCTGAGGAGTTGGCTCTCCTGTGTTGGGCCATGCGTTTGTGTAGCGGTTGCTTTGTTTCACCAATGTAAAGATCTTTGCATTCCTCATTACATTGTACTGCATACACCAGATTGCTTTTGTGGGTGTGTGGTGTTCGGTCTTTAGGATGCACCAGTCTCTGTCTGAGTGTGTTACTGGGTTTGAAATACACAGGGATGCAATGTTTGCTAAAAATCCTCCTGAGTTTCTCTGATACCCCAGACACATACGGGATGACAATGTTATTTCGTTTGTCCTGCTTTTGTTCCTCCACCACTTTGGTGTTCTTTCTGGAACCTGCTGCAGTTTTCACAAAGGTCCAGTTGGGATAACCACAAGTTTTGAGGGCACCCCTCAGGTGTTGGTGCTCTTCCCCTTGTGCCTGCGAGCTGGTGGGTACGTTATCAGCTCTGTGTTGCAGGGTTCTGATAACGCCCAGTTTGTGTTCCAGTGGGTGGTGTGAGTCAAAAAGTAGGTATTGGTCTGTGTGCATGGGTTTCCTGTATACCCCAATGTGAAGGCTCCTGTCCTTTTCCATATGGACATCACAATCTAAGAAGGGCAGACTCTTATCCTTAACATCCTCTCTGGTGAACTTGATGTTTCTGTCCACAGAGTTAATGTGTTCAGTAAAGGTTTGCACCTCCTGGGTTTTGATTTTGACCCATGTGTCAAAATTGGAATGTCCGGGGATTGAGAAAACTGGCTTAACTGAAACAAGTCTTAAACAGGATAAAATATCTATAATCTAAAATAGTCTTTCTGCAGGAATCACATTTGACTGCTTCAGATATACATTATTTGAGTAAAAGATGGCCATGCCAAGTATTTCATGCTTCCTTTTAGGGTTGTCACGATACTAAAATTTTCAACTCGATACCGATACTCAGGAAAATATTCGATACTCGATACCATTTTCGATACCACAAGGATAAAAACAAAGACCCCCAAATTTAACAGAAATATTTTTATTAACAAGAAAAATGCAACATGTAAAAATGAACAGAACCACAGGTTAAATATTTATGATAAATAAAAACAGTTGTGCAAAAAGAAACTGCAACTATGATAACAAGTTTCAGGTCTGAGGTAGTGCAAAAAATCAACAGATGGTAGAGTCGACTGTGTGTGTTGCTGTTTGGTTGCAGGTCGACTTTTCTCTGCTTCATTCTGGGTCTTCAAGAGAGAAAATAACACTTTTCAGTCACCAACATTTATGTAAACTTATTAACTCTATGCTTATGTATACTGACACTGTGTCAATTAACGTAATATGGGCATACTACGTGCCTGATTTATTTATTTATTTACGTTGTTTATAATCATTAACGTGACGTTAGCCTTTAATTGCTAGCTGCGGCTAATGGCTAATCATAACACGGCCAACATTAATGCGGGCCACCGGCCACGATAACATCAGTAATAGGTAAGTTTGAAACGAAAGACACTAACCTGTCGAAATTCCCTGTAAAGGCCAGGGTGTCGTCCTTAAGATGTTTCCAAGTTTGAAGTAGCCTGCTGCTCGACTTGGTCGCCGCCGCCTTGTAGCAGTGTTTGCACACAGGCCTATCCGCGTCCTTCGGCTTTCCGTGCACGTCAGGCTCGAAGGCAAAATATCTCCAAACAACACTTTTCCCTCTTTCATTTTCAACCAAACCTGGTTGGTTTGGACCTCCTGCAGCAGCACTGGCCATCATGCTCTGTTGTTACTGTGCACGTCACGGTGAGGGGGAGGAGCCTGCTGTGTGTGTGTGTGAAGGCAGAAAGTGAGAAGGACGCAGCGTCGGCAGCTCGGCGTCGGGGGGGTATCGATACTTTTGAAAATGAGTATCGTATCCGGATACAACGTTTTAGTATCGATACTTTTTTGAGTATCGATACTTTTGACAACCCTACTTCCTTTTAATACTCATGCATGCGGTGTAGTTACCCTCATACACAAATCAATACCTTTTCAAATCACAAAAACTATCCATGTTATTGTGCAGGGTAATATTTTGTCACAAAAACTAAATCTTATAAATATCTATGGGCCTAACTAGGATAACCCATCGTTTTTTTGAAAGATTATTAGGGCCCGAGCAGGGAGACCTGTGAGGACCCTATTGTATCTGTAGGAATTATTCTTGTTATTATACTTCTGCCTGAACATACCCCAAAAGTCACCAAACTTGAAATATACGTCATGTCGGGCAAAAAATTTGATAATTCAATGTCATTGGGTGTGGGCGTGGCTCGGGGGCTCGATAGTGCCCCCTAATGTAAATCCCCCCGTCTTTAACAAGCAGATACGTGAATGAAATTCGGTATGTGTATTTATCATGAGCAGACGCACAAAAAACCCTCTTGGACCAATACCGTCACTCCAACAGGAAGTCGTCTATTTTGATGTGAAACGCCATATTTAGCAAAATCATGCCTCGTTCGTGAACTATCTCGTCCTACAGATTTAACACCACAGTCTTCAGATTCACTCAGTGTCATCTTCATGACTTGAACATTAAAGTTGTCCAAAGCGCGATGATAAGTCATACCTTGTGGGCGAGGCGGTGTCGGCCATTTTCATTCTTCGCCGTGAGGCATCAAGTCCTTATAACTTCTACATACAATGTCCCATCTCCATCAAATTGCTCTTACATGTAGACGGTGTCGCCCTGAATACGTGTACACGTCGATACTAAGTCAGCCATTTTTATTTTGGCCTCCATTTTGAAACATTTCCAATCATCGCATTTTAACTATCTTCTCCTAGAGATTTAACACCAGAGTCTTCACATTGAGTGAGTATCATCTTCAGACCTTGAAGATGAAAAGTTATGAAAAGCGTGTTGATAAGTCATACCTGGTGGGCGGAGTGGAGCCGGCCATTTCAATCCTTCGCCATAAAGCATCAAATCGTTATAACTTCAACATACAATTTCCACCCACTGGACACAGGAAGTAAGCCTCATATCAATCAATCACACTTCGCACATACATGAACGAAATACGGTATGCATGTGTATCATGATGAGACGCACAAAAAAGCAATTTTCACCCATACCCTCAGTCCAACAGGAAGTCGGCCATGTTGATTTTCACCACCATTTTTCAGATTTAACACCACTGTCTTCACATTCAGTCAGAATCATCCTCATACCTTGAAGATGAAAAGTTGTGCAAAGGTTTCGCCTACGCTTTACCTGGTGGGCGTGATGGTGCGGACCACTGCAATCCTTCGCCATAAAGCATCAAGTCTTTATAACATCAACATACAATTTCCCATCTCCACCAAATCTCTCAGGAATGTAGAGGGAGTCACCCTGTATAAGTCTATGCATCGTAACTGTGTAATATCTATAGCGCCACCCACTGGCCACAGGAAGTCAGACAAACATCATCCGCTTTGCATGACATTTACTGCTTGTTTTCTCCACCTCATATGCTCCAACCTGACATGCAAGTAACAGGTGTGCGTGCCCCCCAACACGTGTGGACTGCGAGGGCCCGTTCATCGCTGCTGGCAGCTTTAATTAGGGCCCGAGCAGGTCAGTGACCTGCGAGGTCCCTATTGTTTTTCTAATGATTATTATTTTATTTCTTTGCAAATGGTTAATGCATTTTTCACTGCCTGAACATACCCCAAAACTCACCAAACTTGGAATACAAGTCACACCTGGCGAAAAATTTTAGAATCTATTGTCATCCTGAATTTCCACCACTAGGTGGCGCTATAATCAAGGAAAGTGCGTTTTGGCTTATAACTCCCATATAATTTATTGCACATCCAAAAACCTTATATCCATGCATTTACTGAATTGTGCTGATTGTTTTGTTATTGTTCTAAATGTTTAGATGAGAAAGGTACTCTGGTTCACTGTCTGTGGGAATGTCCAAAAATCCAAACCTTCTGGAAGGATGTTGTAAAATGTTTGTCAGAGATGTTTAATATCAGTTATAAGTTCCTTTGAATGTCAAACTCTGTGTGCTTGGAATACATCTGAAGGACTTTAAACAGCAGCACACTGTTTAAAGTTTGATGTTTAAACAAACATCAAAACAGACTAAACTTCTCGATTTTGGACTTCTCCAAACAAGGAGAGCTATTGCACTATGTTGGAAGAGTTTGGATGCTCCATCATTGAAAATGTGGATAAGGGAACTTTCGACCTGGAAAGACTAACTTACATTGCTAAGGGTAAGCAGAAAGACTTTATTCAGCTCTGGGAACCATATATGAATGTCATGAAGGATGGAAATGTAAGCTTTACCTAAAAAAAAGCGAATTGTAAACAATGCAATGTCTGGTTTTATTTGCAATTTATTTGATATATAGCAAGTTTCAGTTATGTAATATGTTATAACACAAGAAAATGATAATAAACACATTGTTAAAACAAATATATATTATTATAGGTCTAAAAATATGAAAATATGACAAAGTCTGCTGACTCTTATGTTTATTATAAACACAGCTACTTGAACGATCAATTTTGGTGATGTAGATAGTTGTCATACAGCATGTAGCATGGCCTCTTAACTTCAGTTGGTGATGACTGATAAACCCATCAGTCACAAACACTACAATGGGGAAATCTAAAGCAGCAGTGGGTAAAAAAATTAAGACAAAATAATAATAATAATAATTAAAGCTGCAAGCAGCGATGAACGGGCCCTCGCAGGCCGCGCGTGTCGGCGAGTACTGCCGCCGCGGAGTGCAGAAATCGTGGCCTGCTGCGTGCTGTGTGCTGCTTGCTGTCAAGTCAGAAAAGCTGTCAGGTAAGAGGGCTGAAAATGCTTAAAAAGGTGAACAGTTTCTCTGGCTGCTGTAGCAGTGGCAGAACTGAAGTTGAAAATGTCCCCATAAGAATGAATGGGAAAACGCCTCCCAAACTCCTGCAATTTTAGAAAAAAGTCCATGGGTCATCACCAGAATATTCATACAGTGAGTAACAGCAGACACTGCTGAGCTTTGCGATATCTTTTTTATTTCTGTAGAGTGAAAAATGAGGTCGCCAGAGCGAGAGACAGGACAGGTACCGTCTGCTCTCCTCCAGAAGTTTAGGCTCAAAATTAACATGGCGGCTTATGGGGGAGTTGCTGGAGTGCTTGTTGCTGTAGGACTTCCACAGCCAAAAGTTTGAGTCCTACATCTGAAATAAAAACATCAGTTGAAAGCCAACAAGATTTCCTACATTTGTATGTATATATTGTCTATGTGAAGTAAAAGATGTGGCATCCACATCAGGCTGAAGAGAATTTTCTCTCAGTTTTTAGCTCCGTCATTATAAATTCAGACAGCCACCAGAGCGCCAACTAGTGGCGGATCAGTAAAATCTTTGACAGGTATCCTCAGGAGGGCATTGGTAATAAGTGTACCAAGTTTTGTGTTAATCTGACCAACCGATGTGGAGATATAAAATACTTCAATTTAAAGAGCGCCACCTAGTGGTCATCACCAAATATTTTGCAGAGAGGCTCAGGGGCTCATGGGGAAGTAGTCACCTGAGTTTCATGTCATTCGGACAAACCAATGTGGAGATATACAACACTTACTGTTTGGAACGAAATCTGCAGGAAGTTGTTATTTAATAACTTGAGTATTGTTTGTGCTATCAAAATTCTTTGCACAACTTTGAGTCATGAGGCTCCACAGATGCTGTGTGCAACGTTTGGTGCACATCGGTGAAATCGTGTAGGAGGAGTTCGAAAAAGTAGGTTTTGGATATACAGTGACTTAGCCATGGAAATTTGCAGCAGAAGTGGGCGTGGTCTGTGTCAGAAAACTCAGCTGTATTCAGGGAATACAGAGATATAATAGTTTTGAATGTGTCATAAAATCTGTGGAACTTACATGCCCAAACGCGTTTTGGTCAGTTATAGCGCCACCTAGTGGAGTACACACAGAATTTTCGATATGGAAGGTTGATGTCCTATTCTATACCTACTGTAAAAATTTCAAAGTCCTCAGCACAACAGTATGTTTAATTGGTAATAGGCCACGCCCATATTGAGCAGTCACAACCACCTTCCAGATACGGGCTCAGGAATGCGCCTACATCATACTGAGTGAATTTCGAAGAAATCCGTCCAGCCATTTCAGAGAAACAAACTTCCCATATTTTTAGTGCCCCCTAGTGGCCAACATTCGCCAAATTAAATTGGTAGCCCCACAGTCACATGCCAACCAAGGATCTGAACTTTGGTGTTAATAGCATTTACTTTGACAAAGATATGCAACAGTTAGCATTTTCATAGCTAGCTACAGAAAGTATTTCGTTAATAATTAGCGCATTTTTGAAAGTAATCACCATGTTCGCACAACTTTAGATGAGCTCTATCAGAAGAGTGTACATGCCAAGTTTCACGCAGATCGGACAAAATCCCAAGGAGGAGTTCGAAAAAGTAGGTTTGCAACATTTTGCCAATTTGCGAAAAAAAAACGGTAGGCGGAAATGGGCGTGGCCTATATCAAGACATTCAGCACAATTCAGTGAATGCGTGGATATAAGGTTTTTGAATGTGCGACAAACTGTATGGGAGTTATAAGCCAAAACACATTTTCCTTGATTATAGCGCCACCTAGTGGTGGAAACTCAGGACGACAATATTATAAAATATACAATTTTTCGCCAGGTGTGACTTATATTCGAAGTTTGGTGAGTTTTGGGGTATGTTCAGGCAGTGAAAAATGCGATCATTTTGGACGAAGGAAAAAAATAATAAATAATCAAACGAATTACAATAGGGACCTCGCAGGTCTGTGACCTGCTCGGGCCCTAATAAACAGAGCAGTTTCAATAGGGTCCTCGCAGGTGTACCTGCTCGGGCCCTAATAATCATTACAGATACAATAGGGACCTCGCAGGTGTACCTGCTCGGGCCCTAATAAGAATAAACATTACAGATACAATAGGGTCCTCGCAGGTGTACCTGCTCGGGCCCTAATAAGAATAAACATTACAGATACAATAGGGTCCTCGCAGGTGTACCTGCTCGGGCCCTAATAATCATTACAGATACAATAGGGACCTCGCAGGTGTACCTGCTCGGGCCCTAATAAGAATAAACATTACAGATACAATAGGGTCCTCGCAGGTGTACCTGCTCGGGCCCTAATAAGAATAAACATTACAGATACAATAGGGTCCTCGCAGGTGTACCTGCTCGGGCCCTAATAAGAATAAACATTACAGATACAATAGGGTCCTCGCAGGTGTACCTGCTCGGGCCCTAATAAGAATAAACATTACAGATACAATAGGGACCTCGCAGGTGTACCTGCTCGGGCCCTAAGAAGAATAAACATTACAGATACAATAGGGTCCTCGCAGGTGTACCTGCTCGGGCCCTAATAAACATTACAGATATAATAGGGTCCTCGCAGGTGTACCTGCTCGGGCCCTAATAAACATTACAGATATAATAGGGTCCTCGCAGGTTTACCTGCTCGGGCCCTAATAAATAAAAAAAAATTAATAATAATCACTTGAAAAGCAATAGGGACCTCGCAGGTCTGTGACCTGCTCGGGCCCTAATAAATAACCAAACGAATTACAATAAGGACCTCGCAGGTCTGTAATAATAATAATAATAATAATAATAATAATAATAATAATAATAGTAATAATAATAATAATAAGAAGAAGAAGAAGAAGAAGAAGAAGAAGAAGAAGAAGAAATATATATATTATGGCATGCCGTTCAGGAAATTAATCTTTGAATATATTGAATGAAACTTGAATATATTGAATGAAACTTGAATATATGGAATGAAATGTGAATATATTGAATTAAACTTTGAAAATGTAGAATGAAGCTTTGACATACTGATAAAAAATTGAGAATACTGAATGAAATTCAAAACCTAGTTGTATCCTTTTCGTCAAAGTGATAGCCTTCTGAATTTGCTGGTTTACAAAATGGCATCAGTTGAAATATTCAAATACTTTCTTGAACTAGAAAACTTTTCCGCTACAGGTTGTACTCCAAATGACACTAACAGTTTGGAGACTCTATCGCGTCACCTTGAGGATCATATTTCCATTATTGCGACATTCATAGTGCTTATGAGTAATAATGTTCAACAAAACATTGCCGAAAGAACATTAAGCGTCATTCTTGAAGGAATTTACGAGTCTCTAAGGGAGATGTTGGCGGAAATAACATTACAGCTGGAAGATGATGTAGAAGCGCATGGCATGGGCACTCATTCTCACTTATTGTTACAAAATATAAGATGGCAGCAGTACCTTGATGACGTCAGTCAAGTTTCATTCAATATATTCAAAGATTAATTTCCTGAACGGCATGCCATATATATATATATATATATATATATATATATATTGTGCCCATTGTGATGGTATGTAGCATGATGTTGACCAAATGAAAAGGGTGGAACTAAACTGCAATGACTGTAGCTTATAGGCATGTGTTGGTATTATTAATAATTATTAATAAAGTTATACACACACACACAGACACAGACACACACACACACACACCGCTTGCAACGTTGGAGTTGAACCGAAGATGGTTTGAATGTCGATTGGCTGTGAGACGGCAGAGGTCGGGTCGAGCAGAACTGGATGAAGGCGTACAAAACTGTCCATCATTTGAATTCACGTGTCATATTTGTGTTTTAAATTGTCTTCCAGTTCAATCCTGTATCTCCACTGTCCAGTGGTGATCCAGGCTACAACCCAGAACCGTCTGCAGATGACAGAGTTCATGTTCTGGTTTGTGTGCTTTCTGCTAACGAAGCAGAAATTACGGATTCAGTTCTGCAGAAGATGGCAAAGATCAGAGAAGCAGCCAGTGACCTGGGTAAGACCATGATTATATGAATATAATATCAGTTCCACAGGAGGACGAGGGATTTAGTCAAACCTGTTCAGTCAACAAGTAGCTCAGTTGGTGGAGCAGGCGTCCCATGTACAGAGGCCTGGTCCTGGCTGCAGTGGACCAGGGTTCAAGTCTGACCTGTGGCCTCCTGCTGCATGTCATCCCAGCTCTCTCATCCTGTTTCCTGTCAGCTTCAGTCTTAATGCTGTCCTGTCAATAAAGCCATGAAAAGGCCAAAATTAAACATTTACAAAGTGATTTTAGTTAGCTGTATCCTGTTAGCTTTGATTTGGGTTTGATGAGTCAGATTAAATCTGATATCTGAAGTTTTGAGGTTGACTGAAGTCAGACTTTTGACTTGAAGTCGAGCTTTTCCGTCTCTTCTGTCTGGAACAGCTCCGGGAGGTTTAGTTGTTGGATTTTATCAACAGAGACTCAATAAAAAGATGAGCTCAGTTGACTGAGTGTGTTTGTGTCTGAAGGGATTCCCCAAATTGCGGTGATCACCAAGATCGATGAAGCCTGTGGTGAAACTGAGAAGGACCTGAAGAATGTGTACAAGAGCAAACACCTGAAGAAGAAGGTGAGTGTCTCATTCAGTCTGTACACAACTCAGAGTTTCACTTTATAGTCCAAATATCCAAACTAAATCCCAAAGGTCCAAACTTCATGTTGATTCATGAACTGAAATGTTTCTTCAACACTCAGATGACAGAATTCAGCGCAATAGTGGGGATCCCCATGAACCGCATCTTTCCTGTCAAGAACTACAGTGAAGAAATCGACATCAATGATGACGTTGACACTCTGATTCTGAGCGCACTGAGATGTATGATCGACTTTGGAGACGACTTCACTGACAAAATATGATCAGTAGGAGGCTACATGTGAATCCACCTACATGTTTTAAAGGGTTGGAGTTCGAAGGAAAATGAAAATGATGTTTATGATAACCTGGTTTTATCTCTATAGCTCAGCTTTGATTAGGTCGATTACAGCTTAGCTTCAACAACGACATCAGTAATATCCTGCTTTACATTAATGCACGAGTGACAATCACCTGATGACATCAGAATAGCACAACAGTCACAGTTATTGCAGAATACTTTTAATTCTTCAACTATATTTTCCTGATTATATGTGCATGCTTTTACTGAAGTAACATTTTCAGTAATGGGGCTTTAATCTCTGGTGTAATTTTGTCATATTAATGAGAAACATAAACTAAAATATTTGGGCATTTTAGAGAAGAAGTAAATGATCTATTAAGTAATAATGATGTGCTCATTGTATTTCACACTTGTAATTTGCAAACATAGCATACTACTGGAAAAAGTTCAATAAATCAGATGCTTTGGCCTTTTCTTGTGGCAGCTGTGAGAATTATTTCCAACAGGTGGATTCAGGCAACAGGACCAAGAATCAAGAATCAACCAAGAGGCAGTTTAATCACACACGAACCACCAGTTTATACTTTTTAGGAAAAATACCTCTGGCTAATGTACAAAGCTAACGGAGGCAGGAGTTGGAAGTAAGAGAAAGGTCAACCAATGAGATGGCCCGTAGACAAATCAGGTGATGTCATCCACCATTAGGATTGGCCCTCAGGGGCGGCTGTTTAAGAAATAGGTGGAGACCTGTCAGCATAAAAGCAGGAGAGTGTTCTGACTGAACTCACTGTTTATTGGTGCTGCTGCCTTGTAGAACCCAATAAACTCCTTCGTACCAGACTCTGCACCTCTCCAGTGATCTTCTTTGAGCCTATTTCTTGACTCTAGCAGCCTACACTGAAGACTACTGGTGTTGGACCAAGTACCAGGACCATTTCCTGGTCCCTTTGGACTCGACACATGTAAACTCGATCCCTGACAACTCTTCACACAATATATATTTCTATGAGAGAATCTCTCATCCATGGTGGAAGCTGACCTGAATTTTTGACCTGCCACACTAACATTCATCCTGTATTTGACAGTTTTCAGTTTGAAGAGTGTTTGTTCAACTATTATATTTTACAAACCTAAAATCTGACTGTTAACATTACACACATTCACAAATACGTAGCTTAACATACCTGTGTTCTTTCTGGTGCTCAGAGTCCTGTTAGACAGCTGTGTGGCCACAGTCCTTCTGCCAACACGTCTGTCTGTCAGACATCTGACTTCTCTGGTGACCTTCTGCATCATGTCACACCGGCACTCTGTCTCTGGTGGTTGGAGGGTTGGAATTACTTGTCTGATGAATCAAACAGACTGATGCATATGAGTAAAAGACTGGACCTTCTAAACAGGAACACCGTGACAGAACTGGATACCAAAGTGCAGACCACAAACTTTACATTACACATAACCACCTTCTCTTTTCTATTGTGGGGTATAAAAACAGCTGAGGAGCAGTTTTGACATGACTGTAACATGTATACTGCATACATTAAATTACATGACAACTCAAAGACAAAGTCTAATCGCCTCCTTTCTCTCAGTTTACAGCAGTAAAAATGTGAAACTGTGGATCAGGAACATTATTCCAAACTTTGCAGCTCTTCATCCAGTGCGTCAGTATTTAACAGAACCTTGTTAAAACTGCTGGATCGGTTATTCCAGGCGCCAAAGCAAAACATTAGTGGGATTTGCTGGATTGTGATGTGTGCCTCGGTCCATGTTCGCCAACGGCCACAAATATAAAATCCTGACCTAACTACAACTGCATGATTCCCTGTCATAGCTACATCAATGCATTGATTACACATCGATTATCAGAGTATTTCCTGTGGATTCATGGATCCAGCTGAGCAGAAACATGACTAAAAGACGCCAATTCATTGTCTTTGACAAAAGATTCCACTGCAGAGCCAGAACTAAAGTATTTTAAACGCTCACTACTGATGTCCATTTGACGTCTTTACAGGGTCCATCCTTGGAATATTAGCTGACCTGATGAAGGTTGGATGACCGAACATGGTATTTAATAAAGCTGATGAAAAGCTCTCCTGGTAAAGTGCAGGTCTCATCCAGACTGAGGGTGAGGCTCTGGGTTCAAATCCACCCTGGAGTTTTTGCTGCATTGAGTAAAATTTATCGTCATGAAAACTTTAATTTTGAACAGCAAAAAGTTCTTTAAAGTTTAATCTGGAAGACTTTCATGTAAATAGAAATCTGTTAATTCACTATCTATCGCTGCATGAGGTAACACAATGATGACTGAGCCTGTGGCCATCTGATGAAAGCTCTTCCATTTGCTGTGATACCAAAGATAAAGACTGGGTGTCAGTGGAAAAAAAGAAGTCTGAGATCACAATGTAAAAACTTTAAACCCTGTAAGAACGTCACTTGAAAAGACGTCATGTTTTTATTCTGACTCTCCAGTGGACGACTTTTCAGTGTTGTTAAAGATGTTGAACTGAGTCTTTTGAGATGTTTCTGCTCAGTGTGAACTGTTCATCAGCTAACCTTACATGATCTGATGCTAACCTACACAAAGTTAAATCATATTACAGGATTACTGCATCTTATACAACATTTAGTAACATTTTATTTAACTATGGACTAAGTGAACTAGAAGCAGACAGGACACTTACAGTCATTGGTCGGCTGGTACCGCTGCAGACAAAGGCTCCAGATGTTGGCGGGACGGAGGATGAAGGTCCGGGAGGGAGACAGTCACTGGCTCGGTCCCAGCTGTCTGTGATGGAGGGTTATAAAACCTCCGGGGTGAAGTGATCACTGCAGAGGAGAGTGTTGCTGCTGATCTTCAGGACAGAATCCCTCCTCCTCTTCTTCAACTCCTCATCCTTCAGTTTAAATCTAAATAAAGTGACCGAGCCGCTCTGAAGAGTCCGACATCCAGGAGAGACGCATCACGAGATGAAGCTCGCTAACGGAAAGACGTTATGAGGAGACGGTGTGTCAACTGGAGAGCGATGCTAACGATGCTGCTAGTGTTAACGACGCTACGGTGTCAGGGAGGGGTCAGCGTCATGACGTCAGGCCCGCCAAAAACTCTCCAACACACAGACGTTGATGAAACAGTTTAACGGTCGAACTGTTGGTGAAGATTCAGCGGGCCTGAGCACAGAACTGTCCCCAGATACAACCCAACATTTACACCAGAACCAACGTCGACATGAAGAAAAGTTCAGCATGTGTGTGTTTTACAGAGACGTTAGCTGCCAACGTTTGTTCTGGTCACAGTGCTGCTGTGGCGGGTCAACACCGAACCAGGACCCAAAACAGACTTCTCTGAAAAAAGCTTTGAATCAGTCCTACCTGTCTGAGTCCAGGCTGGTTCTGATCCAGATGGCTGGGAAACGAGGCGGGGAGAGTAAAATAACACATTGAGCTGAAACTCCTCGTTAATCCAGCTCAGAGACACCGAGTGGACCGTCCTCCTCATGTCCGGCTGCTCAGGTCCAAACTACAACGACCGACCGGCCTTCTGCTGCCGCCTGCTGTTCAACTGCCGTTAGAGCGCCGTGCGACCTCCTGCGCATGTGTAACCCCGGGCCGGAAATGCGTCACAACTCACTAACATCTGACGACGTGGAACATTTTTAATCAACATTTTTATTAGAGGACAACTCACTATCTGTAGAATATATAATATTTACACTGCTCATTAAACATATATAAAAACTAGTTTATTAAAAGTCTTATTGATTCTTCTTCATGTGAAGAATCGCCCAAAGCCACGCCTCTTCCATCGGACCTGACGAGACCTGAACCTTGTACGCTGGTCAATATACAATGAGAAGAGACAGATAAAGTACTGATCCGGTGTGAACAGTGTCCTGAATCTCACACATGATGTTTGTCAGTTTCATTAAAGTCAAACCTCATGTAGTTTTGTGTCAAAGCTCAGTGAAATACATCGTCTCATCAACAAGGCACCAGAACCAACATGGAGCCAACTGGGTCAGAAAAAGTTGTAAACAAGATGAGCATCACAATAAATCTGCTCATATTTACAACTGCAGTTCTGTGAGAGGAGAGCTGGTTCTGGTTCAGTTCTGTGAGCTGCTGATATCCAGGAGCAGCTCTACAATGTCAGGAGAGGAGTCACGACACTGTTGGCTGTGTCGTCTATATTTCATTAGTTTGATGACAAACATCATGTGATTCATGACACAGTTCAAACAGGATCAATACTTTATCTGTCAGTGTCATACTGGAGTCAAACACATATTTACCTGTGTTGACACAGTTTACGGGTCGACCGCTTATCAACTTGTTCAGTTGATTGATCTGATGTTCAGCAGTTTTCTGATGATCAGAATCTGTTCATTTAGTTTTTTTGGTTTTTCATCAGCTTAAAATGAATACGTTAAAGAATCTGCAACTTCGTAAAAAAGTAGTTATTAAATAAATGTAGTAAAGTGGAAATGTATGTATGAAGTGAAAATGGAAATACTCAAGGAAAGTAAAAGTAGAAAAAACAGCAGCGCCACAAATAAACTGCGTACCTGTGTAGTGCGTAAAGTTTATCGTTACTTTGAGACTCATTTTAACACCGGGAGTCACGTAAACGTGACGTCACGCGCGTCTTTTCTGGTCAGTAGTCATGGAAACATGAAGCCCTGCCAGTGGTGCGGCATTTGGACCAAAGTGACAACAAACGTGTGGACATATCACTGTATACCAGCAGCATGTGTGAAAACACTCACTGTGGCTTTTTAAATGAATTGTTATTTATTCCTAGATTTATAGCTGTTATTTTTCAGTTGTGTCTGACTGTCAAACGAGACAATAAACGAAAGTGAAATGTTTTTGCTTTTGCTGTATTCATTCATGTTTTACAGAGGCTTTGCAACAATAATCATCACATCACATTCATGTAAGCGGAGTGGTATATAGCTACCACACACACACACACACACACACACACACACACACACACACACACACTTTTTTGCTCTTCATGTAAAGCTTGTTAATTATTGATGACTTATATTGGTTTATGAAAGTTCAGACAGGTGTGCAACCAAGTAGGTTAGAGATGTAAAATAATTTACAGAAGATGACTTGCATTTTGTTGTCCAAGTACCTGTTACTTTGTTCAATGACAGTAAAGTTGAATCTAATCTAATCTAATCTCATGACTGTTGATACAAAGGGAGACACATGGAGTCAACGGTCAGGAAAACCAGCTGAGTGAAGAAGGTTTGTGTTTGTTACAGCAGGCTGTCTGTGTGAACTGTCACAATAAAGCTGGTGTTCTGGAAAGGTCTCCAAAAAAAGGAAAAGAAAAACAAATCTGGATTTTGGAGTTAGTTGAACCAATGTTAAAATTATAAAGTTATTTTTCAATAGACATATTTTTTGTTTTTGTGTGAACAAAGGGTGGGTGGTGGCAGAGGGGCTCATTGGGTGCTCAGCACCCCGAAAGCTCTGACCCTAGAATCACCCCTGCTGCATCCTAACTTGTTTTAAGGCTGAGTTTTGAGCTTTTGTCTCCCTCTGGTGGCAGTTTGCTTTCTCTGCCACAGACTCTACATGGAGGCTGTTTCAAGCCCCTCAGTTCACACCTGATATTACAAGAGTGACCACTGGTCACATCACTGGGACCAACAGACATGATGATTCTTTTACACAAACAAAGAAAGAACTTCATGGAGAACATCTGCTGAAGTTACAGGAGAAAGAAACATGGCTGGTTTCAGCTCAGATCTACATGAAGAAGAGCAGCAGACGGGATGCAGAGCAGTCACTGTACTTTATTTCAGGGGAAACAACATTTTCTTCTGTACAATATTCAACAATCACCTCCAACAGAAGCCCTCGAACCTTTTAAATACACAGAACTTAAACTGCCGACAGTCAGTGAACGCACCGTCGTGTTGGTCTGAGCTGCAGGGTGAAAATATTCAGGGAAGAATTCAACATGAATGTGTTCATATCTAATAGAAAACATAAAGACCAGTGAGAGGAATACATCCAAACCAACGTTAAACACATCTGCTGCGTTTATTGATTCATTATGTACTGATTGATTGATTGATTGATTGATTGATTGATTGATTGATTGATTGACTGACTGACTGACTGATTGATTGATTACTCAGCAGAGTTCAGGAGGAACTCTTTAATCCAGTTTGAACTTGAACGTCTTCAGAAGGAAACAGTTTTATGTCTAATCTGGTTTTATTTTCACATCAGTCATAAAAACACTGGACACGTTTTACTGATACCAGCTGATCCAGACTGGATTAACTGAACTGTTCCATCATCTGACGTTTCAACTCTGAGCTCAGAACGTCACATTAGAATCAATTCTGTTCTGTTCAGGTGAACTATGTCTCTGAGTGTGTCAACAATAAAGATGAAGTTATGAGACGAATGGAACAAAAGTGGAGACTTTTTTTTCATTTAATAGTTTTAATGTTTGACAACAATCTATTTGCCTTTAATATTCTCTATACTCTTTATCAATTAATATTAAAAAGTGAAGCTCTACCTGCCACTGACAGATAAATGTTCAGCTCCACCAACAACACTTTCTCTGTTGTTGTGAGTTATCTGAACATATGAATGAAGATATTGCTGCTGAATAAAGACAGAGACTCATGCAGGATGTTAACTCACCTGTGGGGGTGAGTCATCTTCCATTTGATCATCTGATGGTGCCTGGTGACCTTCACCTGTGGACACAGGTGTGATGTGTTGGTTAACAACATGTTTAATCAGATTCAGGAGATGGTTAAAACAGTTAAATGTGTTTTTCACATCATTCTGTGATTTGAACAGAATCTATTCTGACTTCTTTTCCTTCATTAAACCAGTTAAAGTGCACATTTCCTGTCTGTGTGTAATGAGTGGAGCAGTGTCAGTGTTTCACAGCTGAGTGTCTCTACTGTAACACACACAGTGCTGTGTAGACACAGTTTGAATGGAGCACACTGGAAACATCTGGATCTACAGCTGATCACTAATCAGACTGATCTGACTGAGATGTTCTTCTTCACTGTAGTTTCAGGGTGAAGATCACCATCTTATCTATAACCCAGGTATGAGTCTGAGCCCGGTGTGGATCAAAGGTAACCTGGTTTTTCCTGCATGATAACAGCCATGTGAATAAAAGAACCAGCAGGCTGCAGGCTGATGATCAGGCTGTCTGTCGTCTGCTCTCAGTATCAGCTCTGTGCTGCAGCCTGGGCAGGGTTTTCTTTTGTCACAGAAGACTTTTAAACAATAATTCTTCCTCTCCCATGATGCACCTACAGCTGGTGGTGCAGTGACATCACACTAACATATAGCTATGTTTATTATTATTATTATTATTGTTATTGTTGTTGTTGTTGTTGTTGTTACAGTTATTATTATTAGGGCTTTGCTGTCGATGGGAACTGTGTTATCACTGGAGTACGTCCAGTCGTGCTGGCCGAGCACTCAGCTGATGCAGAGTCCTCCTCCTCACTAAAGGCAGACCAGGCTGTGAAGTTTACAACGGAGACGCCTGGACAACTTTACATGAGACAAACTTTCAGCTGTGATCGATAAATGTATGGCTGCAGCTTTCAGGTCAATTAAGGCTGTTTAGTTAAGCTTTACAAGTGTCCAGTTGGACATCATCGTGTCAGTATTACTGATGAATGTTACATTCAGGTCACTTTGTTCATCTGTTTGTCATGTTTTGCTTTCAGCATATTTTCTGAGCATGCAGGACCTCTGAGGTTATTCTGGAGAATATTCTGGACTGTATCTGTTGTTTTTTATCGTTGCAATAATAATAAACATACATTTGAATAAAGCATGTGTCCACACCCATGTTAAGCGTAGTAAAATTTGAAAAATATCACTTTAAGGTTAATTTAGAACAGATAAAAAAATGTGTGATTACTTTTGTGATTATTAGCGAGTTAAATATTTTAATTGAATGACAGCCCATTATTACATATTAACCAGTTATTACATATTTATAAACTGATAAGTAAATTCAATGACACTGAAGATTTAAAAGTTTAATCTGCATCAGACTGGAAGTCAGTCCTGCTGAGTATAAATCATATTAAATAAGTTGAGTAAATCACTTGAATATGTGAATGTGAATCTATGAATATTAATGTACAGAGTATCAGTGTCACTGAGTTCTCACTTCACTTCATGTTAACTTGTTTCAGTGAAGAAGCAGCAGATCGATGTATGAAAACTGTTTCCTGATGACAGTAGCTTCAAATGAACTAGAACCTTGTGATGAAATAATGTAGCTGATGCTAACATGCTAATGTTAATGAATCAACAACATGTTACTGAATAATCTGAGGAGAAAGATTCTTACCAGCAGCTCTGAGGTGCTCAGCCATCATTCCTCAAATCATCAAACTCCCACCATGCATGTTACACACACACACACACACACACACAGAGTGAGAGTTTGAGGATTTCTTTTAAGTCATGTGGTTCATAAAGAGGGAGGAGCCTTTGTATAAAGAGTCTCTTCCTTCTGTTTGCTGCAGATCTACAACAGCTGAACGACAACAATGGCAGAGCAACATCAAATGTCAGGTCAGGATGTTTCTTTTCTTTTCTTAGTCCTTTTCTTCAGAGTAACATTTTAGATGTTGTTAGCAGGGCTGTAAAGTCCTGGTCGACTGGTCGACTTATTGGTCGATACGTTCTGAGTCGACCAAAATTCTGATTGGTCGATTTTTGCCGTGTTAATTTCATACAGTCTGTGGTTAATTTCATCAGGAGGAAAGTACCAAGTGCTAATGGGGGTGTTTTCAGAACCCCCCCCCCCCCCTTGTTTTCACTATTTTGGATTAGCCCAACCCACAGAGACAGGTAGACTGAAGGACGTCCACGTTATTCAACGTCCGGTGGTTTGCTGAATATTTATTTTAAGTAATTTTTTATAAGTTGAATGCAAAGTATGTGGCGGTATTTGGAAGGAGTCAAGAGGCCTTTGAAACTAAATAATAAATCAAATGGCCATCAGTAAACTGGACGCTGTCTGACTCTGTCACTCGCGGGGACGGAGGATGTCTTCCGGGGGAAAGTTCACTGAAGTCTCGGTCTGGAGGACTGCTGACCGTCGCAGTGATTTATTTTCATCACAAACTGAGTTAAAGTTTTTTGCCGGTGCAGAAATGTGATGAGGCGTCGGCCAGACAGACAGGAGGACAGACGCTTCTCCACGTATATCTGCGGGTTTTTTTTTTCCTCATATAAGTTGCCAAAGACAGTTACAGTTGCTAATAGTCTTTTTTGCCTAATTCGCAGTTGCGCCGTGCCCGCTGTTTGTAGGCTGTTGTTTTGAGCCTATGCTTTATTTTTCAGTAATGCACAGCTTTATTTCGGTTGCACGTGTCTTGATCTGGGATGTTTAATAAAGATAATTTTCCCTGAATTGCCTTCTTGTGCTGATATCAGTATATTTTCGGTAATCATGGGCTTTTATATAGCGCAGATGCACGTGATGCAAAACGCTGTCAGAGTCGAGTTCCCCCCATTGGTCGATTTTTAGTCGAAATTTCAGGGTTTCAGTCGACCAAGAAGTTCTTTGGTTGATTACAGCCCTAGTTGTTAGAGGGTTTGAATCTATTGAAAATAGAATATTAACAATAAATGTGTGATTCAAAGTTTGACAGGCAGGTTTTGTATATTGTCCTGTGGTTCACTCTTAACGCCTTCCTATTTTACATGAAACACTCTGAGCTACCTCGTTGAAACACGCTGTATAAATAATGTGTCTGACTTTATGCTGCATTTTTAACCACTTTAAATTCATGTTAATCACATTGTTGTTTGTTATAGACCAGTTAGAAAATATCATCACAGTTTGTTTCAGCATTAATTACTCTACATCTATTACAGGTGGTGAATGTTGTACATTGTGCTCTTCATGTCTTATTTCTGTCTACAGAGTCAGTTTTAAGGTCGTTTTGGGGTTTTGGTAAGATGCAAAATGAACATGAATCTAAACATAATTTATATATAAAATGCAGACTTACAATGATGTTGATGTTTTGACTGATACACATCTTATTTTTAGTTTATTCTATAAACATACTTCAATCTTTTCTTTTGAACAAATTTGACCTAAATGCAGTAATATTTTAAAATACTAATTTGTATTTCTGTTGGTTATTATTTTAACATTAATATTAACAATATCAAAACAAGCCCATAAATAGTTTTCTTATTGATACATAAATGGTTACCTCGGTGAGACAACAAGTCAACTTAACTTTGATATATTTTCACCTTTCTGCTCCATGTTGATGTCACATCTTGTTTTAGGCCACACATGAAAAGTATTCTATGCTACAGTCTCTTTATGCTAACTCAGTGTTTTCTTTCTAGAAAGGAATCAGTCAGAGCCGCCTTCTCCCAGTAAGTTATGAAGTTCATTTTAGACATAAATTATATTATTCATACAAAATTAAACTTGAATTCAAATATTTACTTATTTCTGACCCAATTTTCTCTTCAGTGCTCAGTGAACCATGGAGGAAGATAAACTGGGGGTGAGTCTACTGAAACATGTGGTGACACTTCAACAACACAAACACACCTGAGTGTCCTCAGCAGAGTGAACTGGCTGCAGCTCAGTGACGCTGAAAACAGTCTGAATGCTTCATTAACTCAGACTCAACAGGTGTAGGTGAGCTTCAGTACTGACCAATCACAGGAGCTCCTCTAGTCCTCTTTAAAAACAGCAGACAGGTGAAGCAGGAAGAGACGTTCTCCACCTCTGAATCGATACAACTCAAACTGAACTTCAACCAGTGTTGTATCTACTTGGACGTTTACAGTTTTGTGTGTCATCAGCAGCACCTTAAAGTCTGATCTTATATGAGCTGGGAGCCAATGCAGAGACGCTAGGATTGGTGAAAACTGCTCTGAGGCCATGAAGAAAAAAGCTTGACTTCCTGGAGACATTCAGCCCACTGAGTCAATCAAATGTAATCTCTTCTGACAGAAACAAAGGGGAGGATCTTCAGTATGTGAGGGAGTATCAGACTGAAAGGGACGACATCAAACATCTCAGAGTTCTTCTGTACGGACACGTCGGAGCTGGAAGGTCCACCTTCATCAACTCTGTCAGCAGCGTCCTACTGGGCAGAATGAGTAGTCCTGCTTTGGCCAGTGCAAAAGCCGCTGAGAAAAATTTCACCAGAAAAGTAAGAAAACTTTTGATTTCTTTTAATTATCGTCAGCAAAAGTAAGTTAGTTCATTTGTATTGATCATCTGTATCACATCAGAATTATTTATCTGTTAGTATGTTGAATTAAAGTTAAAAAAAACAGACATCAGGATCAGTTTACTGTCCAAGTTTGTGAACACATACGAGGAATCTGACCCTGGTTTTTAAAAACCTCTCAAATACAATAGCGCAAAATGACATGAAGTTGGGATATGTACAATATATACATAAAGACACCTATATACAGTAAATACAGTGTGCAGGATATATCTTCCACATCCTTTAGAGAAGATACATATTGTACATGTTAGAGTACAGTGTGTATTTCAAACTTTAAATGTATACAAGTAGATGTTTTGGTGTTAGAAGGATTTTGATTGAGATGTATCAGAGTGATGATCTGTGATAAACGTATTGAATTGATCCAAAACTGAACCAGAATCTGAGACAAACATTTAAAACAACCAGGATCCATATCGATGTATTCAGGCAGGTCATGGAACAACTATAGTACCACACATCTGTCAACACCACTGTCACTGAAACAAGAATTTAATCAAGTGTTTGTGTGTCTGTTACAGTATGAAACTCATAAAATCAGAAAAGGAAGAGGAAACCCAAAGACATATTATCCTCTCATCTTCAGTGACATCATGGGTCTGGAGGAAGGGTCTGGCTCTGGAGTTCATCCTGATGACATCAAACTGGCCATGAAGGGACATGTGAGGGAGGGTTACAAGGTACAACATCACATTCATAAACTTTTGACACTATCAGCAATATCAAATACATTGTGACGCATATGTTATGTATTAACATAATATTAAAATACTATTGGTTAAGTAAAACCTTCCGAACCTCCAGCACTGGCTATAGCCGTCTTAGAGTACCACCAAAAAATATGTGCTAATTAAATCATCCACTGAAGAGAAGCAGAAACACAGAACGCATCTTATTAATGTTGTCACCTTGTGTTGGAGCCATAATATTGTTGCTATAATCTGAATTATGTAATCAGGTGTCACTATTGTAATCAGCACTGAATGTTTTAAGTAGGAACCCACCTTTGTCCACCACGAAGGTAAATAGTTTTTGACCGCTGTCGCTGCATTTTAGTTATTGGGGGTCCAAGCAGCGAAGCTGCTGGAACCCTATAGGGTTTCTACCTTTTCTTATTATTATTCCTCCGTCTTTTTTTTCCATTGCAGTCTATGGCAGCCCATAGAACCGTACGGTAAAAAGTTGTGAAATTTGGCACATTGATTAAGAACAGTCATATTACAAGTTACATGTCGGCACTAAACACGCCCTAGCGCCACCAACGGGTCAAAGTTTCAGGTATATTTGTGCACATAACTTTTGACCCGATTTTCAAAAACAAGGTACCGTTGGAATCCTTGGATCATGCCGACTTCAACGCATTCCATGTCGTCATAATGCGTCATAAATTTTCAACCATCTTTGATTTTGTCGAAAGTGAAACAAATCCAGCAGTCGCAATTTTTGACTGATTCTCATGAAAATCGGAACAGACTATCTTCAGACCAATGTGCACAAAAGTGTGCAGCACCAGCCCTGCTCTAACAGCGCTGTCTGCAACTGATAGGAGAGATGTCCTGTTGCATGCTGGGATTTCATAACTGAACTATGAGCAGGACTCACACTTTAACTTCCTCTGATTGTGTTAATCTGATGTTTTTACAGCACAGATGATGAAGAAAGGCTTTTAAATGTGAGTCTGAGGATGTGGAGAAAAACATACTGGTGTCGGCTGATGAAGAAGTTTAGTGTGATGCTGAACTGACTAAAAGACAAATAGCTGAATCTTTTCATTGAAAAGGAAAAATCATCACATCATCCTGATACATTGTCCACCAAATTCAAACAAACTAAATAGTGGCTTATTTCTATTGATCCAACACAGAGTGCTTCCTAAATACCAAAGCATCGTCCGTCACGACAGAACACAGAATCAATCGACAGTGAACCACTTTAATTATTCACCAAGACCAAGTTTGTAGCTTCGATTGTTGAAATCTGTGTCGAGGATCTGTGTTGAACGGTGCAAGTAGTCGTTTTACATTAATGCGTTCAAATCTATAAACATGTCCACAGACATTAGTAAGAATCCTGCGGTCATTTGTATTCACGTTTCATATTTGTGTTTTAAATTGTCTTCCAGTTCAATCCTGTATCTTCACTGTCCAGTGGTGATCCAGGCTACAACCCAGAACCGTCTGCAGATGACAGAGTTCATGTTCTGGTTTGTGTGCTTTCTGCTAACTCAGCAGTTATTACGGATTCAGTTCTGCAGAAGATGGCAGACATCAGAGAAGCAGCCAGTGACCTGGGTAAGACTATGATTATATGAATATAATATCTGTTCCACAGGAGGACGAGGGATTTAGTCAAACCTGTTCAGTCAACAAGTAGCTCAGTTGGTGGAGCAGGCGTCCCATGTACAGAGGCCTGGTCCTGGCTGCAGTGGACCAGGGTTCAAGTCTGACCTGTGGCCTCCTGCTGCATGTCATCCCAGCTCTCTCATCCTGTTTCCTGTCAGCTTCAGTCTTAATGCTGTCCTGTCAATAAAGCCATGAAAAGGCCAAAATTAAACATTTACAAAGTGATTTTAGTTAGCTGTATCCTGTTAGCTTTGATTTGGGTTTGATGAGTCAGATTAAATCTGATATCTGAAGTTTTGAGGTTGACTGAAGTCAGACTTTTGACTTGAAGTTGAGCTTTTCCGTCTCTTCTGTCTGGAACAGCTCCGGGAGGTTTAGTTGTTTGAGTTTGTTGGATTTTATCAACAGAGACTCAATAAAAAGATGAGCTCAGTTGACGAGTGTGTTTGTGTCTGAAGGGATTCCACAGATGGCGATGATCACCAAGATCGATGGAGCCTGTGGTGAAACTGAGAAGGACCTGAAGAATGTGTACAAGAGCAAACACGTGAAGCAGAAGGTGAGTGTCTCATTCAGTCTGTACACAACTCAGAGTTTCACTTTATAGTCCAAATATTGCCAAACTAAATCCCAAAGGTCCAAACTTCATGTTGATTCATGAACTGAAATGTCTCTTTAACACTCAGATGAAAGACTTCAGCGCAGCAGTGGGGATCCCACTGAACCACATCTTTCCTGTCAAGAACTACTGTGAAGAAATCGACATCAATGATGATGTTGACACTCTGATCCTGAGCGCACTGAGACGTATGATCGACTTTGGAGACGACTTCATCAACAAAATATGATCAGTAGGAGGCTATATGTGAATCCACCTACATGTTTTAAAGGGTTGGAGTTCAAAGGAAAATGATGAGAGTTTATCATAACCTGGTTTTATCTCTATAGCTCAGCTTTGATTAGGTCGATTACAGCTTAGCTTCAACAACGACATCAGTAATATCCTGCTTTACATTAATGCACGAGTGACAATCACCTGATGACATCAGAATAGCACAACAGTCACAGTTATTGCAGAATACTTTTAATTCTTCAACTATATTTTCCTGATTATATGTGCATGCTTTTACTGAAGTAACATTTTCAGTAATGGGGCTTTAATCTCTGGTGTAATTTTGTCATATTAATGAGAACATAAACTAAAATATTTGGGCATTTTAGAGAAGAAGTAAATGATCTATTAAGTAATAATGATGTGCTCATTGTATTTCACACTTGTAATTTGCCAACATAGCATACTACTGGAAAAAGTTCAATAAATCAGATGCTTTGGCCTTTTCTTGTGGCAGCTGTGAGAATTATTTCCAACAGGTGGATTCAGGCAACAGGACCAAGAATCAAGAATCAACCAAGAGGCAGTTTAATCACACACGAACCACCAGTTTATACTTTTTAGGAAAAATACCTCTGGCTAATGTACAAAGCTAACGGAGGCAGGAGTTGGATGTGAGAGAAAGGTCAACCAATGAGATGGTCCGTAGACAAATCAGGTGATGTCATCCACCATTAGGATTGGCCCTCAGGGGCGGCTGTTTAAGAAATAGGTGGAGACCTGTCAGCATAAAAGCAGGAGAGTGTTCTGACTGAACTCACTGTTTATTGGTGCTGCTGCCTTGTAGAACCCAATAAACTCCTTCGTACCAGACTCTGCACCTCTCCAGTGATCTTCTTCGAGCCTATTTCTTGACTCTAGCAGCCTACACTGAAGACTACTGGTGTTGGACCAAGTACCAGGACCATTTCCTGGTTCCTTTGGACTCGACACATGTAAACTTGATCCCTGACAACTCGTTACACAATATGTATTTCTATGAGAGAATCTCTCATCCATGGTGGAAGCTGACCTGAATTTTTGACCTGCCACACTAACATTCATCCTGTATTTGACAGTTTCCAGTCTCAGGAGTGTTTGTTCAACTATTATATTTTACAAACCTAAAATCTGACTGTTAACATTACACACATTCACAAATAAATAGCTTAACATACCTGTGTTCTTTCTGGTGCTCAGAGTCCTGTTAGACAGCTGTGTGGCCACAGTCCTTCTGCCAACACGTCTGTCTGTCTGACATCAGACTTCTCTGGTGACCTTCTGCATCATCTCATCACCGGCACTCTGTCTCTGGTGGTTGGAAGGTTGGAATTACTTGTCTGATGAATCAAACAGACTGATGCATATGAGTAAAAGACTGGACCTTCTAAACAGGAACACCGTGACAAAACTGGATACCAAAGTGCAGACCACAAACTTTACATTATACATAACCACCTTCTCTTTTCTACTGTGGGGTATAAAGACAGCTGAGGAGCAGTTTTGACATGACTGTAACATGTATACTGCATGCATTAAATTACATGACAACTCAAAGACAAAGTCTAATCGCCTCCTTTCTCTCAGTTTACAGCAGTAAAAATGTGAAACTGTGGATCAGGAACATTATTCCAAACTTTGCAGCTCTTCATCCACTGCCTCTTTATTTAACAGAACCTTGTTAAAAACTGCTGGATCGGTTATTCCAGGCGCCAAAGCAAAACATTAGTGGGATTTGCTGGATTACAAATATAAAATCCTGACCTAGCTACAACTGCATAATTCCCTGCCATAGCTACATCAATGCATCGATTATCAGAGTATTTCCTGTGGATTCATGGATCCAGCTGAGCAGAAACAGGACCAAAAGACGCCAATTCAACGTCTTTGACAAAAGATTCCACTGCAGAGCCAGAATTAAAGTATTTTAGACGTCTATTTCAAACGTTCACTACTGATGTCCAAGTGACGTCTTTACAGGGTCCATCCTTGGAATATTAGCTGACCTGATGAAGGTCAGATGACCAAACATGGTATTTAATAAAGCTGATGAAAAGCTCTCCTGGTAAAGTGCAGGTCTCATCCAGACTGAGGGTGAGGCTCTGGGCTCAAATCCACCCTGGAGTTTTTGCTGCATTGAATAAAATTTGTTGTCATGAAAACTTTAATTTTGAACCACAAAAAGTTCTTTAAAGTTTAATCTGGAAGACTTTCATGTAAATAGAAATCTGTTAATTAACTATCTATCGCTGCATGAAGTAACACAATGATGATTGAGTCTGTGGCCATCTGATGAAAGCTCTTCCATTTCCTGTGATACCAAAGATAAAGACTGGGTGTCGGTGGTGACTCTCCCGGAAAATATCACAAGCGGTGCACAGTAAGTGAGGCGGTTGGTCGGCCAGAGAGAGTCGGTGGTTCACACGTGTCATAACGCGTCATCACAGCGATGGGAGTAAACGGCTAACATTACTGTTAGCGGTCACGGCCGAACAAACAAAGAAAAGACTGATAACAGCGGACAATGAAACTTTAAAAAAGGTGCAAATGACTTTCATGTGGTGTTATGGAGGCGTGGTAAAGCTGCCAACTGTTTACATCTGTAACTGAAGCTGAAAAGAAGTCTGAGATTACACTGTAAAAACTTTAACTTTGAACCCTGTAAGAACGTCACTTGAAAAGACTTCATGTTTTTATTCTGACTCTCCAGTGGACGACTTTTCAGCGTTGTCAAGACGTTGAACTGAGTCTTTTGAGATGTTTCTGCTCAGTGAGAACTGTTCATCAGCTAACCTTACATGATCTGATGCTAACCTACACAAAGTTAAATCATATTACAGGATTACTGCACATTATGTAACATTTAGTAACATTTTATTTAACTATGGACTAAGTGAACTAATATTATTATAACAGAAGCAGACAGGACTCTTACAGTCATTGGTCGGCTGGTACCGCTGCAGACAAAGGGTCCAGATGTTGGCGGGACGGAGGATGAAGGTCCGGGAGGGAGACAGTCACTGGCTCAGTCCCAGCTGTCTGTGATGGAGGTTATAAAACCTCCGGGGTGAAGTGATCACTGCAGAGGACAGTGTTGCTGCTGATCTTCAGGACAGAATCCCTCCTCCTCTTCTTCAACTCCTCATCCTTCAGTTTAAATCTAAATAAAGTGACCGAGCCGCTCTGAAGAGTCTGACATCCAGGAGAGACGCATCACGAGATGAAGCTAGCTAACGGAAAGACGTTATGAGGTGACGGTGTACCAACTGGAGAGCGATGCTAACGATGCTGCTAGTGTTAACGACGCTACGGTGTCAGGGAGGGGTCAGCGTCATGACGTCAGGCCCGCCAAAAACTCTCCAACACACAAACGTTGATGAAACAGTTAAACGGTCGAACTGTTGGTGAAGATTCAGCGGGCCTGAGCACAGAACTGTCCCCAGATACAACCCAACATTTACACCAGAACCAACGTCGACATGAAGAAAAGTTCAGCATGTGTGTGTTTTACAGAGACGTTAGCTGCCAACGTTTGTTCTGGTCACAGTGCTGCTGTGGCGGGTCAACACCGAACCAGGACCCAAAACAGACTTCTCTGAAAAAAGCTTTGAATCAGTCCTACCTGTCTGAGTCCAGGCTGGTTCTGATCCAGATGGCTGGGAAACGAGGCGGGGACAGTAAAATAACACATTGAGCTGAAACTCCTCGTTAATCCAGCTCAGAGACACCGAGTGGACCGTCCTCCTCATGTCCGGCTGCTCAGGTCCAAACTACAACGACCGACCGGCCTTCTGCTGCCGCCTGCTGTTCAACTGCCGTTAGAGCGCCGCGCGACCTCCTGCGCATGTCTAACCTCGGGCCGGAAATGCGTCACATCTCACTAACGTCGGATAACCTAGAACATTTTTAATCAACATTTTTATGACACGATATTTTGCTCACTAACGATGAAATATATAGGATTTACACTGCTCACTTAAAAAATAAAAATAAAACTAGTTTATTAAAAGTCTTACTGAAGTCGCCCGAAGCCACGCCTCTTCCGGTTTCCCTCATGATCTTATTTGATCAAACCTTTGACTGGTATTGAATGAAGAGAGACAAATAATGTATTGATCGTGTTTGAATTGTGTCATGAATCACACATATGATCACATCCTTTGATTATAGTTCTGTTGAGTCTGTGACTTTGTGTATGACACCAGGAACTCTGCCAACATCAGTCTGCAGACGCTGATAGATTCACTCTTTTATACCAGTTTGTTTCCTATAATGATCAGTGACAAAGTACAGCTGAGTGTTTTACAGGAACATTGTAATCAGTCACACAACAATAAACTGATCATTGACACACAGTTGTACCAGGACACAACACAGCAAAGCTTCTGGTGAAACCACATTTTAACAGATATACAGTTCATTAGTTCATATACACAGGCTGCAATTCTGTGATCAATCAATAAGTTATATCAGGTCAACATGTAGTTCATTCATGTAAATATTTAAAGGTTAAACTACAAATGAAGAAATGAACTGAGTGTGTTTAAATGTATGAAGAACAGAAATGTTCTGAAAGTCAAATAACATTTAGTTTTTCTTTTGTTTTCTTCAACATGTCAGTTTATTTCCACTGAATAAATGTTATAATGTTTAACTTTGTACAATGAAGAAAAAAAACAACAACCAAGTTTTTTTTTAAATATCATAAAACAATGAGATGTTCTCAGATTTGAAAAATAAATCTCTTTTATACAAAATAAACTAAAGATCACAAAATATTTTTTGGTTTACTGAATGAAATAATAAATCAAAATGAATGATTACATATATTTAGACAGAAAAGACTGACGAGGCGTTTCAGGAGCAGTGATTTCTGTGGGAAAAAGAAGCTTCTGCTGCTGCAGACTTTAACATTTTTAACTTTCAGGCTCTTTTAGAGGCACAAGAAGCGAGATGAAACACTGAAGCAGAGGAAATAAGCTAAAAGGAAACAAAGGTCTTTAAAATCTCCTATAAATCTTCTGCCTGCTCTCTCTCCCACAGTCTTCCCACAGTGTGAAAGTCAAACATGGCAGTAACACCACAACACTGAGACATCTGCTGAACCTGCACATCATATATGTCACCAAACCATTTATTACCATCAGCATCAATATGTTTGAGGTCATTCAGAAACAGAGTGTCTGTCACAGTTTGTCCACCAGAGAGCGCTGACACTCTGATCCATTCAAGATCACATCAGACTTTATTGATCCTCACAGACTTTATTGATCCTCACAGACTTTATTGATCCTCACAGACTTTATTGATCCTCACAGACTGAGAGGTCAGGAAACAGAAACAGCTCTTTGAATGAAGAAAATACAAAGATTAAAGATTAAACAAAGTACAGATGACATTATAAAGATATATATCAATATTTAAATCCCTCACACTGTATGATTGTGTAAATATTTGGGTCCTGCAGTAGAAGTATAAAGGAACATGTGAGATAAATAAGTACAATATATATGTTAACGATGTGGTATATAATCTGTATATGTGTTGTTCATGTGACAAACACACAGGAATGATATGAAGAACACATAATAGAAAGAAGACAACACTGTGATGCAGCAGGCTGGATAATAACATACAAGGACAATAACACAAATATGGTATTAATATATTATTATATTATAGAGTTAAAGACAAACTGCCAGGACAACTTTTATGGATCTGAAGCTTTAAAGGCAGCGTCACAATAAGAGCAGATTATTATTATTATTATTATTATTATTATTATTATTATTATATATTATTAATGTGTGAACGGAACAAAACAGACTCAAACAAGCTGTTTCCTGTTTTCCACTCAGAAACTGACTGATGGTTACAGGATGACGTCCATGATGAAGTTTATACAGCACACATTTCATCAGCTTCAGCAGGATTAAGAACTTTATCACTTCAGTGTTTGACACCAAGGATCAACAGGACTGTTTGTTCAGTGATGATTTAATCTGTCAGAGGACGTCACAGACATTTATCTGGCTTCAGTTATTAATAAGAGCTGTTCTGCTGCTTGTTGCTTCACACAAACCAAAACTAGGTCAACAAAACCAGATTATTAACTTTCAAAACCAGATTTTAACTCTTCTTGTATTTGTTGAACTGCCTGATCATTTCTTGGACACTTCAGTAATCCCGGCTGAGTCTCATGGAAGAGAACATGAACATCCAACTTGACGTTCTGATAGGTTTCACTCCACTTTTTGACATCAGTGGAAAAGTCGACATCTCTGGTGTGATGCATCAGCACTAAGATGACAGGTTTATCACCTGAAAAGACAAATATGAGACAAAGTTCAGAGATCGACTTCCTGTGAAGAAGAACATGCAGAGAACCTTTTTCTTAAAGCACAAACATTACAGGATTGAACGACACAGGCAGGAACAAGTTCATACATCCCTCTGAACATTCAAGAGATTCATTCAATTATTGCTCAGTAATCTGTCCACACTTGAACCTTACAGTGACTGAATGTGTCCCTCAAAACACTTTTTATAAAACAACCTGTATGTTAAAGACATTAGAGAGTAATAGTTTGCAGTGGAGCTGGACACAGAGCTGCTGTGAAGTGACTGGAGGACTCATCTTTGAATCTGCTGCAGTTCTTCACTGCTGTCACTGAAGAGTTTTGTAAATGTACAAGTAGAAGAGAAAAGTATCTGAGCTGACTGTGTCCATGTTCACCGACTGTACGTACAGCTGGAGAACCAGAACCACAGGCTCAGACAGAACATGAACTCTGGTTCTGAGAGTTGGAGACTATAATCAGAATATAATCTGAACATAATCCCTGTACAGATTAGTCTGATAACAATAAGAGAGAGTTAGAAACAAGTCTTTCATTACCTGGAATCTTTCTCATGGCTGCCTCCACATCTGATCCAACACGAGATGTGATTGGACAGAAGACGATGATGATGTCACACTCCTGACAGTCTGTGATCTCCACCTGTGTTGTTGAACATCTCATGTTCTTCACTTCTTCCAGTATTTCATCATCAGCACCAAAGGTCCGACCAGTAGTGACTGAGTGGACCTTCACTGTGTTTACAGGTGGAGGCGGTGGTGGTGAAGGTGTAGAGGTCTTCACTGACAGATAAAACCCTTCATTAATTCCACAACAAAGACATCTGCATTATGACAGCAGCAAAGTGGAGATCAAAAACAGAGAGCATCAATTAAAACAGTAATAATTAATAAGTAAAAAAGCAGTTAGACCAATATAAATAAACACAACTCCAAGAATATTTACACCATCACACTGAGATAAACAACACTGAAAGAACCTGGTTGGAACATGACACTCACCTGTGAACAAGGACCACCACCCTGAGGTTTTCTTTTCTAATGAACAATAAAGTAGAATTCAGTCAGATCCAGATTCATATTTGTATGTAACTGTTACTGAGTTTGACGACATGATGTGTCAAATAATAATAATAGAGGAAGTATTCATATCTTTTGATTCAAGTAAAGGTTCTAATACTGTGAAAATACTCTGTTACAGGTACAATATGTGTTATTATCAAAGAGAATTGAAATGATCAGCAGTCTAGAACTTATGTAGTAAAATGTCCTGTGTGACTGATAAACCTGAACATATTCTAATATTGAATTATTATTAATGTTGCAGTTAGTCGAGGTGGAGCTGATTCTAACTTCACTTCCTGTTGTGGGTTTAACCTTTAAAGCAACATATTTTATTAACCATCACATGTTATGTGTGAAAACTTAGTAAGTACAGTTAATGAGTAAATGTACATATGTAAAGTTCAGTTTTGTTCATTTCAACATGCAAACTGAATTCATTGTGTGTAGTTGCAGCCTGTTCTCAGTACAGCAGCCTGTTCTCAGTACAGCAGCCTGTTCTCAACACAGCAGCCTGTTCTCAGTACAGCAGCCTGTTCTCAACACAGCAGCCTGTTCTCAGTACAGCAGCCTGTTCTCAACACAGCAGCCTGTTCTCAGTACAGCAGCCTGTTCTCAACACAGCAGCCTGTTCTCAACACAGCAGCCTGTTCTCAGTACAGAAGTCTGTTCTTACTACAGCAGCCTGTTCTCAACACAGCAGCCTGTTCTCAGTACAGAAGCCTGTTCTTACTACAGCAGCCTGTTCTCAACACAGCAGCCTGTTCTTAGTACAGCAGCCTGTTCTCAACACAGCAGCCTGTTCTTAGTACAGCAGCCTGTTCTCAACACAGCAGCCTGTTCTCAGTACAGCAGCCTGTTCTCAACACAGCAACCTGTTCTCAACACAGCAGCCTGTTCTCAGTACAGCAGCCTGTTCTCAACACAGCAGCCTGTTCTCAGTACAGCAGCCTGTTCTCAACACAGAAGCCTGTTCTTAGTACAGCAGCCTGTTCTCAACACAGCAGCCTGTTCTCAACACAGCAGCCTGTTCTCAACACAGCAGCCTGTTCTTAGTACAGCAGCCTGTTCTCAAAACAGCAGCCTGTTCTCAGTACAGCAGCCTGTTCTCAGCACAGCAGCCTGTTCTCAACACAGCAGCCTGTTCTCAGTACAGCAGCCTGTTCTCAGCACAGCAGCCTGTTCTCAACACAGCAGCCTGTTCTCAGTACAGCAGCCTGTTCTAAACACAGCAGCCTGTTCTCAGTACAGCAGCCTGTTCTCAGTTCAGCAGCCTGTTCTCAACACAGAAGCCTGTTCTCAGTACAGCAGCCTGTTCTCAACACAGCAGCCTGTTCTTAGTACAGCAGCCTGTTCTCAATACAGCAGCCTGTTCTCAACACAGCAGCCTGTTCTCAACACAGAAGCCTGTTCTTAGTACAGCAGCCTGTTCTCAACACAGCAGCCTGTTCTCAATACAGCAGCCTGTTCTCAGTACAGCAGCCTGTTCTCAACACAGCAGCCTGTTCTCAGTACAGCAGACTGTTCTCAACAAAGAAGCCTGTTCTTAGTACAGCAGCCTGTTCTCAACACAGCAGCCTATTCTCAGTACAGCAGCCTGTTCTCAGCACAGCAGCCTGTTCTCAACACAGCAGCCTGTTCTCAGTACAGCAGCCTGTTCTCAGCACAGCAGCCTGTTCTCAACACAGCGGCCTGTTCTCAGTACAGCAACCTGTTTTCAACACAGCAGCCTGTTCTCAGTACAGCAGCCTGTTCTCAATACAGCAGCCTGTTCTCAGTACAGCAGCCTGTTCTCAACACAGCAGCCTGTTCTCAGTACAGCAACCTGTTCTCAGTACAGCAGCCTGTTCTCAGTACAGCACCCTGTTCTCAACACAGCAGCCTGTTCTCAACACAGCAGCCTGTTCTCAGTACAGCAGCCTGTTCTCAACACAGCAGCCTGTTCTCAGTACAGCAACCTGTTCTCAGTACAGCACCCTGTTCTCAACACAGCAGCCTGTTCTCAACACAGCAGCCTGTTCTCAGCACAGCAGCCTGTTCTCAGTACAGCAGCCTGTTCTCAGTACAGCAGCCTGTTCTCAACACAGCAGCCTGTGCTCAGTACAGCAGCCTGTGCTCAGTACAGCAGCATGTTCTCAACACAGCAGCCTGTTCTCAGTACAGCAACCTGTTCTCAGTACAGCAGCCTGTTCTCAGTACAGCAGCCTGTTCTCAACACAGCAGCCTGTTCTCAACACAGCAGCCTGTTCTCAACACAGCAGCCTGTTCTCAGTACAGCAGCCTGTTCTCAGTACAGCGGCCTGTTCTCAACACAGCAGCCTGTTCTCAGTACAGCAGCCTGTTCTCAACACAGCAGCCTGTTCTCAGTACAGCAGCCTGTTCTCAGCACAGCAGCCTGTTCTCAGTACAGCAGCCTGGTCAGTGGCCATCACTTCTTGAAGCAGCCTCTAGTGCAGCAGCATGAAGAGAGACAAAGGTCTGGAAGGTGGTCATATGATTCAAACACTGGACTGATTATCTGTCTGAATGTGTGTCAGCAACATATTGTGATGTAGTATTACCAACCTGACTGTGGAGACATCCACATGCAACGCTGCACTCGAGGGGTCAGCAGAGCGTCAGAGTTTGAAGCTTTAGGTCACTGACTGAGCTGCTGTATTTAACATGTTGGGAGTGAGAACGTGCTGCTCATCTTCTTTAAGAAGGTTCTGTTATAACCTGTGACCGTTTGTTGTTTCGGTTGGTTTGACAGCAGGATTACACAACAAACTCACAACTTGGATAAAGGACAGGTTTTATAAAAGAAACAGATCCAGGAATCTTTTCTCACTTACATTAACTTTGTGAGATGTGTTTTTCCACATTTTGGTTAATACAAAGTGTTTGTTATAAGAATTTGTTGAGGTTTAGCAGAAACTAAACCAGGTTATCAGGTTATTTCCTTTCAGCAGGTCAGCAGGATAAAATACCTGGTGGTGCTCAGAGCATCTTCCTCTGCCACCATGGAAGAGAAGTCTGAAATGATTTTTAAATCCAGATCACAGACTGTGTTAGCTCCCTGACTGCAGCAGAATTATGTTGCTTCCTGTTTCCCTGGACAGCAACAGTAGAGACACAACATGTTTCTACATGTTGAAGATAGAAACTAGTAGAAAATATATACATATGTTTACTTGTATGATCACCTTGATCAGGTTTCTTGTGTAGATCTTCAACATCTTTAAAGAACTGTAAAAGCTTCTCCGGGTCAACTGACGTCTTGTTGATGCACTCTGTGAAACCTTCATCATCTACAGGATCTGAAGAAGAGACAGTTAAAGTGTAATTTGTTAATCACATCTTCTGTAATATATTGCTTGATTCATGTTGAGTTATTAGTATTTATTAGGGCTATAACTGTTTGTGTATTTGCCACAGTACAGTGGTGATGGTCTTGTGAATGCAGTGAGACACTGAGTCCATGATCGGTAGACTGATGCAGAACCAAAGTCCTCAAGAACGAGTTCCGCCTGGAAACGTTTAACACACAGTATGTTGTTAGCAACATGTGCTGAGGTCAGCACAACAAGCTGATCTGTGTGTGAGCACATTAAACAGTGGAGCTGCAGACCTGCATGTGTCCTTTAAGTACATCAGTGATCTGGGAATGATCTGTGTTCATGGTCAGCAGAGGCAGAGTTGTTGATAGAAATGTTGTTTCAAACTGAGCATTATAATCAGATTTAAAATGACTCCAATATCAGCCTACAAGTGATTTTTGAGAAACTTCAGTATCATTAAATATTACACGAAATGTATCTGATAGTGACAAAGGAGGTGATGGATATAAACGAATAGGTGCTGGTCCCAATCTGGGAGGTCCAGGATGCTGTTCTGGCATTTAGCCCTGAGCTAATTATAATTATCTCCTATTGGATAAAATACGTCTCAGTGTCTCTCAGGATCAGGAAATCAGAGACTGCTGATCAACATCTTCAGCCAGACTAACTCCTGACATCCTGGATCAACTATGTCTCTGTATAAATAATGCTTGTTGCTCAAACACAGACAAAGTGGACGGCAGTATTTTGCAGATGTTCAATTTGTAAAGTTAAAGCTGGAGTCTGGGACTTTTACACACCACCACTTATCAAATGAGTTAGCACATTACAGATTAAGTCTACAGCCTCCAGATGAATCTTTGTGAGGTTTTTAAGTGATGAGTCTGTGGAGAAGCTCGGCTCTGTCACACCTGAAGCTGCATGGTTCATCACAATCACAGCACTGAAGAGGAGCAATGTTGTAAAGGAGACTACAGCGACAATGAAGTGCTTATGGCAGAGACACCTAACTGCCACAAGGGGGAGACAAAGTACCACACATGTTGACCATATTATCCCAGTGTTTTAATTGTTGCTGTGAACATTTCCCGAGTGGAAACTCAAAAGAATTAACTACAGGACTTGTGTGATGTCATCAGCAGCAACAAGAGAATAACAACTGGATGGAATTTTTTTTTTTTTTTTAGTATATTTTTTTGGCCTTTATGGCATTATTGATAGAACAGCCTGAAGACATCACAGGAAACAGGATGAGAGAGAGGGGGATCGACACGCAGCAAAGGGCCCCAGGCCAGGACTCGCACTCGGGGCTGCTGCAGCGAGGACAAAGCCTCTGTACATGGGACACCCGTTCTACCAACTGAGCTAAATGGCGCACCCTGGATGGAATTTTTTTTTATCGTAGCTGATGATTTAAATCAAAACAGTCCACAGAAGTGTTTTACCTAAATTCCAGGTCCAGATCCAGATGAAGAAATATTCAAAATTATGAGTAGACAAACATTCCTGGCAGCTACAAAGCCCTCCCACATCTTCATCTCAGCCTGTCTATCATGTCTCTCTGCTTCTTCTGCTGACTAACTCCCAGCTGATAAAGAGGGTCAAACCCTAAAACTGTTAAAGTGAGGACAGGTGAGGCTACAGCAGGACTGTGCTGAGTGAGCTGGCAGACACTGAGAGATGCTGGCATATATCAGCAAATGTATTGATGACGTTGTGATCACAAAGACAGTGAGATCGTTCCCCAACCAGAGGGCCTGGATGATGGAGACGAGGGCTCTATTCAGAGCCAGAACAGCTGCCTGTTGGTCAGGTGACAAGGAAGCATACAGCGACTCCAGAGCAAGACTGAAGGCTGGCATCAAGGAGGCAAAGAGGAGACATCAGCAGCTGGAGTGAGACCTCGACTCCAACAGCAACAAAGACATGTGGCAGGAGATTCAAAATGTCACAGGCTACAAAAACAGAGGCGCCTCCACCATGTGTGAGGTCACACTGCCTGATGAGCTGAACACTGTTTAACCTCACTCTGATCTCCTGAACAAGACTCAGCTGCTCCTCCTGCAGAGGACCAGACTCTGTCAGTGACCACAGCAGATGTGAGGAAAGTCCTGCTGAGAGTGAATCTAAGAAGCTGCAGGTCCAGATAATATACCTGGCTGTGTAGTAAAACCTGCAGATCAGCCAGCTGACTTTAAACAGCTCACTCTGACAGGAGACTGTTCCCTCCTGCATCACCACAGGTTCCTACAGATCTGGAGTCTGCAGAGCATCAGTGACATCAGTGAAGTGAGATGTCTGCACAGAGCCTGAAGATACTAAAGACACCCAGCCACAGTCTGTTCACCTGCTGCCACCTGACTACAGATACACCTGTACCTGCTGCTGCACCACCAGACTACACAGCAGCTTCACTCCTCAAACACCAGACTCTTTAATCATCATCTGCTCTCTGTAGAATAGTTTAGTTTTTCTTATGAAGCATGAAGGAATTTACACTCAGTTCCATTTTACAACCCTGGTGTTGTTAATGACAAATAAATGAACCTTTAATTTGTATCATCCTTTTTTTCAGTGTTCATCCAGCATCTCACAGACATGTTTTTATTTCTATGATGAAAATGGTTTAGTGAAGTTTCCAGAGAGCAAAAAGCAGTCTGAGTCCCAGCAGGAGGATTATTTTCTGTTTTGTACTGTTACAGCTCTGATATTTACTCACAGTAGAACTGAGGGGAAAAGATTAGTAGTATAAGTAAAAAACATTTATTAAAACAATAAAAAACTGTACCTACATTTATATGATGTTGGCATCACAGCTCTCAGGTCCTTCAGGATCTTTGGGTCGACATCGACCTGCATCAGAAACACAAAACCTTTAGAAGTGACAACATGCAACAAGTAAACACAGACAGCAGTTCAGTTAATCATAATAATCATTACATTCAGTGGTGGAAAGTAATGAATCACATTAACTCTTGTACTGTTGAAATCTGAGGGACTTTCACTTTACTTGAGTATTTCCATCTTCTGCACATATTCAGAGGAAATATTACACTTTTCAGAGCTGATCCCAGCTGACACTGAGCGAGCTGCAGGGTTCAGCCTGGACGAGTCACCACTTCATCACAGGGCTGACATGTAGGGACAAACAACCATTCACATCACATCCACACCTGCAGACAATTTAGAGCGACAGATTAACCTCACTGGTGCGTCTTTGCATTGTGGAGGAAGCTGGAGACAAACCACGCAGACACGAGGAGAACATGCGATCTTTGCTGTTACAGCAGAGACACATATGATAATAATGTTTTGTGTGTGTGTGTGTGAGAGAGTAAACGCCTACATTACTGGGACAAACAGTTAAAATGTTTTTTTACACAAATAAAGAAATACATTCAAGTGCCGAATTAACAAATGTGAGCCCAAATAGATAAAAATGTGTTGTAGACAGCATTTAACGAAATTTATGCAGTTCTTCTAATGAAAAAGTCTTAAAATTGAGTGTTTGGTAGGGGAGTCTGGTGACTTTCTCCACTTTCGTCACTTTCTACTGTTGTCACGGTGACGGTCAGCCCTTCCGACCGAGACTTCAGTGAACTTTCCCCCAGAAAACATTATGATGCTTTACACCGGAGCTTCTTGGTTTCATGTGAACAAAGCAGCTCGTGAAGTACGTGAAGTACATCACAACAATTCATTCATGGCTCCTACAACAACAGTTAATGCATTTGAATAAGAAAAAGTGTGACAGTTCACCCCACAGGTTTCTTTCATTATCCTCTTTATATTATGTATGTAAAAATGACTCATTAGAGTGAACCATTCATTATTTGTGATTAAGATAGAGGTGATGTATTAGTGACCCCCACAGATGTGTGGTTTCACTGCTTTATGTGGGAGCCCAGATCCCATTGGTTCCTACGTAACTCAGACCCTGCTGCACTTTTCTTAAGAGAGCAGCTACATCAGGCTCTGCAGCAGGTGATGAAAAGTGTCTGGGAGTGTTCTGGACCGGTTCTACTATCTTTCAGACAGAACTTATTCTGTGTCGTTTGGCCCCAAATGTCTGAAACTGCTGCTCTGTCCTTCAGTGTGTTTATTTTGTATGTTTTAGATCCTTTTGTGCTCATGATTTATTGTTTGTTCTTTTTTCTGTTTTTCTGGTTGTATTTTTATCAGCATTTTCTCATATTTCATGTCATATAAACATATAATAAGCAACTGCTTAACTGTTATTGATCAGCATGACAATAAAACACAAGCTTGAACAAGCTCCAGACATTTTGGACCCTTTCTCCCACAGTTTTATCAAAGTCTGCCTGCCTGCAGTCTGACCTGTTCAGGCTGGACGTTGTTTATTGTGCGTGTAGGCAAGAAACAACACCCTGGACTCTCCTCCGGGCCTGATGCTGCAGCCTGTGGAGAGAGAGGAGACAGAAACAGAGAGCTTCCAGCAGATACAAGCTTTGTGTATGTGTTGTGTAAGTGTGTGTCAGAAACACATCAACAGTTTAAATGTATATTAAGTTAATATTCACTAACTATCTGAATCATCTTAATGCTTATTGTTCTGTTCAGGTGAACTATGTCTCTGAGTCTGTCAACAATAAAGATGAAGTTATGAGACGAATGGAACAAAAGTGGAGACATTTTGTTCATTTAATAGTTTTAATGTTTGACAACAATCTATTTTCCTTTAATATTCTTTATACTCAGGAATTACTATTTCAAAGTGAACCTCTAGCTGCCACTGACAGATAAATGTTCAGCTCCACCAACAACACTTTCTCTGTTGTTGTGAGTTATCTGAACATATGAATGAAGATATTGCTGCTGAATAAAGACAGAGACTCATGCAGGATGTTAACTCACCTGTGGGGGTGTGTCAGCGTTCATTTGATCCTCTGATGGTGCCTGGTGACCTTCACCTGTGGACACAGGTGTGATGTGTTGGTTAACAACATGTTTAATCAGATTCAGGAGATGGTTAAAACAGTTAAATGTGTTTTTCACATCATTCTGTGATTTGAACAGAATCTATTCTGACTTCTTTTCCTTCATTAAACCAGTTAAAGTGCACATTTCCTGTCTGTGTGTAATGAGTGGAGCAGTGTCAGTGTTTCACAGCTGAGTGTCTCTACTGTAACACACACAGTGCTGTGTAGACACAGTTTGAGTGGAGCACACTGGAAACATCTGGATCTACAGCTGATCACTAATCAGTGTTCCTGAAGCTGTTGCTCCTGACTGACATGTTCTTCTTCACTGTAGTTTCAGGCTGAGGATCACCATGTTATCTATAACCCAGTTATGAGTCTGAGCCCGGTGTGGATCAAAGGTAACCTGGTTTTTCCTGCATGATAACAGCCATGTGAATAAAAGAACCAGCAGGCTGCAGGCTGATGATCAGGCTGTCTGTCGTCTGCTCTCAGTATCAGCTCTGTACTGCAGCCTGGGCAGGGTTTTCTTTGGAGACAGAAGACTTTTAAACAATAATTCTTCCTCTCCCATGATGCACCTGCAGCTGGTGGTACAGTGACATCACACTAACATATTAACCAGTTATTACATATTTATGTACTGACAAGTAATTTCAATGAGGCTGAAGATTTAAAGTTTTAATCTACATCAGATTGCAAGTCAGTCCTGCTCAGTATAAACTCTGAGTGATCTCATTAAAGCTTCATACAAAAACAGACTCATGTCCTCTGAGTTTTGACTGTTTACATCCATCATCATGCTGTAGCAGCAGCTACAGGGGGAGAGTATAAAAAACTATAAACCAGGTTAAATAAATCATGCACTTGTCTATGAATATACGTGTACAGAGTTTCAGTATCACTGAGTTCTCACTTCCCTTCTCGTTAACTTGTTTCAGTGAAGAAACAGATCGATGTATGAAAACTGTTTCCAGATAACAATAACTTGAATTCAACAAGAAGCTTGTGATGAAATAATGTAGTTGATGCTAACATGCTAATGTTAATGAATCTACAACATGTTACTGAATAATCTGAGGAGAAAGATCCTTACCAGCAGCTCCGAGGAGCTCTGAGTCGTCCATCGTTCAGCTGTTGTAGATCTGCAGCAGACAGAAAGAAGAGACTCTTTATATAAAGGCTCCGCCCTCTTTAGGAGGCACATGACTTAGAAGAAATTCACTGTTGCTGTGTGTGTGTGTGTGTGTGTGTGTGTGTGTGTGTGTGTGTGTGTGTGTGTGTGTGTGTGTGTGTGTGTGTGTGTGTGTGTGTCAGCTTCATTAACTCTGTCAGCAGCGTCCTACGAGACAGTCAGTATTTCTGCTTCGGGCAGTAACATCGTCTCTGACAGAGGTTCACCAAAAAGTAGATTTTTTTTCAATCATCATTAGCAAAAAGCCAGAGAGAGAGAGAAAACAAGAAATATTCATAATTGGGGAAAAAAGAAGGATGAGGAATATTTTAACATGTTACAGTCCTGTTGTCTGTGTCAAAGTGTCAGAGAGTCAGAAACAGGTTCCTGGAGGAAAAGCAACCATCTGAACACGAGCAGGCAGCTCCAACAGAGAACCATGATTCATGTCATATGTGTGTTTTAAGAGTAACAATCTTCTTCACAGGTAGTCGATCTCTAAACTTTGTCTCATATTTGTCTTTTCAGGTAACAAATGTGTCATTTTAGTGCTGATGCATCACACCAGAGATGACGACCATCAAACTGATGTCAGAAGGTGGAGTGAAACATCAGACCGTCCTGTTGGAAATGACAGGTTCAACAAATCACAGTGAATAATCTGGTTTGGATAGTTTTGGTTTTAATGTCTTAATGTGGAGCAACAAACAACAGAAATAAGAACCCAAACTGACTGACGTGTTCTGTCTGATCCATCAGGTCCATTTCAGTACTGTGGAGTGTGTTGCACACTCGCACACACACATCTTGAATTAACCTTCAATCTCATTTCATCATTTCACAGCTCAAATGGCTTCTTCCTTGTTTACAGTGATCATATGCCAAAAACATTGAGACACCAAAAAGCAAACAGCACATGCCAGCTTAGCCTGTTTCATGCACAAAACTCACAGCTTTATTGACAGGTAAGGGTTGGACTCTGAGGTGTCAGGTGTCATTGCGTGACAAGACGCTCCCCGTATCACTTTTAAGATCTGTTTAAAAATGCCTGGCGTCATTGAGTGACATGGCCGCTTCCTCTACAGTGTTTCATTAGGATGGAGTTGTAGCAGTGGAAGTGTCATAAACACACAAACATTAATTCGTACTTTGTCAAAGTGTGTTGTAAAGTATATATGAGGTGTGATGAGTCAGTCTTTTAACCTGTAGGGGGAAATCTAACATCAACTTAGGAGGCACAATTACAGGACATCCTGAGTTAAACACCAACAGTAACTCTGCTAACGAACAAACACTGCTGCTGCCAAGAGGGATAGTTTTATTCTTCTTCATGTGAAGAATCGTCTGAAGCCACGCCCCTTTCAGTCTCCCTCATGATCTTATTTGATCAAACCTTTGTCTGGTAGTGAAGAGAGACAAATTATTCATTGATCCTGTTTGAAATGTGTCATGAATCACATCCTTTGATAATTCAAAATCTCCTATAAATCTTCTGCCTGCTCTCTCTCCCACAGTCTTCCCACAGTGTGAAAGTCAAACATGGCAGCAACACCACAACACTGAGACATCTGCTGAACCTGCACATCATATATGTCACCAAACCATTTATTACCATCAGCATCAATATGTTTGAGCTCATTCAGAAACAGAGTGTCTGTCACAGTTTGTCCACCAGAGAGCGCTGACACTCAGATCCATTCAAGATCACATCAGACTTTATTGATCCTCACAGGCTTTATTGATCCTCACAGACTGTATTGATCCTCACAGACTTTATTGATCCTCACAGACTTTATTGATCCTCACAGACTTTATTGATCCTCACAGACTTTATTGATCCTCACAGACTGAGAGGTCAGGAAACAGAAACAGCTCTTTGAATGAAGAAAATACAAAGATGAAAGATTAAACAAAGTACAGATGACATTATAAAGATATATATCAGTATTTAAATCCCTCACACTGTATGATTGTGTAAATCTTTGGGTCCTGCAGTAGAAGTATAAAGGAACATGTGAGATAAATAAGTACAATATATATGTTAACGATGTGGTATATAATCTCTATATGTGTTGTTCATGTGACAAACACACAGGAATGATATGAAGAACACATGATAGAAAGAAGACAACACTGTGATGCAGCAGGCTGGATAATAATATACAAGGACAATAACACAAATATAGTATTAATATATTATTATATTATAGAGTTAAAGACAAACTGCCAGGACAACTTTATGGATCTGAAGCTTTAAAGGCAGCGTCACAATAAAAGCAGATTATTATTATTATATATTATTAATGTGTGAACGGAACAAAACAGACTCAAACAAGCTGTTTCCTGTTTTCCACTCAGAAACTGACTGATGGTTACAGGATGACGTCCATGATGAAGTTTATACAGCACACATTTCATCAACTTCAGCAGGATTAAGAACTTTATCACTTCAGTGTTTGACAGCAACGATCAACAGGACTGTTTGTTCAGTGATGATTTAATCTGTCAGAGGACGTCACAGACATTTATCTGGCTTCAGTTATTAATAAGAGCTGCTCTGTTGCTTGTTGCTTCACACAAACCAGAACTAGGTCATCAAAACCAGATTATTAACTTTCAAAACCAGATTTTAACTCTTCTTGTATTTGTTGAACTGCCTCATCATTTCTTGGACACTTCAGTAATCCCGGCTGAGTCTCATGGAAGAGAACATGAACATCCAACTTGACGTTCTGATAGGTTTCACTCCACTTTTTGACATCAGTGGAAAAGTTGACATGTCTGTTGTGATGCATCAGCACTAAGATGACAGGTTTATCACCTGAAAAGACAAATATGAGACAAAGTTCAGAGATCGACTTCCTGTGAAGAAGAACATGCAGAGAACATTTTTCTTTAAGCACAAACATTACAGGATTGAACGACACAGAGGCAGGAACAAGTTCATACATCCCTCTGAACATTCATGAGACACAAAATCATATTTTTTCTCTCATAACGACCATATTATCAATGAAGCTGCGTCGTTTGTGGCTGTTTGCTCAGTAATCTGTCCACACTTGAACCTTACAGTGACTGAATGTGTCCCTCAAACACGTTTTATAAAACAAGCTGTATGTTAAAGACATTAGAGAGTAATAGTTTGCAGTGGAGCTGGACACAGAGCTGCTGTGAAGTGACTGGAGGACTCATCTTTGAATCTGCTGCAGTTCTTCACTGCTGTCACTGAAGAGTTTTGTAAATGTACAAGTAGAAGAGAAAAGTATCTGAGCTGACTGTGTCCATGTTCACCGACTGTACGTACAGCTGGAGAACCAGAACCACAGGCTCAGACAGAACATGAACTCTGGTTCTGAGAGTTGGAGACTATAATCTGAATATAATCTGAACATAATCCCTGTACAGATTAGTCTGATAACAATAAGAGAGAGTTAGAAACAAGTCTTTCATTACCTGGAATCTTTCTCATGGCTGCCTGGCACATCTGATCCAACACGAGATGTGATTGGACAGAAGACGATGATGATGTCACACTCCTGATAGTCTGTCATCTTCACCTGTGTTGTTGAACATCTCATGTTCTTCACTTCTTCCAGTATTTCATCATCAGCACCAAAGGTCCGACCAGTAGTGACTGAGTGGACCTTCACTGTGTATACAGCTGGAATCCACACATTTTGAAAGATAAACAAACTGTGAAGATTTGTTCAGAAACAACACTGAAAAGAACCTGGTAGGAACATGACACTCACCTGTGAACCAGGACAAGATTGAAGACATCACTGAGTTTTCCTTTCCTAATGAACAATAAAGTAGAATTCAGTCAGATCCAGATTCATATTTGTGTGTAACTGTTACTGAGTTTGATGACACGATTTGTGTCAAATAATAATAATAGAGGAAGTATTCACATCTTTTATTCAAGTAAAGGTTCTAATACTGTGAAAATACTCTGTTACAGGTACAATATGTGTTCTTATCAAAGTGAATTTAAATGATCAGCAGTCTAGAACTTGTGCAGTAAAATGTCCTCTGTGACTGATAAACCTGAACATATTCTAATATTGAATTATTATTAATGTTGCAGTTAGTCGAGGTGGAGCTGATTCTAGCTTCACTTCCTGTTGTGGGTTTAACCTTTAAAGCAGCATATTTTATTAACCATCACATGTTTTATAACAGAAACAGATCCAGGAGTCTTTCTCACTTACATGAACTTTGTGAGATGTGTTTTTCCACATTCTGGTTAATAATTCATGGATCATGATGAAAACAATCAGGTGTATTTAGGTGGCTGTTGTCTGTGAGAGAGTATATTTGATGCAGGAAACAAAAACCTGGATCCAGCTGATTTAAATATGTTGAGTATGATACTGGATCAGGCTCGAACTGAATTAAAGGGGTCTGTTGGGTTCTACTCGGTTCTACTCTGTTCAAAGAGATATGTTGCTTTGCTGTGTGATCCTCTTCACTGATTGGTCCAGATCAGCTCCAATCAGGCTGCTTCTTCTTCCTCATCATCATCATCATCATCATCATCAGTCAGATCAGCTATTTCAGAATCAGTTCATCAAGTGTTTGTTCTCAGGATTTGTTGAGGTTTAGCAGAAACTAAACCAGGTTATCAGATTATTTCCTTTCAGCAGGTCAGCAGGATAAAATACCTGGTGGTGCTCAGAGCATCTTCCTCTGCCACCATGGAAGAGAAGTCTGAAATGATTTTTAAATCCAGATCACAGACTGTGTTAGCTCCCTGACTGCAGCAGAATTATGTTGCTTCCTGTTTCCCTGGACAGCAACAGCAGAGACACAACATGTTTCTACATGTTGAAGATAGAAAGAAGCAGAAAATATATATGTTTACTGTGTATGATCACCTTGATCAGCCTTCTTGTATCGAGCTTCAACATCTTTAAAGAACTGTAAAAGCTTCTCCGGATCAATTGAGTTTTTGGTGATGCAGTCTGTCAAACTTTCATCATCTAGAGGATCAGGAGAAGAGACAGATAAAGTGTTATGTGTTAATCACAGTCACATCTTCTTATATCTGTAATATATTGTATGATTCATATAGAGTTATTAGTATTTATTAGGGCTATAACAGTACAGTGGTGATGGTCTGGTGGACACAGAGGTTAGCAACATGTGCTGAGGTCAGCACAACAAGCTGTTCTGATCTGTGTGAAAGTAAATTAAACAGTGGAGCTGCAGACCTGCATGTGTCCTTTAATTACATCAGTTATCTGGGAATGATCTGTGTTCATGGTCAACAGAGGCAGAGTTGCTGATAAAACAAGGACAGTGTGTCTGTGTTGGGCTTGTAAATGGAAACACAGTGAACATGCTCAGTGCTTCATTTGTAAATCCAAAGGTCCTGGAGACCAGACAGGATGCTGTTCCAGCAGGTCAAAGGGAGCAGAACAGTCACAGAACGCATCAAAAACCCACAAAAAAAAACAAATAAAAGAAAACTTAGACTGTTGTTTTAAACTGAGCATTACTTATTACCATTTATTAATCAGAACAGTCACAATAATCAGTATTTCAGTGCTGTGGACAGTGTCGCACCTACACATACTCATTTCACAGCACAGACACTGACTTATTTGTGGGGTTTACAGTCATCATATGCTAAAATATGGAGACACTAAAGAGAATAAACCACAGCTCAGCTCATGTTTCCTGCACAAAACACTTCAGGTGTTGTTGGGTGACATGACAACTCTGAGTCTCTTTTTACAATCAGATTCAAAATAACTCCAAAATCAGCACGCAAGAGATTTCTGAGAAACTTCAGTGGAAAATAAGAGGACATGATAGATGACATTAAATATTACACATAATGTATCTGACAGTGACAAAGGAGGTGATGGATCCTATCAAACAGGTGCTGGTCCCAGTCTGGGAGGTCCAGGATCCTGTTCTGGGAGGATCTGGCACTAATTAAGCCTTGAACATACTAATCTTGATGCTGTGAATGTTTACAGCCTAGGTGGAACTAATTATAACAACTGTATCTCCTACTGGACTAAATCAGGGTTTCCACCAGAAACGTGTCCACTGCGTATCTGCAGCACTTCTCTTTCTTGTGGAGCAAGACACAGCAGTTCAGCTGAATTCAGCACAGAGCAGACAGGAAGTGAGGCACCGAACATAACATAACAACATAACATCTGGTTAATTTTCAAAATAAAACACTCCGTGTTGACGCCAGCACAAGAATCTCAAAAAAGAGACAAATACCAGCTCTTCTACTAATACTTCGGTCGGGATCACTTTGTGTTGTTGTGTTTATAACACATAATTTAGCCACAAGTGATTATGTGATTATCGCAGGAACTCCTCCATGGCAGACTCAAAACGCAACCGGTGGGGGTTGCCAGACAGCGGATGGTGGAGCAAAACCGGACCGGAGCTGGAATACAGTGGATACGTATCTGGTGGAATCTCGGGTCAGAGATGCAGGTATAGCAGGACCTGGTGGCAGAGATTACAGACTACCTCATGGATAGGCCGCAGTTTGTCTGGCTACAACACTGCCTGGCACACCCCAGGGAACTGTTCTTTCACAGTTTTTCACACCCTCTACACCTCTGACTTCTGCCACAACTCCCGGATATGCCACCTGCAGAAGTTCTCTGATGGCAACTCCATTGTTGGATGGATCGTAGACAATAAGGAGGATGAATACAGGGAACTAATGGATAACTTTTTGGGATGGTGTGGCAGGAACCACGTTCAGCTCAACATCGGGAAAACCAAGGAGATGGTGGTGGAAGAGCCCAACACCTGTTTTCATAACAGGTTCCTCTGGGTGCATCTGAACAATAAACTGGACACTGAGGCGTCTACAGGAAGGGACAGAGCAGGCTGTTCTTTCTGAGGAGGTTCAGGTCTTTCAAAGTAGCACTAGGCTGCTACAAATGTTCTACCAGTCTGTGGTCCATTGTCGTATTCTTTGCAGCAGTTTGCTGGGGAGGCGGCATTGGGAGCAGTGGTGCCTTCAAGCTGAACAAACTGGTGAGGAGAGCCAGCTCCGTGGCGGGGATGAAACTGGACAGTGTAGAGGCGGCTGCAGCCTGCTGAGAGTCGATTTAAAGAAGCTGCAGGTCCAGATAATATACCTGGCTGTGTAGTAAAACCTGCAGATCAGCCAGCTGACTTTAAACAGCTCACACTAACCCCTTTCACACTGGCGTTTGGGTGCGGCTTCTGTGCGCCAATTCTCCGCATCCGTCCCAGTGTGAATCTCTCCGATGCGGCGAGGGGTGCAATTTCGCTCCGGCGCTGATCCGCCTCTGGAGGTAGTGTCAGGGCCGCATTATTGGCGAGCCGAACCAGTGTGAACGGATAAGCCGGCGCGCGTATCGAGGGCGTGTCGATCGGACGGTCGGTTAACTACACAGGTCCTTTACTCAACTTAATACAGAGAAATGTCCCACAAAGCAACGTTACAGGACCAAACAACAGTAACGTAGTAACTGTAACTGTCTCTGGCAACTTATATGAGGAAAAAAATCCCGCACATATGAGCGGAGAAGCGTCTGTCCTCCCGTCTGTCTGACCGACACATTTCTGCCCAAAAAACAGCGTCTGTCACCGGCAAAAAACTTAAACTCACGGAGTGTTTGTGATGAAAATAAATCACTGCGACCTTCAGCCCTCCAGACCGAGACTCCGTGAACTTTCCCCCGGAGGACAGCCTCCGTCCCCGCGAGTCAGACAGCGTCCAGTTTACTGATGGTGATGTAGGCTAATTATGTAATTTAGCGCGAAAAACGTAACTTCGTCACTTTCCAGGATGTTTGGTGGGTCAGGATCTCAATCACTACACATCATAACAGCATCCATATGATCATAAACTATCCGCGGGTTTAGATTGACAGGGGGGACACCTGGGAAACACCTTGAAAACACATCTACGTCATCATCATGACGTGAACCGTCACGCCTCTTTAGGAGCCGCAGCGCCGGATTTCTGTGTGAATTCACGTCGGTTCGTCTTTAATGCGGAGCTGCTTCGCTCTGTGTGAATCGCTATCGGCGGAGAATTGGCGAACCGCTGCTGCGGAGATAATGCGGCTTCTCCTGTGTGAAAGGGGTTTCTGACAGGAGGCTGTTCCCTCCTGCATCACCACAGGTTCCTACAGATCTGGAGTCTGCAGAGCATCAGTGACATCAGTGAAGTGAGATGTCTGCACAGAGCCTGAAGATACTAAAGACACCCAGCCACAGTCTGTTCACCTGCTGCCACCTGACTACAGATACACCTGTACTGCTGCTGCACCACCAGACTACACAGCAGCTTCACTCCTCAGGACACCAGACTCTGTAATTCATCATCTGCTCTCTGTAAAATAGTTTTGTTTTTCTTATGTAGCATAAAGATATTTATACTCAGTTCCATTTTACAACCCTGGTGTTGTTAATGACAAATAAATGAACCTTTAATTTGTATCATCCTTTTGTTCATCCAGCGTCTCACAGACATGTTTTTATTTCTATGATGAAAATGGTTTAGTGAAGTTTCCAGAGAGCAAAAAGCAGTCTGAGTCCCAGCAGGAGGATTATTTTCTGTTTGTTCAGAATAAATGAAATGTTTCTTTATACATTTAGTTTTTGTGGAACATAATTAAACTGAGCTTTAACTCCAAACTGTGAATGAACCAGTGTGACTTCTTTGTACCGTTACAGCCCTGATATTTACTCACAGTAGTACTGGGGGAAAGATTAGTAGTGTAAGTAAAAAACATTTATTAAAACAATAAATAATTGTACCTACATTTATATGATGTTGACATCACAGCTCTCAGGTCCTTTAGGATCTCTGGGTTCACATCGTCCTGCATCAGAAACACAAAACCTTTAGAAGTGACAACATGCAACAAGTAAACACAGACAGCAGTTCAGTTAATTATAATAATCATTACATTCAGTGGTGGAAAGTAATGAATCACATTAACTCTTGTACTGTACTAATCTGAGGGACTTTCACTTTACTTGAGTATTTCTATTTTATACTTTTTGCTGCAATATACTTTTAAAAAAGATTTTCAGGTTAAAATTTTACATTGAAAAAATGTACCTTCATAAAATAACACGCATCATTACACGGTAATACATCTATGTAAGGGTATAACACCACAAGAGCAACGCTGACAGTTTGTATTACGGAGGTGTTGGGCTTCAATAGTAGGGCAGGTGTGGTTATTAGTAATTAATAATTACTGATGATAATTATTAAAATTAAATAAATATGATTTAATGTAAATTGTAATTAAATCATTAAAACGGGGCACCACCCTGAAATCAGGGACCAATAACCAGACCAAAATAGTCTCATAATACAAGGGTTCACTTTAAATGTAGATATTTATGAAATATTTACAATTAAAGGAACAGTGAAGGAAGTGAATCCGAGCACTGACCATCACAACCAGAAAAGATCACAATATTATGCACAAAATAATCACAGAAAACTGCTATGTACAATATAATAGAATTTATTCACATAAGCACCTTGATCAAATCAATAATACTTTCTATGAACAAAAATCTATCACTAGACTAAAGCAGCTAACTATGAAACCAAAACAAACAACTCAAGCACAAACCAACGAGCATGTAGTGTGTGTGTGTGTGTGTGTGTGTGTGTGTGTGTGTGTGTGTGTGTGTGTGTGTGTGTAAAACAAAGAAAGAGCGCCGAAATGGCGGCCGCAGTCAAAGACAAGATGGCGAAGAGCCAAAATGGCGGTTACGATCTCCTGGAACGTAACGTCACGGAGTGTTCCGTGAAAGGACTAGTAAATGGCACGCGCGGGATTTGAACAACGGCGATGGTTACAACGCCGCTGGCTTCCTGTGTACTTTTGGGTACACACATACACACACAAGATAATGTTTGAAAAGGTAGCAGTGCTACCACGAGGCATATATAAAATATGAAAGGGGTTCCCACAAAGCACACGTATTAAATGTTATAGTGAGGTTATTAACCGTAAGTCTCCAAGGAGTCACTTATAAGATTTACACGTGTGTCTGCGTAACCTCTAATGTGTGTGTAGTGTACGTGTGGGTTAGTCAAGAGAGAGAAAGAGAGAGACAGAGAGGGCTAACGCCCTTAGCGGCGGCTAAGATAACACGTGGTAACGTATACCACAACGTGGAGACTCGTGATGAGCCGAAATGAAAACACGCAAGCAACAAGTGTTTTACAGTGTAAAACTAACAGCAAATAAAAGGGGACTCGGCGGTCCACAAGCTTAAACATTGTAGCTTACAA
>JBBNBP010000232.1:0-53357 GCA_039737535.1 Lagodon rhomboides | reverse complement strand
ACAGTCCCTGACAAAAGTCTTGTCGCTTATCCAAGTTGTAGGAACAACAAATAATAACTTGATTTGTAGTTGATCAATTGGAATCAGAAATGGTTTATATGAAAGGCAAAGGCCTCTAGATTATGCTTATTATACCAAAATAAAGTTGTGTATCATTCATTGAGTTTTATCATTTAATTAGGACAGAAAGGTCAGATTTTGCTTGGACAAAAGTCTTGTCGCATACAAAAATAATGTATGGTAGAAATTATATTTTATTTTGAATACACAAACATGCAACAATAACATCTGAACATAAAGTCATGGTGCCTTGGGAAAAATAATTAATATCGTGTATGACTCCCATGAGCTTGGAGGACTGCATCCATACGTCTTGGCAATGACTCAAATAAGTTATGGATGAAGTCATCTGGAATGGCAAAGAAAGCAGTCTTGCAGGACTCCCAGAGTTCATCAAGATTCTTTGGTTTCAACTTCCAAGCCTCCTCCTTCATCTTACCCCAGACATGCTCAATAATGTTCATGTCTGGTGACTGGGCTGGCCAATCCTGGAGCACCTTGACCTTCTTCGCTTTCAGGAACTTTGATGTGGAGGCTGAAGTATGAGAAGGAGCGCCATCCTGTTGAAGAATTTGCCCTCTCTTGTGGTTTGGAATGTAATTGGTAGCAAGAATCTCTTGATACTTCAGGCTGTTGATGTTGCCATCCACTCTGCAGATCTCTCACACACCCCCATACTGGATGTAACCCCAAACCATGATTTTTCCTCCACCAAACTTGACTGTTTTCTGGGTGAATCTTGGGTTCATGCGAGTTCCAACAGGTCTTCTGCAGTATTTGCGGCAATTGGGATGCAGTTCAATGGATGATTCATCAGAAAAATCAACCTTCTGCCACTTTTCCACTGTCCATCCTTTCCACAAACTGTGGGCCTTGGCAAATGCAACACAATTCTTTTGTTGTCTTCTGTTTAATGCTGGTTTTTGAGCAGTAATTCGGCCATGGAGGCCACTGCGTGAGAGAATTCGACAAACTGTTCTTGTAGATACAGGGGTTTCTGGTGACCAGTTCCCATGTAGCTCTGCTGGAGTTGAAAAAGGGCTGGCCCTGGACTGCCGAAGCAACAAACGGTCTTCTCGAACAGTTGTCTTGCGGGGTCTGCCTGACCTTGGCTTGTCATGAATGTCACCAGTTTCTTCAAATCTTTTTTTTATCCTCTCCACTTGACGTTTGGATACATTAAAGATGTCTGCCACCTCAGCAGCAGACTTGGTCTTCAGGTTCTTGATGATCAGCACTTTGGTCTGTGGTTGAATCTTTGGCATGTTGTCAGAGGTCAGGTTGCACTTCACATGAATGTCTGGTGTGCTGGGGTTCTTTTTATACACACCTGGGAATGTGTTAATTTCAGTATTTGTCACAGGTGGAGCTCTAATCTGTGATTGGTTGACTCGTTTAAAGACACGACAAGACTTTTGTCCAAGCAAAATCTGACCTTTCTGTCCTAATTAAATGATAAAACTCAATGAATGATACACAACTTTATTTTGGTATAATACGCATAATCTAGACGCCTTTGCCTTTCATATAAGCCATTTCTGATTCCAATTGATCAACTATAAGTCAAGTTATTATTTGTTGTTTCTACAACTTGGATAAGCGACAAGACTTTTGTCAGGGACTGTACTTTGTACTTGTTCTCTGAATGGTCCCACTTGTTTCTGGCCTGCTGGGCTGGACCTTCCCCTGCAGGCCCATTGTTTCCAGAACTGTTCTGAACACAGAGAGAGGCAAGAGAAAAGGTAAACACAAGATCACATTAACACAGGGATGCGAAAATTTACAAAACGTGACATCAGGACTGACAAATGGGCGATTTATTATTTATTATTTATTATATAGGGCTGCACGGAGATGAGCTGGTTATCCAGAGCGATTAATTCAATTACCTTCTCTGTAATATTTTATCGTACCAAATACGATTCTGCAGATCGGATCGGGACATCCCTAGTTTTATCATTTTAATTCAACCATATTATTGGAATACAAGCTGAAAACTGGCACTGACATTTTAACTGGATCCTCCCAGTCCAGCTGAAAACTTCAGATGTACAGGTTCAACCAGCAGGGGCTCATCATCATCATCATCATCATCATCGTCATCCTTGTTGCATAGCAACAGGTTCTATGAGCAGGAGTTCCCTTATGTTGAGTCTGTCAGGTTCTCATGTCATGGACCGAGCTTGGTTCGGACTTGGAGATGAACTAGTCGCTCAGCTCATTGAATCCTTCGGCTCAGCTGTTTGCCAGATAGCTAACGTCTTGCTAGCAAGATGACATTCATTTAATTTGATGTCATTTCACAAAATCTCACTGATAAACAGTCGGATTCAATCTGCTCTGTATTTAGAGTTCTGTCACATTTAACTGTCAAAGCTGTGATGATGATCTTTGACATGTTGACAGGTCGGCTCTGAGGGGAAACACAAGGTCCAACAGTTAAGACCTCAACACTGACAGAGCACCATCCAGAGCACTGGTTCTGGACCTCCGCCATGATAGTTACAATTTAAAAATACATGATACAGACAGAGAATTGGATAAAAAGTTCCTAAAATCTAATTTTTACGTTCACTGTTTGGTTAAATTGTGTTTGTTAGTTTTTCTGTCCTTTTATTGTTCACCAGTGTATGACAGCACTCTATCATTCAAATCTCATATCAATAACACCACTCGATCTGCCCACTTCCACCTACGTTATATCAACCGACTCCGTCCCTCCCTCACCGCCAACACTGTCTCCATCCTTGTCCACAGTCTCGTCACCTCCCGTCTAGATTATTGTAACTCCCTTCTCTTCGGTCTCCCTCACAAGTCTCTCCATAAGCTTCAACTGGTCCAAAACTCTGCTGCACGTGTCATCACCAAAACCCCTTGTTCCCACCATATCACCCCCATCCTACAGCAACTTCACTGGCTCCCAGTCACTCTAAGAATCCAATTCAAAATCCTTCTGTATACCTTCAAAGCTATCGACAACCTCGCCCCTCCATACCTGTCTGACCTCCTCCACATGGTCACTCCAGCATGCTCCCTCAGATCCTCCTCCTCTCTCCACCTCACTGTGCCCCCTGCTCACCTCAGCACCACAGGGAGCAGAGCTTTCAGTCGCTCTGCTCCCCGACTCTGGAACTCTTTACCATCTGACATCCGTATTACCGACTCTCTCCCTCTTTTCAAAACAAAACTCAAAACCCACCTGTTTAAAATTGCTTACCCACTCCACCACCCCAACTCTAACATCCCCCTCATTCTGCACAGTTTTATTCATTTGCTCTTTTTATTTATTCATTTTTACTGATGTTTTGAATGTGTTTATCGTACGTTCCTTGTGTTTCGATGTTGTTTTGATGATGATGGTCTCTGTAAAGTGTCCTTGAGTGGCGTGAAAGGCGCTTTCTAAATAAAATTTATTATTATTATTATTATTATTACCTTTGAGTTCACCTTAGTTTTCCCAGCTGTCTCATATGGGGCACCATATACAGAGCTTCATGCAACATTGATGGGGAGTTTTGAGTTAAATTTGGTTATCAATGATAATTAATGATTATCAGGGATAATTATTAATTATGATAAATGACAACATCCAATTTACATTAGATCACAAAGTTGATTCAGGCTGAAACACGTGTTAGTAACAGCTAAGTACAAAACTTGTGTTTCACAGGGCTGGTAGCACGCTGAGGCTCTATCTCCGGCTCTACTTCTTACTCAGGCTGTATGTATGAATGTGTTTAGTCATCTGATGACAAAACAGTCAAATGTTTTGACAGCCGTCAGATTTGACGTGATTTCACCAAATCTCACTCATAAACAGTTTGAATCAAGCTGAATACAATCTGCTCTGTATTTAGAGTTCTGTTAAAAAGTTAAAAAAAAAAAAAAAATACATGATAGAGACAGAAAATTCATTCTGAACTCTGAACTTGTGATGCTGCAGCACATGTTGACTTCAGCACAACCTGTGGTCAGTGATGAAGTCATCATCAGAGAGCTCCAGCAGGGGGCAGCAAGCTCTTGTTTTCTGCTGGCACTCACACTCACTCGCCTCCTTATGTATTTAAAACTATGTCAGTATGTTTTAAGATGTATTTGTAACCCAGGTGTAAAACTTGGTTAACTAAGCCATAAGTTTAACCTTAAAAGGAAATAGTTGTTTTATTTGTCGTATTCATCTGTTACAGTTTTTTACAACCTCTATGACCCGTTGTTCAATACTTTTAACACTTTTTCAAAACTCTTCACACAGTTACCACAACATCAGCCTGTGTGGGCTATACAATTAACACAATTCTTCTTCTTTTGACACAAAATACACACATTTTACACATTTAAAATTCGTTTTAACTCCTTTTACACACAAGCTCAATCAAGACCAAAACAGTAGATGTTAACTGGTGAATTTTCAATTGCTTTCACACGGTTTGTCAAAACAGAAAACCTCATGTTCAAAACTAATGGATTGAAGATGACATTGATCACAGCTGACAGCTGCCAGGGCTGAATAAGGCAAGAAGATAGTTCCCAAGATGCCTGGCCAGAGAAGACATCAGGGGTCATGTCAGTGAAAATATGTGGCCCAATGCTGACGACCGAGCAGATTAGCTTTTCTTTCTTCCACTTTCACAGTGATTTCTTCTGCTCCTTTTTCTTTTTGTGTATTTGACAACACAGTAATGAATGACAGCTAAATGCTGATTTTTTTCCCTCTTTACTGTAAGTCATTTTCATTTGCAATACAGTAAAGTCTTTCCTGCAAATCCTGTCATTTACTGTCTTCTTCTTTCATAAACATTCTGCAAAGCTGCTCTGATATGGGTCGTTCACTTTTTGTACTGAGTGTTGTACAAAAAAAGGAACAAAATTCATGTCCAACAAAAGAAAACTGAAGAACATCATCACAGACATTGATTTACATGTATGATCAACACAATAATCTGTTGATTGTAAAAGAAAAAGGAAAAAAAGTAGATTTGACACATGCAAAGTGATTCAGTTTGTGTTATTCCATCAGTTGTCAGTGTTTTTATGACGCTGTGCTGTGACTGACTAAATGTTTCTGTTGGAAGACAACGTGTGTCAGTGCTTTGGTGGATTTGGTGAACTGTGTTAGTGTATTATTGTGTTTTGGAAGTGTGTGTCTGTGTTTAGTTACACTGCGGGATTTTGAGCATGAAATTAACTGTTTGGGGAATTGTGTGTTTCAGGTGTGATGTGTGTTAACAGTTTTGAAAAAGTGTTTAAGGTTCTGACAAACGGGTCATAGCGGTTGTAAAAAACTGTAAAATATCTTTAATGTTTTTCTGAGTTGCACTTGAAAGCAACACGTTCCAACTGCACTTGAAGGCAGCACTCAGGTTCACCGCATCTAACCAAACGAAAGGCAGGTAGCCTTTTAGCAACCAATTAGCGTGCATGTTCCGCCTGTGGTGAAGGAAGCAGGTCTGTACGCAGTCCTGTCTACTTCCTTTGACTCCGGCCACGACAGCGAGAAGGCCGCAGTCCGCTAAGCAGAAGCGGTAAGATACTGACTGGAGTGAAACTATCGCAAATCATTTAAGTTGATGTTAGCTCCAACTGGTTTCTTTATTTACAGTTTAGCACTGCGCTCAGGTGCTTACACTGGCGAACCGTTTGTGGTTTTATGAGAGCTGAGAGTCCCCGACGTTTCAGCGCTGGAACGGAGCGCATCGGTGAGAGTGATAATTTCGGTGTTTCTGATGACTGTTAGCTGCTGCTACTCATAGGCTGAACGGGTTAGCTATGTGGAAATATACTGTGGTGAACTGTTGCATTAAGCCTGATGCTCTGTGAACACTGAGCATCTTAACCTGTGCACTTAATACACTAAACTGCACATTTATTAGCTGATCAACATTGTGTTTATGTACATGTGACTGCAGGCAGCACAAGGTACGTGTTGATCAGCCATTTGTGTCAATATGTGTGATTAAGGGGAATGAGTTTGTTATTTTGTAATATAAATTGTAATGTGAAGGAATTTTCTTCTTTCAGTTATGAGTTAGGGGTTAATTTCATGATCCTTATTATAGAAACTCATATTATGATGATGAATGAATGAATATATTTTGCTCATGAGTTAAATCACAATTTCTGATATGTTATTGTTTTGAATTATTACCCAATGATTCATGGAAGGACATTTGATCTCTAGATTGAAATTATTGAACTTTAGTGTAATGAAAGGCCAGAATGTTAAAGGTGACACTGTCATTATACTTTAGTGTTATTGTTGTACAACAGTTAGATTGTTTATTTAAAGGTTCTGTTTATCAAATTAAACAGGTCAGGTCTTTTGGAGACCCCTCGTCTCCATAGGAGCATCCAGTCTGTTGGAGATGATCCAGAGCCCTGGACGGAGTGATTCAGGATCACTCTGTGATTCATAGATGGCGAGCCTCCCAAAAGAGCCTAAGGAAGCTGGATTGACTCTTCGTTACGAACTACAATTGGTGGTAGGGCCAACCTGGTTGGCAGGATTGCTACACACCCAAAAGAGCGACTCTAATCACCCTATCAGAGGAACCTTTGAAAGGAACACAAACAAAATAGTACCGGTACTAAGAACTAAAAACAAGACTCTTTGTTTTAAAGGCGCCATTTTATTTTCTTTGTTATTTTTCATATCATTGTTTATATAAATGCTGTAAACTTTTGTTACACTACCCACTAAAGAGTTTACTGTTACAAGTTGCTTCGTGGTTAGTGTTGTTCATTGTTTGGCTGTTCAGGTCTATGGTACATGAGCTCCTTCCGAACCTAGCCATTCAGTGTATCTACTATAAGTGGGTTACATATTATAAAAGAAAAAGCGTATTTGAGGAGGTATCATAAATACTACTTGTTGGCTGGAAGATCTGATAGATCTGACAAACAGACTCCATGTTTCTACACAAAGACAGAAAGAAGTTCATGTAGAACATTTGCTGAATGTACAAGAAGGAACAAATAATGCAGAATGAGTCAGAGACAGAGTTTCACAGAGTTTATTCATGGAACGCTCAGTTCTTATTATCGAGAGCTGACGGAGTAATAACGGAAGTAATGGAGTAATAATCATACATTTTCATCCTTGAGCTGCAGAAATCTACTGCACTCGGTAATCGACTCGTCAGGGCTTCCCCACACAGGCAGGCTGCTGGAGGAGAGGGTGAGTTGTGCTGTGTTTTTAATACAAATCCAGCAAAGCTAGCAGATGTTTGATGCTTCGTACTGTGTGCTGGGACTGTACATGTACTGTTGCTGAAGTTTGCTGCTGTTCTCACCATTAATTGTGGCTTTTTGATGGCGGTTTCTAGTTGGAGACATAAGCTGCAGTGTATTGTTATCGTGCGGTCTTTTCTTAGGTTGCTAAAACTAGCTAAGCTAGCGGTCAGCTAACTTGACCTCTCGAGGGGGAGTCTTACTCGGTGTCACGGTGTGTTAGACCATGGATTAAACTTCCACCGGAATATCCCTTTAAGCACATAATTAAGTTTTTTGTAAAAAACATTGTCAGGACAGATCATAAAAATACCAAAACAGACTGTGGAGCTTCAGATGTTGACAGGAGCAAATCTGAGTCGTGGAAATATCTTTTAAACCTCCTTCTAAAGTTTATAACATTTATTCACTGATTCACTCGTCTAACAAAATACATTCAAATATTTTAAATGCTTACAGCAGATATTGGTGTGCAATTCATTTTGATTAATTAATTACAAAGCTTGTAATTTTATTTTTTTATAGCTTGACAATCCTAATTTAAATGTTTCTCTTCATTCATTTTACATTATTTCTACCAAAGTGTCCAGTTATTTCACTTTCATTCAGACATGAGCTCAGAGTTTCACCGTAAATGTTGATGTGTTATTCTCCAGTGATGGGAGGACTGTTCTCCAGTTCTGATCCACCTCCTCCACCTCCTCCTCCACGTGAGTTTATTATTATTTATTTACAGACTTGGGGGTAACAGACTACATGTAACGGCGTTATGTAATTAGGATACAAAAAAAATGTAACTGTATTCCGTTATAGTTACAGAAAAAAAAGACGTAATCAGATTACCGCTAACATCAGGGGAAAAAATGGGATTATTAGTTGGATTACGATTAAAATACATAATGATGCTAACACTTGCCATGCAATGCATGATGCACATGCGGCACACATTGCGACAGTTCACGACAAGTCTGTCACAGCGACACTCTGCTGCCGCTCAAGCGAAGCCATGTAGCTCATTATGGCCTCGAGCGCGAGGGAAACGGGACGTATGTGTTTAGTATCTTTGGTAGTTTTGAAGTTTGAGCATGACGTTCGAGTGTGAATACCGTAACATTATTCAGCTAAATAATCACAGGAGCTTTTATTTCTGATTAACTGGACAGGTTGTAGTACGAAGCCTCGTTTTGGTTCCATTTGCCCTGTTAAAATTAAGACATTAATACAAACTCAACATTTTCTGTGTCCGTTTCAAATTAAAACCCCTCTAGCATAAATAGCTAAGTAAGGCTTTTATTGTGAAACATTTGCACGGACTTGTCGTGGAAAATTCGTTGACTTGTGAGGTCCCCATAGGCACTTGAAATGTAGTTAATGCCACCTTGTGGGGCTTGTACGTTAATAAAAAAAAAATAAAATAAATTGCCTGAAACACCTGCAGTGACTGAAATGGGTCACTAACACTTTAGTTGACAACAAGGTATTAAAATAGCATGATTCTATTAGGAAATTAAAAAGTGTTTCTTCTTGACATTTTTGTCACATTGTTCCAGTGAGGAGGTTTCCTCTCCTGTCTATTGGCTTGCTTGTTTGTTTGTTGGTTGGTTTGTTGGTTGGTTTGTTGTTTGCTTGGTTTGTCAGCAGCATTTAACAAAACTGCTGAAGAGATTTCAGCCCAAGTTGGATGGAGATGGGTCTCAGCCCAGAACAGACCCCATTAACTTTTGGTAAAGATCCGGATAAAGAGACGGATCCAGGAGATTTAGTTCACTTTCTTCAACATTGTGAGATAGGGCGTGTTTCTACATCTTTGTTGATTTCTCAGAGAATAATGCAATAATGCTTTATGATAAAAAATCTGGTGTCTAGGGGGATGGTATCTATGAGTGAGTTCAATTTGACACAGGGCTATCAAGTTTGATATTTGATTGGGATTGACTGAATTAAAGGGGACTGCAGGGCCTTGGCGGAGGTATGCACTCCATGTGGCCCAGACAATATAGTCGAGCTGCTGCCTGAGCTGTACTGTGATTTTTTTCAGCTGTATTCACAGGACTGTCATGTAGCTGAGCTGAAAATGTTCATCTCCCTGAAAACATGTTTAGATGATGTTTATGATGTCAGTCACTGACTTCGTTGTCTGTTTGCCTTTTACTGGTTTCAGAGTTCATAGTCCTGTTTAGTGAATTGAATTAAAACTGTTCTAAGTTTGGCTGGATATTGTGTTTATTCCTGTTTTGTTCAGAACGTTGAATCTCCCTCGTTGAAGGTTCAGATTTTAGGTTCAGTCAAACTGCTCTTCATCAAACCAGGTCCCTGTGAGAACAACCTGGATCTACATGTAGTCATCTGAGCTGCTGGAGAGCACAAGCTGAACTGAACTTACCACCAGAAAACGTTCCCTGCTAAAGTTAGCCAGGCTAACACAACACAATATACTTAGCATTGGCTTTACAGTTCACCAAGTTAGCTGTGAAGCAGAAGAGGCTTTGTCCTCACTGCAGTGGCCTCGGGTTCAAGTCCCGGCCCGGGGCCCTTTCCTGCATGTCACTTCCCCTCTCTCTCAACCTGGTTCCTTTCATGTCTTCAACTGTCTTGTCAATAAAGCCAAGGGTAAAATATATATATATATATATATATATATATATATATATATATATAAAACAATGTCAGTCAATACCTATGTTGTTTGGCCGTAAATGTTGGCCTGTGATGTTTCATCTAGGGATGTCCCGATCAGGTTTTTTTTACCCCGATCCCGATCCAAGTCCTTTAATATTTAGTAAATGCCAATACCGAGTCCCGATCCGATACTTAGCTTTAAGCTGTCATCGCTGCAGGAGTCCCACCCACTGCAGGTCACTATCACAGCACTGGGCAGCTCCTTCAGTGACAGACTGATACAAGTGTGTGAAGGAGAGGTATCACAGGTCCAAGTGTGTGAAGGAGAGGTACCGCAGGTCCAAGTGTGTGAAGGAGAGGTACCGCAGGTCCAAGTGTGTGAAGGAGAGGTACCGCAGGTCCAAGTGTGTGAAGGAGAGGTACCACAGGTCCAAGTGTGTGAAGGAGAGGTACCACAGGTCCAAGTGTGTGAAGGAGAGGTACCACAGGTCCAAGTGTGTGAAGGAGAGGTACCACAGGTCCAAGTGTGTGAAGGAGAGGTACCGCAGGTCCAAGTGTGTGAAGGAGAGGTACCACAGGTCCAAGTGTGTGAAGGAGAGGTACCGCAGGTCCAAGTGTGTGAAGGAGACACGCTGCTGCTGTGAGAGGCAAGAAATGAAATTCAAACAGACTTTGAATTTATATTCTTTTGGATCACACCAAACAGAAATGCTGACTGGATTAACTATGTCTATTTCATTCACCAGCGGTTCATAAACTACACGAATGAGGCTCTTGGAGAGCAATTGCATGAAACCAGTGGGGTTGCTCAGCAGAACCGACAAGCTTTAGACTGGATATCGGCTGAAAAAGATGGAGTCTGTCACATGTTTGGAAAACAATGCTGCATCTATATACCTGAGAACACAGCTACAGGTGGATCATTCACCGCTGCGATGTCTAAACTTAAAGAACTAAGACAGGAAGTAACAGAATGCAGGAGGGAGAATCATGGGATTGGTTCGCTTCAAAGGTGCAGTGTTTGCTAAAATAGGAACAACAGTTCTGATAATCCTGGTTATAATCATTGTATTGGTTTGTTGCGTCAGACCCATTCTGAGAAATGTACTTACAAAAGCTTTTGTCCAGCAGATGTCCAGGATGGCAACTACAAAGGTGGCAGAGGCTGAACATCCAGATTTGTTCCCAATACCTGATTACTACACGGACTCGGACAGTCAATCAAAGGTATAATTGTTCTATGGATGTGAGCAAGGACTGAACTCTGAAGAATTAAAGGATTTTAACTTGTGCTGTGACCTCTGGATACCTGTGATGAAGAAATGCTTCAGACATTGTAGTAGTTGCCATCGAATGGACTGATCAGAAAATATAAAAGGACAAAAGCAGTAAAATCAAAAATGTATTTTGCATATTCTGAAGTTTAATCAACAAATTATAGTTGAAATTTGTTTTTATTTTTTGTGTGACAGTATAATGGACTATATTCTGTTTTACAACCTGCCATAAACAAGGTTTTGATGTGCACAAGTCATATCAGAATCAGAATCAAGTTTATTACCAAGAAGAGTTTTACACAAACGAGGAATTTGTCTCGGTGACTAAGTGAATGCAATAACAATAAACAGACAGTGACTATTATATATACAATATAAACAAACAGAGACATAAGTGTGGGATGATGATAAAGACAGAATAACTCTACAGTCATAACAAAAAAGAGATAAAAAGTAAAAGATTGTTAAGAATTATCTAAAAAATTTACAAATTCTGCATAATTGTAATGCATAGATTCAAGGGCGTCGGTGGGGATGAGTGCAAGAGCCGGTGTCAGTGGGGGTCGGGGTCCCGGGACTTGTTAAGGATCCAAACTGCAGAGGGGAAGAAACTGTTCATGAGGCGGGAGGTTTTGGTCCTGATGGACCTCAGCCTCCTCGAGGGGTCGGCCACAATCCTACCTGCACGCCTCAGAGCCCTGGAGTCAGCTGTGTCATGTTGACTTAATATTTGTCAAACTTATGGAGTCTATATCATGTCAAGGAGTGTTTAATCAATCAATACTGTAATATGTGTATGTGTATGTATGAGAGGGTTAAAAGCTCTGAATTTGGGATGTTCTCTATTTAACAGTGCTCCTGGATTCATACGAAGAATAATGAAAGATGGAAATGTTACCTTCGAACAAATGTTGTTGTTTTTAATTTCTTGTTAAACCATATTTGTCATTTAAGTTGTAATATTACACTTTGAATTGCATTATTCCATTTTATAGTCATTACAAATAACTGCATACCGCAGGCAAACGCTAACGTTAATGTTTGGCCATGCTCACATAACATTTATAGCAAAGAAAATGTGTGTATGCAATATGTATAACCAATGAATAACCAACTCATGTAAACAATGTGAGCCTTAGATGGTCGTCCAGATCATTTAAAGTAAAAGCAAATCTGGGGGCCTTGGGGGAATTTTTTAATCCTAAGAATTTAGGTTTTTTCGGCCTCACGCACGTTGTTTAATTTTGGGGGAATATATTGAGAAATCTGGCCTGACTAGGTGACTGGTATTGACCTTTGAATATGAATGAGTTATTCTGTTTTGAGTTTTCTGGATGTTATATAGTTATCAAGGGAAAACATAGGAACACGTAGAGAACAAAAACAAGGAGCACCTTGACATTTCGGTGATGGTCCAGGCTATCACCACGCAACAGTGTAAAACAGATGAACAGAGTCTGAGGTATATAATTCTTTGTCAGTCCAGGAATAAACAGAACACACTTTTTTGCATCCCCGCCTCTGTGTCGTTCCTCTGAGAATTTTGGCTCAACATATAGATGTTGTGTACATCCTCTACAGCATCGTTTAAAGATTACAATACGTTATGTGAGACAGTAAAACAGCCAGCTGACAGACTCATCATCACCCTTTCTTGATTTAGCTTCAGCTGGAGTTCAGCTCTCTGTAGAGGTGAGGATCCACCTCACAGAGAGCAGCGATCAGGACTGAGCTGGCTACACTTCCTCTTGCTCGCACAGTGTCGACCAGGTCTCGGGTCTCTATCTGCTGTGACTCTGTCTTGTTTTCTGAACTTCTGCGTTTCTTCACCATTTATACATCTATGTCTGAGAAGTTTATCCAGAATTTGATTGAGAGCAGATTCAGACACTCGTTTTACAAACTCTGGCCGAATCAAGTCCAGCTCCTCCACTGCTGGGACTCCGTCCACTGCTGGGACTCCTTCCACTGCTGGGACTCCGTCCACTGCTGGGGCTCTGTCCACTGCTGGGACTCTGTCCACTGCTGGGACCCCGTCCACTGCTGGGACTCTGTCCACTGCTGGGACCCCGTCCACTGCTGGGACTCTGTCCACTGCTGGGACCCTGTAGTCTGCAAAAAAAAAGTAAAAGCTCAACTGAAATGAAAGTCATACTTTGATTATAGGAGCAGAAATGTTTCTGTATCAGAGAAATCTGAGAAAAAATCAGCAAGGGATTTTTCACATCTCAATGATGACGACGGTCAGCGGCTCTCTCAAACTTTGCTTTTTATTCGTTATATTTTTGCCACCATTGAAGCATGTAAATGTTACATGTGGCACTTTTCAACCAGTCAAAGCTTTATAACACAAGCCAGTGTTCAATGTGGTGTCACACAATTTGGGTTTCAGTATCTTGACCAAGGACACTTTGACATGTGGACTGCAGACATGCCGACTTTGGGATCAGTGGATGACTGTTCTGCCTCCTGAGCCACAGCAGCTTAATGAAATGATGATCTGCTCAGAGAGTTTACAGACTGCACATGCTCAGAGATGTTGCCACCTCAGAGAGCCACAACAATCTTGAGGATTCTACATCATCAGTGACATTGTACTTCAACAAATGTGTTGATGATGTGTGGATGACAATTTCTTATTTGTGTTTCCATGGGTTTTGCGGCGTCTTTGCAGTTTGGATTGTTTACCTCCTGTATTCCTGTGTTTCTACCCAGCCTGCTTTTCCTTCCTACTTTTGCCCTGCATCTGCCTCATTAGCCCGTTAGCGGCCCTGAGCATTGGCTGTCTGGACCTTAGTAGGACGTCGAACATAACATCCTCACAGTTCCTCCACCAGGGGTCTTGGCTTTTGTCCTGTGTGTTCTTGCATTAGAACACACAGGACTTCAATGGAAACATCACCTCTCCTGTCTCTGGGTCTGCTGATTACTCTCCTGTTCCTCGATCTGGCAATGTTGCATCTATTTATGAGTTAGGATCGTAGCCAGAGCCTCTCCTGCTCCTGGGTCGGCTGACACCCCATCTTGTGCTGAGCCTTTTCCTGAGACTGCCAACGCCATGTCAGTTCCTAAGTCAGTTTCACCAGCCTCCTGCCCCAGTCCTGATACCCTGTCATGGTTCTGTCATTTTTTGTCTCCTTTTATTTGTATTTTATGTGTTTTCTGGGTTTTTGTGGTGTTTGCACTTTTGCTGTTTCCCACCTGTGTTCCTATGACTCCACACCTGCGTCTGCATCAGCACTGAGAGTGAACCAGAACAGTAAAGTTGTCTGGACAGATAAGCAGCAAGCTGAAACTCACTATGAGGCTCCACTGAGTCGAGGGAGATGAACATTCAGCAGATAAGTAGCTTCCAACACTAACACACTGTCAGTTATTCATTGTTTTGTACACACTGGTTCTGGAGCTCCAAGACCAATTAGATCCCTCAAAACTGATGAAAACGAGACTTCAGGATGAATTTGGACTAAAGAGCAACCTGAAGCCGAGTAAGAACGAACTGACTGTTGCTTTATTCTATTAAACTCTTTAACAATGTAATATCAGGCTGAGTGATGCTGCAGGTGAATAAAGACTTTACCAGTCAGATCAACTTTACGCTTCCAGACCTCCGTCTGTCGTTGGTCTTTGACCATTAGAATCACTTCTTCTGTGTTTGTAGGCAGGCGGATCTCAAATGTTGGGTAGTAATTTGGTCCAAAGTCCAGTTCAAACTCTTCTTCCTGAAAAACCAAAGTAAACTACAGGTAACCAAGTGCAGTCTGATGAATCACATCAGCAGACTACAAAAGATTGTTATTTAAAATACTCACTGGAGGCTGAATGTCACTGGCCTCAGGACAGTGAACAGTGTAAGTCTGATCTTTGATGAGTTCTTTGCAGTTGGAGGTTGTCTCGATATTCACATTAGGTTTCTGTTGCTCCTTCACCTTAAGAGACATCAGAACATTGAGACATTGAAATTACAGGGTTTATCCTGTGATCTCAGTTTGTAAAATAAAAGGTTGACTGATTCCTGCCCATTGTTCTCACAGCCCATTATTCAAAAAACCCAATAACACAATGATGGGCCATCAGAACAATGACACAGCACCCCCAATGGCACAATGACCAACTTCTCATCTTCAACAAACCAGGTGAAGCAGAAGACATCTGAACGCTAAAATGAGCAGAAGAGACCAGTGTGGGAAAAGAGGCATCCTTATTTTATCCATAAATCTATACCATTTTATGTGACAAAACTAAGTAAAGACCAGGCTTGAAGGTACAGATACAGTGTTTATACAGGACAAACTTAATACTAAAACACTGAACCTGATAAATATCTGTGCTCCATAAATAATCTCATCTCTGTCTGGCAGCTACATTGTAGACGGGAACTCCTCCAGGGATCGATCGTTCTCTTTCTAGAAGTAAACAAACCATCCATCACTATATGGAGGAACTCAGTCTGAGGGACATTTGGAGAGACACGCTTACATTCAACAATATAGAAATGATCCTCTTATTTACTTTTCCTAATCTGGGATAGCAAGTCAAAGATTGTCACTGATAGCATCTTAACTTTTGATCACTGACCAAACTGTATAAGATTTAACATGTAGGGGAGATCTCAGCAGATGGCAATATAAACAAAAATGGGTCCTCGATTCAGAAAACCAGAGCCTGTACTAGGTGGTAAGTGCGGAAGGCCGACATAAAACAAAACCAATTCATCCAAAAAACAAAGAAGCTGGAGGTGGAGATTGAGACACCTGGTGTGTCTCAAACTTCATATTCACATTAACTTCAGATAAAGCTTTCAATACATCTCCGCACAAAATGAGGTTGATCACATACATTTAAAGTTCATTAAGACAGACGAGAGAAACTTAATCTGACAAGTTTGGACTGACGGCTGTAACATGAAGCTTTACCTTGCCCAGATCGATGTTCCTCGGCAGGAGAAACACGTTTAGTTTTTGTCTCTGTTTTCTTGGGTTTGGTGGTCCAAGGAACAGCAGAACTTGTCCCCTTACTGGTTTCGTCCACAACCTTGAAAATCTACTCCAGACTGGGCCAAAGCAAGAGAGGTGAGGGACCTGGACAACCACATGAGTGTCTGTAAGCTCCAGCGGCTGGATGATGCTCAGTCCATCATCAGTGATGTGGGCGACAGACAGCAGGCCATCAGGCAAAGGAGCTGTGAAAACACAGAGCTGTCAAACTCTGTTTTACTGATAACAACCTAATCTCACTGTTAGTCCTCAATTTATTGGATTTCCAGGACACCAAGTCGAGTCATTGTAGAATTAAACTGTTGACCAGATTGAGCAACCTATTGAACACCAGTGTTGGTGGATGGGAAGCTGGTGAGGGATTGTGTCCTTGTTGTTGGACTACAGACTCTTTTCAGTCAGTCTGGGCTCCTGTGAGGCCTAAAGGGGATAAACGGTTGAGTCTGGGAGAACTACCTATTCCAAACCGAGGAGAAAAGGAAAGACAACTTTCATTTCCACTTTTATCAACAAATATGAAATATTAATGGGCAGATTGGCATCAAGTGCACCAAGGAAAAGACTTCTCTGTTTGCCCTTTAACCAGCCCGACTACAAATGTGGACAAGTATCTTGAAAAAAGATACATTTTTGGAAACATGTTAAAAGCAATGTATTTAAGCATTCTTATCCATAGGCTTTACAACTGCAAGACAGCTGCCATTTAAACACAGTCATCCCTGTGCTTTTTTTCTTCTTAAATTAAATAAATTAAAGTAATGTCAGTTTTATTAGTGGTGAAACTTTTTTTCCAATCGATGATTTAATCATTTAGTCTTTTAAAAATAATAATGGACATGTTTTAACCCAAAAATGGTGAGTTTACTATCTAATGAGACAAAGAAAAGCAACAAATACTCACATTGAAGTAAATGAAAATATTTAGCATTTGTTGTTCAAAGTTAACTTTCTTTATCAATCAATAATCAAAATTTCCTCAGCACTAAGATCGTCTCTACTGTATGTCACAATTTAGATTTTATTCCAGCGCCCCCCTCAGGACAAACTTGACATGTTTAGCTCCACAGCGGTTCAGACTCGAAGAACACTCAAATAATCAGGATACTGTTTGTTCAGACTGACGCTGTAATGAACTCTAAAGTCTGTAGGAGGCGCCAATGTGACTTTAGAATGTTTTCAAACAAAAATCTCTCACTCACAAAGCACAATAATGTTCTTACCATCCATAATTTCACAGTGTGGAAGGTGGAGCTGACTGACGGCAGCATCCTCTGAACACTTGATATCAAACAGCGTTCCTGCAGCCATCTTGCCAGCTGATTGGAGGAGGCTCTCATCCCATTCAACAGTCCTGTACAGCAGCTCTGCCTCCTGAGCCACAACAAACACCAGTCCAGTCAAAGCACACTGGAACACACCTGGACTAGGACACCTGAACCTGCAGGACACAGAAGGGCCAATTACAACAAGTTGTCAGCCTATCGGTCCAATGATGTGTTGGGTTCAGACATGCAGACACTCTGTGTTTTCAGTCATCTCGTACGTTGTGTTTGACATGTTTTAATCTAATCTTCCTTCAGCCTGTGAATCCGATTGTCCAGCAGACAGATCATGGATCAATCAGGTGATCGATCAGGTATTGTGACCTCAAGCTGCACGTCAAATACCAACAACTGATCTAACAGGAATTCACAACAATTCTACAGCCTCACGATCCAGACTGCTGTCTCTGGATTTCTACACGGACTCTCACAGGAAACAGAACAAAGGAACCGAGTTTGTAATGAAAGATTCAATGTACATTACCTGATATGTTGAAGTCAGAATATCAAGAATATAGGAGACTTTTTAAATATTTCATCTAGGGACAACAAACACTAACAGCAAGGATTTTCACACGTCTGCTAACCTTGAAAAGACTTGAACTGGGATGTCTGGACTCTTTTAGTAGCTAATGATGCAAAATATGTGAATATCCTTTTGTATAACATGCCAGAGAGATTTGAGACCAGAGAGATTCAGTATGGGTGGAGTTATGTTTGGCTTTGTTGACATCGGACACTGCCGCCCCCTTTTGAGAGAAGACTAAAACAAGATGTCCAAAGACCATTTTTTCACACTCTTCAGTCTGAAGGGCTAAAACTTTAGTATCAGTTGGCTATCATTTGTCCTTTTTGAGGAGTGGCGCCCTGAGGTGAATTTAAGTTCTGTTATTTAATATAATCCTGAAGCCTGGAGATGAGTGATATCCCTCTACTTCATCTATACTATCAATTAATGTTTGCAGAGCATATTGATGTGAAATTTGAGGCTTACTAATTAAAGGATGCATGTGTGTTGCTCTCCCTGATATTCCCACTAGTACTGGTGCTCTGTGTGAGGCTCATTATAACATCTGTTAGTACATTGTATTACAGCATCTACCAGGCTGTAGGATAACAAAGATATAAAAAACTATCCAGCTTTAGTCTTGAGAGAACTAATAAAAACAGTAATTATTGTTAATGAAGTGCTTGTAGAAGAAGTTGTCTTTGAGTTAAAGTGAAAGGAGTTGACGAGGCTGAAGGATTCTGTATTTTATGTTTTAGTTACCTGTATGAAGTCTTTCCAGACTCCATCAGCTGTTGAGGTGTGAAACAAAACTTCTCCTGAAATTCAAAAAGAGTTCATGAGAACACGCTGAGACGGGAGCAGCAACTGAACACTGAACTCTACCAGTAATGTCCAGGTGACTGTTTCACAGTCTTTTCTACATGCACTCTTTATTAATTATTTATCACTACATTATCTCTTGTCACAATATTATTATTATTGTTAAGTTAATTGATTCTGCACAAGTGAAGCCTGCAGGACTACGTTGGACAGCAGCTAGTAGTTATATATCAGTACAATGTAGAAGGTCAGAAACATTAAACCCTGAAGGGGCTACAACGAAGGATGTTGAAGGGAAAAACTGACATTTGTATTCAGAGGCTCTCGACGCACAAGCTGATGCTGCTGCTTCAACCTCTGTGGATCATCAGGACACAGCTGATCCTCTTCATCCCCACTCTCCTCTCTGCCGTCCTCAGTCACATCCAGGTCTGTCTTTGATGTGGATGGATCTGCTGGGAGATTACAGATGTGAATGGGGACAAGAACACACTCAGCAGAGGTCAAACTCACTTTGGTGAGCAACAATCATAAACCTTTAACAGCAGCGTTAATCAAGAGCTTTAACTCACATCCTTCATGTGTGTCAGGTGTAGCTCTGTTTTCTCTGTCAGCCACCCTGCAGGAGGAAACACAAATACAGCTGTTATCTCTCATGAACAGTTAAAGGATCAGACTCAGTTAACATTATATACAAAGTCAATGGGAACAGATGCAAATTCACATCTAGTAGTGCCTGGCATGCAAATGAATTCCCTGAACTCAAAAACTGTACACCTGTATGAATATGATTGGACGATACTGGTCAGCTGATGGATGAACCACTGATGAATATCAGTTTTTGACAGTGTGACTTCAGCGCTCAGACTGATCGAACACAAAGCTCCAATCTCCTCTCAAACCTTCAACTGCTGCTGACCGAAGATGCTAAATGTTTTTTAAAGAGTAAAACCTCAGAGACCAACAAATGGACTCATCAACAGTCACAGACTGCTACTCACTATGATCCTCACAGTCTCCAGTCTGCAGTGTGGACAAAAACACAACAAAGACGCTCTGTATCTGTTTTTTCAAAATATATACATTTCAGCATTGTCAATGATTCAATTAATCAAGGATGTCAAGGGGTTGTTTGATCCCTGATTAATACACCTTATATCTGCAGTATTGTGTCACAACTTTCACAACAGTGTCTCACCTCAGAGTCTCCAGTCGACAGTCTGGACTCTGCAGCAAATCACAGAGAAGCTTCACTCCTGAATCCTGCAGCTTGTTCTCTCTCAGCTCCAGCTCTCTCAGATGGGAGGGGTTGGACTTCAGAGCTGAGGCCAGAGAAGCACAGCTGATCTCTGACAACCTGCAGAACCTCAATCTGAATAAAGAATAAATGATGTGAGTTTAAAAGACAATGTTCCTGCTTGAAATCATTCAGTGTTTAATAATCTGTTCAGAGCTGAAGAAGGTTTAGAAAATGAAGCTCCAAACACCTGAACCCAACAGGATGCAGGTTCAACACTGTCAGATACACAAAGTGAAACAGAGCTCTCATTAATATTAATGACAACGTGCTGCTGCTTCAATAAAGACGTAGTGATGTCACCTCTTAAACTCTGCAGCTCCACCAGAGGCTCCATCTATACAAACTCATGTTGTGCAGCCAAATAAAAACCCACAGAAACTGATTCAACATGTGATTCTACTATTTAAAGCTCCTGTTGTTAACACAGATGAATTTTGAGTCTCGTTCCAGATGATTTCTTCTCTTCCACAATTCACCACAGTCAGCCATTAACCCACCTGCTACCCCTTCAGCTCCGAGGAGTGAAACTGAGGCTGCTGTTTGGACTCGCTGACTGTCTGTGAGAGTGAGAGCAGCAGCTAGCTGAGCTCTGAGGCCACCGAGGGAGAAAGAAGATGTCCGCCGCCGCCGGTCCTCCACAGTCAGCCTGCCATCAGCCCGCCGCGTCTCCCCTTCAGCTTGGAGGTGACCTACTGGGACTCTTGTGACTTGAGCTCCACTACGGTGAGAACTCACCTGTTGTTTCTGCACGGTCAAAGTGAACCGGCTTCAACTGTGTTTGCCCGCCACGCTCCCCAGCTTCCACCAGGCCTGCAGCCTGACGTCTGTCTTATTTCTGGTTGTGTTCCCTGGTTGCCAGCTTGTTTGGGTGTGTGTGTGGGCCCACAAAGTAATGAAGCATCACTGAAAGCTTCTGGAAGAGTTCTTCTGCTGTCTTTAATATTAATGAAGGTCTTTTGTGGTAAAGTTCATCAGCAGTGATCAATAGCAGAGCAAGGTTAAAAGAACATGTTTGTCAAGATTTTTACAAATATCTTCAAATTCGTCATTTTATAGGGTCCCTTCTCAGGACAGGCAAGATTCGTTTGGGTTTGTCTGAGTTGGAAAACATAATAATTCTGGCTAAGTCCCCCAAAAAATTGATTTCAAAGATCTATGTTTCACTACTTTATTTTGACTCTTCAAGCTATGACTCTTTGAAGCTGCTATGGGAACGTGACCTGGAGGTGATGTTTAATTCTGTTGACTGGAACAAGATCTGTAGTGGGGTTTTCCCTAAATGTACCTCGATTTCTATACATGAACAGAACTTTAAATTTTTCTTTAGAACCTATTACACACCAGTTCGCCTCCAGAAAATGTTCCCTGGCACTTCTAATCTTTGTTATAAATGTAAAATACATAAAGGGACATTTATTCACTTGTTTTGGTCATGTGACCATATCCAGACCTTTTGGAAGGGGGTACACTCTGTAATCCAGGAGGTCACTGGTAAAAAATTTCTGCTGACCTCTTCTTTCTGTCTCCTTAGTCATTATACCCCAGACAATCTTTTTGACGCAGATACCAAATCTTTGTTGATAATCCTTTTATTTTTGGCTAAAAAATGTATTTTGCTGAGATGGTCAACTTCCCGGGTCCCTACTGTCGACATGTGGATAACACAGATTTCTGCACTTATTCCTCTCGAGAAGTTGACTCACGACCTTAACCAGAAATCGGACAAGTTTTGGAGGATCTGGGAACCATTTAATTCCTTTTTACAGAAATTATAAACCATATGTCCCTGGAAGAGGAAGGCTGACTATTTTTTATTTGCCTGTCTCCTGTCATCCTGCTGACTTTGTATGTGTATATATATATATATATATATATATATATATATATATATATATATATATATATATATATATTTGTGTATGCATGGATGGACTTATAGCGATATATATTGCAGTGCTCGCATTAGTTTGGGGTGGGACTTTTTGTTTTGTTTTTGTTTGTTTTTGTGTATGTTCTGTTGTTAGTCTTGTTTTTCTAATATTTGTACTCTAAAATCTGAAAAACCAATAAAAAGAGTATTAAAAAAAAAAAAAAAAGAACATGTTTGTGTTTGAACAAAAGTAAACTGACAGTGAATAGTAACAAAACAAGGTTAAAGGAACATTGCACTGAATTCACTGGTTTGACTTGTTGAAGTTTCATTTTGAACAAGGTCAGTAGAAAACCACATTTTGGGTTCACTGTGATTTACTGTGGATGGTTACATTTATTCTTTCTGGTTATAATAATCTGAATTTAATCTATTGGGACATAGTTGTCATGTGACTCATTTTAAGTGCACTTAACTACAGTAACTGTGCGTTCACACCAAAAGTGGACAAAGAGGAATCCACCTTGTCCACTCCACCTAAGTCGCTTAAGTCGCTTTTGTCACCCTGTTCGTTCTTGCTTCTAAATTTAAAGGGCCCGCACGCCACACGCGTTAAACACCACCACGCAACTACTGCTGTAGCACAGCCCATTTACCGACATCGTTGATCATGGAAAGTTACTTGATAAAGTCATTAAAAACAGAATTACTCCCCAATTACTCCCCAATCATATTAATGGAAATGATCATCCCAAATAAACACTGATTTTGCCAAATGTATGACGATATGGACAAGGTAGCTAAATGCAAATGGCAAAGAGTGACTTATGGAGTTGACTTACTTTTATGTGATAATTTGCATGTTTTGATCTTTTTTTGAGAGTGCTTTGTTTTGGATATTAATGATTTCTCTCCTGAGTCATCTCTGGGACGAGCCTCCCCCTGTGAGCTAGCGCACCGGTTGCTGGTTGGTAATCAAGGAGGCGCCAGGTGGAAATTAGGTCAGCGTCGGGTTAAAAAGAGGGAAGAAGGACGCCAACGAGAGGTAGCAGCAGCTGAGTGACTCCTTGGAGCAGTGTCGGCACGGTGGATCGGCGAGGGCCGGAGCGGTCCGCGGCGGAGCGGACGCAGGAGCACGGATCCTGGAGCGCGGATCCTAGAGCGCTACAGGCGAGACGGCCCGCCACCACCCCACACCTGGAAGGTCTGACGGGCCGCCGAGAACCCCCTCCCCCGGCCAGTTTAGCAGTAAGCTACCCAAAGACTCTTGCCACGATCTCTATAAATCTGAGAGACTGGAAATAAACTTTTGTCTAAACTGTGAGATTTGGCTCTCTGTGTGCTCCTTACCAGAGTGATTGGTGAACCTGTGACACAAACACAACTAACTTAGCAAAAGTTTTAAGAACACTGTTTTTAATTGATGGGAAGTTGCTCTAGTACCAGTAATTAATTCTAGCTTACTGTCAATGTTGTGTAACCTACATTTCATTCTAGTTGTGAAGTGTAGTGCAATTGGTTAGATAGATGGACGATAATGTGAGCAAATGAATTGCATTCCCGCTGTAATGTAGCGTTCTAGAACAAAAACATGTTCTATAAATAGCTGCACTTAACTCAGTTGCATATCGCGTTATCGATATGGATGATGGGGAGATAGTTGCGTTTGGTGTTGCCCTGCTGTACTTGCGAAGAAGACGGCGTCCTCGTCGCCGGATTTGGGTGCACGAAATCCTCCAGGGGCGTGAGCAGCACGGCGAATTTTACCGGCTGGTGCAGGAGTTGCGGCTGGATGGCGAGCGCTTCCAGGGCTACTTCCGTCTAGACAGGGAGCAATTTGACCGGTTGCTGACGGTGATCGGGCCCATCATTATCATGACGACCACGAATTACCGGCGTCCAATTCCTCCTGCTGAGCGCTTGGCGATTTGCCTGCGGTTCCTGGCCACGGGGGACTCGTACCGCACAATAGCGTGCAGCTATCGTGTGGGCGTGAGCACCGTGGCACGCATCGTCACGCAGGTCACCAAGGTGATATGGGATGCCTTGGTTCCAGACTTCATGCCAGTGCCCACCACAGAAGACTGGAGGAGCATTGCAGAGGGCTTCCATCGCAGGTGGGCCTTCCCCAACTGCCTTGGGTCCATTGATGGGAAGCATGTTGTCATCAGAGCTCCAGACAACTCCGGGTCGTTGTACTATAACTACAAGGGGACCTACTCCATCGTGCTCCTTGCAGTGGTGGATGTGGGCAGCTACGGGAGGACCAGTGATGGCGGTGTCCTGGCGAATTCCACCTTTGGCCAGAAGCTGCTGGATGGGACCCTTGGCCTGCCACCGGATGCTCTGCTGCCAGGGGCTGAGCACATGGGACGACAGCCTTATGTGTTTGTGGCGGATGAGGCCTTCCCGCTTCGCCGCAACCTCATGCGGCCTTTTCCAGGGCACCAGTCAGGCAGTCACAGGGTGTTTAACTTCAGGCTGTCCCATGCAAGGCTGATTGTTGAGAACACCTTTGGTATTCTCACATCCCAGTGGCGTATGTACAGAGGAGTCATTGGGGTCAGCCCTGCAAATGTGGGCGCCTGTGTTAAAGCCACCTGTGTCCTGCACAATTTCCTGAGGCAGACATCCAGGACAACCAGGCCAGCTGCAGGCCAACCATCACGAGCACCATCAGCAGACGGCGATGCTGTGGGTCTACAGCCAGTCACCCGGGTAGGCAGCAACAACGCCAGTCGGGAGGCCATCCGTGTGAGGGAAACATTGGTGTCCTACTTCTCCAATGAGGGAGCTGCAACCTGGCAACCTGCAGTTTGATCCTCATCTTACAACGGCTCTTTTAAGAGCCACCAAATGCAATGAAAAAAGCATAATTCCATAGCTATCATTAAATGTCATGTCACAATACACTAATTAAAATCCTTAAGCACCTAGTCTTAACAATGACATCAACTAAACCAATTGCACTAAACTTTACCCAGAACAGTTGTTCTTTTTAATTAAAGGTAATTCTCACAAACTGCTCATGAATGTGTCCTGTTAAATTAAAATGGGAAATTGCATGGCATATTTGAAATCAATATGAAACACACACTGGAACTGTTGAAAATATTTGACATTTTATTAAAATAATAGGTGTTAACTCAGCAAATACTGATAGCCTTCAAAACATGAATGCAATACTTATATATAGTGAAAGTTTTTGGATTTTTTTTTTTTCAGAAAACACAATAAACAATATAAAGAACACTACACACATGTAAGAAAAATAATGCGTGGGCACATGAAGGTTTACGCATTCACATGGTGTGATAAAAATTGAAGACACTGTCAGAACAATAACAAATCAATTACATTGTGTGTGTGTGTGTACATGTGTATGTGTGTGTGTATGTGTGTGAGCGCGTGCTCATTTGTGTGAAGAAGGGCATCTGACAGCACTGCGAGGTGTCATCACAGTGGTGTCAGGTGCCCCTCGTTGCCCTGAACCCAAGGTCCCTCCCTCAGCTTGGCCTCATACACCTGACGATAAAAATCAAACTTCAAGTGCTCCCTGGTCTGAAAGGAAAGTGTGTGGAAGTCCTTTAGAAGGCTTTTAAAAAAAAGGCTGTCATTGTCCTCCTCTGGAGGCGGAGGAGGGGGCAGAACGGGGACAGGGGGTGGCGGTGGCCTATTGCTTACCGCCTCTAAGGCTCGAAGCATTCACTCCTCAAACTCGCCATTCCCAGTCAACCTCCTTTTCTTACGTGCCTGCTCTGCACTCTTTTCTGCTGCTGCTGATGTAGTAGGCTGATCATTCTGCTGTTCTGAGCCCTCGTCATTAACTGAACTGTCATGGTCCTGATCCTCATCATCATCGTCCTCCTCGCTCTCGAAATCCTCCCCCTCCATGTTGCTGGAGGTGGAGCGGTCCTCCAGGAACGGGTTTAAAAAGCCCATGATGGCGGCATAACGCCATGGCTTTACCTTGCTTGCTGCTGCCCCACTCTTTCTCCTGTCTTTCTCCTTCTTCCTCTCTTTCCTTAACTGTCCTCTTAAATACTTCCACTTCCTCTTGCACTCACTATCTATTGAATAGACAACACACGACACACACAAAAATGGAATGTTAATATCAATACATGAAATTGCAGATTGCACGTTATGTTATTTTCTGAAACCAGACAGATCAAATGGTAGACCTACTACAATTTCATTATAACTGTTAAGCTTCAAGCAGTCGCAACACATTAAATATTATACTGTACATTACATTATGCATGCCATTCATTCCTCCCTGGCGTACGGCATGCATACTGTACACTACATTATGCATGCCGTACGCCAGGGAGGAATGAACGAAACTGGCGGCAACTCTTTTGGCAACTTTTTATGATCTCTGATAAAACGGTTTGAAGAAGAAGTCATCCTGTATTCACATAAAGCAAGGACTGATAGCATGCTACGTTGCAACGCTAGTATGCAATACTTTATCTCTTTTCCTACAAACTTATTACACAATTAAAAGCTCACCAGGCAAACCAACGACAAGAGCGACCTTTTTTCACGCATCGGCCGTCTTTAACTGATCCCTGTACGCAACCAAGGTCAAATCATATCAAATCACTGGGTGTTCTGCTACGGCAGCAATGAGCATTTCCAGCGACATCTTGGAACGAATGTTTGGTAGGAACCAAAGTTACGCGGGTTGTTCCCTGAGACAGATCTGACCGAAGGACGACAGCGTCAGCGACAGCAGAACGAGACATCCCATTGGCTATCGGATGGATTTTCCACCTTTCCCTCCTAGACGCGTCATAGCTCATTACATAAAGTTGGAGGATTTTTAACTTTTTTAATCCACCTAAGTCGCCTATTCCACCCGACTCCGCCAATTCCTCTTTTCCCTCTTTGTCCGCCTGGCTGCCAATACACAGTGAATGACTTCGGGGAGGATTTTCCACTTTGTCCACTTTTGGTGTGAACGCACAGTAAGAACACATTAACAAGGTACGTAATGATCCTTTAACAGTGAAATAAAAAGACACTGTTATCCCATTAAGAGCAAATAAACACATGAAAGGAGGTGTGTCTTTAGTCCAACGTGACTTAAACATCATCCAAACTCCTTTTTTCAAAGAGTCAACACTTTCTGTTCACAGATTCAAATCTGTGTATCTGTGTGTGTTGTACGTCAGGCAGTAATATACAATAATGTAGAGTCACCTGTGTGTGTGTGTGTGTGTGTGTGTGTGTGTGTGTGTGTGTGTGTGTGTGTGTGTGTTGTACGTCAGGCAGTACAGTTTTTTACAACCGCTATGACCCGTTTGTCAGAACCTTAAACACTTTTTCAAAACTGTTAACGCACATCACACCTGAAACACACAATTCCCCAAACAGTTAATTTCATGCTCAAAATCCCGCAGTGTAACTCAACACAGACACACACTTCCAAAATACAATAATACACTAACACAGTTCACCAAATCCACCAAAGCACTGACACACGTTGTCTTCCAACAGAAACATTTAGTCAGTCACAGCACAGCGTCATAAAAAACACTGACAACTGATGGAATAACACAAACTGAATCACTTTGCATGTGTCAAATCTACTTTTTTTCCTTTTTCTTTTACAATCAACAGATTATTGTATTGATCATACATGTAAATCAATGTTTGTGATGATGTTCTTCAGTTTTCTTTTGTTGGCCATGAATTTTGTTCCTTTTTTTTGTACAACACTCAGTACAAAAAGTGAACGACCCATATCAGAGCAGCTCTGCAGAATGTTTATGAAAGAAGAAGACAGTAAATGACAGGATTTGCAGGAAAGACTTTTCTGTATTGCAAATGAAAATGACTTACAGTAAAGAGGAAAAAAAATCAGCATTTAGCTGTCATTCATTACTGTGTTGTCAAATACACAAAAAGAAAAAGGAGCAGAAGAAATCACTGTGAAAGAGGAAGAAAGAAAAGCTAATCTGCTCGGTCGTCAGCATTGGGCCACATATTTTCATCGACATGACACCTGATGTCTTCTCTGGCCAGGCATCTTGGGAACTATCTTCTTGCCTTATTCAGCCCTGGCAGCTGTCAGCTGTGATCAATGTAATCTTCAATCCATTAGTTTTGAACATGAGGTTTTCTGTTTTGACAAACCGTGTGAAAGCAATTGAAAATTCACCAGTTAACATCTACTGTTTTGGTCTTGATTGAGCTTGTGTGTAAAAGGAGTTAAAACTAATTTTAAACATGTAAAATGTGTGTATTTTGTGTCAAAAGAAGAAGAATTGTGTTAATTGTATAGCCCACACAGGCTGATGTTGTGGTAACTGTGTGAAGAGTTTTGAAAAAGTGTTAAAGTATTGAACAATGGGTCATAGCGGTTGTAAAAAACTGTAATATACAATAATGTAGAGTCACCTGTGTGTGTGTGTGTGTGTGTGTGTGTGTGTGTGTGTGTGTGTGTGTGTGATATAAATATATCATTAGGAGTTAAACTGTTCAGACTGTCAAACTTTAAACTGAGTTGTTGTGATTTGAGCTCAGACAAACCCAGAAAACAAGAGAACTGAAGGAAACTTAAAACTTCTGTTCTGGATTTAAATTTTATAGATTGACACAGAAACACATGAACTGACCTCAGAGTCTCCAGTCGACAGTTTGGACTCTCCAGTCCAGAACACAGCAGCTTCACTCCTGAATCCTGCAGCTCGTTGTTGTAACTCAGGTCCAGCTCTCTCAGATGGGAGGAGTTGGACTTCAGAGCTGAGGCCAGAGAAGCACAGCTGATCTCTGACAAACTGCAGCTCATCAATCTGAATAAAGAATAAATGATGTAAGTTTCAAAGACAATGTTCCTGCTTGAAATCATTCAGTGTTTAATAATCTGTTCAGAGCTGAAGAAGGTTTAGAAAATGAAGCTCCAAACACCTGAACCCAACAGGATGCAGGTTCAACACTGTCAGATACACAAAGTGAAACAGAGCTCTCATTAATATTAATGACAACGTGCTGCTGCTTCAATAAAGACGTAGTGATGTCACCTCTTAAACTCTGCAGCTCCACCAGAGGCTCCATCTATACAAACTCATGTTGTGCAGCCAAATAAAAACCCACAGAAACTGAATCAACATGTGATTCTACTATTTAAAGCTCCTGTTATTAACACAGTTGAATTCTGAGTCTCGTTCCAGATGATTTCTTCTCTTCCACAATTCTCCACAGTCGTCCATTAACCCACCTGCTACCCCTTCAGCTCCGAGGAGTGAAACTGAGGCTGCTGTTTGGACTTGGTGACTGTCTGTGAGAGTGAGAGCAGCAGCTAGCTGAGCTCTGAGACCACCGAGGGAGAAAGAAGATGTCCGCCGCCGCCGGTCCTCCACAGTCAGCCTGCCATCAGCCCGCCGCGTCTCCCCTTCAGCTTGGAGGTGACCTACTGGGACTCTTGTGACTTGAGCTCTACTACGGTGAGAACTCACCTGTTGTTTCTGCACGGTCAAAGTGAACCGGCTTCAACTGTGTTTGGCCGCCACGCTCCCCAGCTTCCACCAGGCCTGCAGCCTGACGTCTGTCTTATTTCTGGTTGTGTTCCCTGGTTGCCAGCTTGTTTGGGTGTGTGTGTGGGCCCACAAAGTAATGAAGCATCACTGAAAGCTTCTGGAAGAGTTCTTCTGCTGTCTTTAATATTAATGAAGGTCTTTTGTGGTAAAGTTCATCAGCAGTGATCAATAGCAGAGCAAGGTTAAAAGAACATTTGTGTTTGAACAAAAGTAAACTGACAGTGAACAGTAACAAAACAAGGTTAAAGGAACATTGCACTGAATTCATTGGTTTGACTTGTTGAAGTTTCATTTTGAACAAGGTCAGTAGAAAACCACATTTTGGGTTCACTGTGATTTACTGTGGATGGTTACATTTATTCTTTCTGGCTATAATAATCTGAAGTTAATTTATTGGGACATAGTTGTCATGTGACTCATTTTAAGTGCACTTAACTACAGTAAGAACACATTAACAAGGTACGTAATGATCCTTTAACACTGAAATAAAAAGAGACTGTTATCCTATTAAGAGCAAATAAACACATGAAAGGAGGTGTGTCTTTAGTCCAACGTGACTTAAACATCATCCAAACTCCTTTTTTAAAGAGTCAACACTTTCTGTTCACAGATTTAAATCTCTGTGTATCTGTGTGTGTTGTACGTCAGGCAGTAATATACAATAATGTAGAGTCACCTGTGTGTGTGTGTGTGTGTTTCTTCTTTTCCATCTACTATGCAAATAGGAACGTGCCATCCTCGGGAGATGATTGGTGGAATGATTCCAGGCCCTAGCCTGTGATTGGATGCACCGGAATATATAAGGAGGCAAGATGGCGGCCGCGGCGGGCAACCGGCATTTCCTCCTCCTCCTCCTCTCCCAACCGGCCACACTTGTGTCTTGTAGTCACTCTGCTTCAGCTAGCAGGCCGTGTCTTTTGAATAGTTAGGGTGGACTGCCAGTTTTGTTTTCTTTTTTTAAATAGTTAGGGAGGTCAGTTTATTGTCATTTGTTTTCTTACTTTAGTATCTTATTTCCCAGACAGGGTTGTTTTGTTTGCTATTGTGGCCTTGGTCCACCCTGAAGCCTACTACCTTCGTACCTTAGTTATGTTCTTTGCAAGTGTGTAAATAAATCATTTTTCGTTATCTACAAAACCAAATCACTGTATGTGACTACTTGGGAGTTTGGGAAGATGGGGCCCGTTCACGTTAAGCTCTAGGCACCTACACTGGGGCGTAACAGTCACCTGTGTGTGTGTGTGTGTGTGTGTGTGTGTGTGTGTGTGATATAAATATATAAATAGGAGTCAAACTGTTCAGACTGTCAAACTTGAAACTGAGTTGTTGTGATTTGAGCTCAGACAAACCCAGAAAACAAGTGAACTGAAGGAAACGTAAAACTTCTGTTCTGGATTTAAATTTTATAGATCGACACAGAAACACATGAACTGACCTCAGAGTCTCCAGTCGACAGTTTGGACTCTCCAGTCCAGCACAGAGAAGCTTCACTCCTGAATCCTGCAGGTCGTTGTGACTCAGCTGCAGCTCTTTCAGATGGGAGGGGTTGGACTTCAGAGCTGAGGCCAGAGAAGCACAGCTGATCTCTGACAAACTGCAGGCCTCCAATCTGAATAAAGAATAAATGATGTAAGTTTAAAAGACAATGTTCCTGCTTGAAATCATTCAGTGTTTAATAATCTGTTCAGAGCTGAAGAAGGTTTAGAAAGTGAAGCTCCAAACACCTGAACCCAACAGGATGCAGGTTCAACACTGTCAGATACACAAAGTGAAACAGAGCTCTCATTAATATTAATGACAACGTGCTGCTGCTTCAATAAAGACGTAGTGATGTCACCTCTTAAACTCTGCAGCTCCACCAGAGGCTCCATCTATACAAACTCATGTTGTGCAGCCAAATAAAAACCCACAGAAACTGATTCAACATGTGATTCTACTATTTAAAGCTCCTGTTGTTAACACAGTTGAATTTTGAGTCTCGTTCCAGACGATTTCTTCTCTTCCACAATTCACCACAGTCGTCCATTAACCCACCTGCTACCCCTTCAGCTCTGAGGAGTGAAACTGAGGCTGCTGTTTGGACTCGGTGACTGTGTGTGTGTGTGTGTGTGTGTGTGTGTGTGTGTGTGTGTGTGTGTGATATAAATATATAATTAGGAGTCAAACTGTTCCAGACTGTCAAACTTTAAACTGAGTTGTTGTGATTTGAGCTCAGACAAACCCAGAAAACAAGAGAACTGAAGGAAACTTAAAACTTCTGTTCTGGATTTAAATTTTATAGATCGACACAGAAACACATGAACTGACCTCAGAGTCTCCAGTCGACAGTTTGGACTCTCCAGTCCAGCACAGAGAAGCTTCACTCCTGAATCCTGCAGCTCGTTCTGACTCAGGTCCAGCTCTGTCAGATGGGAGGGGTTGGACTTCAGAGCTGAGGCCACGACTTCACAGTGACTCTCTGAGAGTCCACAGCTAATAAATCTGTGATGACAGATAATCGAACAATAAAACAATAAAATGTGACACTTTATAGTGAAAACAGATTCATACATGTTGCATCACAAAGCTCAGGTGGTCAGCTGGTCAGCCTGAGCTGGTCAGTCATTGATCACAAGGTTTGTAGTTTGAACCTTGAGCTCCTTCTGTCCACGAGGCCCCAGACTTTCCCTGCCTGAGGAGATCAGAGGGGCTGAACCGGGCCCATTTTATATCACCCCCCAAAACACACCTGAATAAAGCTGCTGTTAACCCCTGATGTGGAGGTTTTTATCTTCATGTTGGATTCTGGTTTGTTTGATTCATTCTGTCCTCTTTATATTTATATTTGTGACTGTCGGGGTGAAACTTGCTGTTTCTTGAGACTCTTTCATTGTTTTGCTGTTTAATGTGTGTACAGCACTTTGTAACTGCTTTTAAAAGTCTTATAGCAAGAAAATCAATCAATAAATGAACCTGCCCGAGTGCCCTTGAGCAACATGAACCTCACACTGATGTTCAGGACCAAAGTGTCCAGATGACTGTAATGTAAACGTGTCAGATGTGAGCTGATTTATATTCATGAAGCTTGATGTAAATTCACTGCAGGTTGTAACTGCACTCGTATGTGTTGACCTCAGTTATGTGTTTGTGTGCATTTTGTTCTTTGATGCATTTTATTCTGTCGCTCCGTCTGCTTTTCACCTCCCATTCAATTAATCCAACGTCTTCTACTGCATCAATAGTAGAATTAGTACTAAAGATGAGTTATCATCATGTGATGGGTCATAATCTGTCTCAGGTGGAGTTCACCTGGCTGCAGTAAATGTTCTGGAAAGTAGACGACTACATGTCATCTCATCTCTGAGCTCGGTGATGAGAACTGATCCAATAAGCAGGTTTCATACTTGTTCAGGAAAACATGTCTCGTGTTGAGGTTTTATATAATGCATGTGTGTAAAGTGTTTGTCTTTAATACTGAAGGCTTCAGCTTCACCATGATGTTTAATGTGAATCACATCTGGACTTACCGAGCCTTTCTACAGTTCCTCACAGCTGGAATCAGTCTCTGTTTTCCCTGTGAAGATGTCTTGTATTTCTTTGTGTCCAACTCATCCAGAACCTCCTCTGACATCTGCAGCATGTAGGCCAGAGCTGAGCAGTGGATCTCAGAGAGTCTCTTCTCTGATCTGTTCTCTGACTTCAGGAACTCTTGGATCTCCTGATGGACTGAGTGGTCGTTCATCTCCGTCAGACAGTGGAAGATGTTGATGCTTCTGTCAGGAGAGATCTTAGAACTGTTCATCTCCTTCAGGTTGTTGATGGCTCTCTGGATGATTTCTGGCCTGTTGTCTGTCTGACCCAGCAGACCTGCTAACAGTCTCTGGTTGGACGTCAGAGAGAGGCCATGAAGGAAGCGAACAAACAGGTCCAGGTGGCCATTTTCACTTTTGAGGGATTTCTTCATGGCGCTCCTCAGGAATATCATCCAGGGATGAATCAACATATTTGTCCCCAAAGAAGTCCTTCAGGACCTTTGTGTTCCTGTTGGTGTAACAGTGGAACATGTAGACTGCAGCCAGAAACTCCTGAACGCTCAGATGAACAAAGCAGTAGACTGTTTTCTGGAAGATCACACTCTCTCTTCTGAAGATCTCTGTACAAACTCCTGAGTACACCGAGGCCTCTGTGACATTAAGACCACACCGCTCCAGGTCTTCTTGGTAGAACATGATGTTTCCTGTCTCCAGATGTTCAAACGCCAGCCTCCCCAGCTTCAGAAGAACTTCCCTGTCAGCCTCCGTCAGCTCCTGTGGACTCGTCTCACGTCCCTCATCGTACTTCTGCTTCTTCCTCTTTGTCTGAACCAGCAGGAAGTGTGAGTACATGTCAGTCAGGGTCTTGGGCAGCTCTCCTCTCTGGTCTGTAGTCAACATGTGGTCCAGAACTGTAGCAGTGATCCAGCAGAAGACTGGGATCAGACACATGATGTGGAGGCTCCTGGAGGTCTTGATGTGTGAGATGATTCTGCTGGACAGATCTTCATCACTGAACCTCCTCCTGAAGTACTCCTCCTTCTGGGCGTCAGTGAAGCCTCGTACTTCTGTTACCCTGTCGACACATGAAGGAGGGATCTGATTGGCCGCTGCAGGTCTGGAAGTTATCCAGACGAGAGCCGAGGGAAGCAGCTTCCCCTCGATGAGGTTTGTCAGCAGCACGCTGACTGATGACTTCTGTGTGACATCAGACACGACCTCATGGTTCTTGAAATCCAGTGAAAGTCTGCTTTCATCCAGGCCGTCAAAGATGAACAGAAGTTTACAGACAGCGAGCTTCTCTGCTGTCACCTTCTGTAATGTTGGATGGAAAACATGGAGCAGCCTGAGAAGACTGTACTGCTCATCTCTGATCAGGTTCAGCTCCCTGAACGACAGCAGAACCAGCAGACTGACATCTTGGTTTTCGGAGCCCTCGGCCCAGTCCAGAGTGAACTTCAGCACCGAGAAGGTTTTTCCAACTCCAGCGACGCCGTTGGTCAGAACGACTCTGATGCGTCTCTGTTGGTCAGGTGAGGCTTTAAAGATGTCGCAGCACCTGATTGGAGTTTCACTGAAGGTCTCCTTCTTGGAAGCTGTCTCCAGCTGCCTCACCTCATGTTGGGTATTAACCTCTTCACTCTGTCCCTCTGTGATGTAGAGCTCAGTGTAGATCCTGCTGAGGAGGGTTCCACTTCCTGTTTCATCACTTCCTTCAGTCACACGTTCACATCTCCTCCTCAGACTGATCTTATGTTCATGGAAAACCTCCTGCAGCCCAACATTCACTGAAAGAAGAGAAAAAAGTGGGAGACAAAAAACACAATGTGACAATCAGCAGTCAGTGGTCTTTTCATTACAGATTAAAAACCATCAGTATCAGAACATGTTTGTTGTTTCCTTTTCCTTCTTTCCACCTTCACGTCGTGGAGAGGTTTGTGTGTCCCTGTGATCCTCGGAGCTCTGTTGTCGGGGCTTTAGCTCCTGGCAGGGTCCACAAAGCTAATTAGCCCCAGAGGAGGGGCCAGACTGAGAGGGATTCAAAGAGCCTCTATGAATCAGCCACAAAGGTGCTGCAGCACCTGAACCAGGAAAGAGAAATCAGGGCACCTTTCTGGAGCTAAACCTGGGAGTGGAGGTCTCTGGTGAATCTCTGGTGGCTGGTCTTTGACTACATGGAGACGCCACCCTGTGGGCTGACTACCAGCAGGGACAGGCGTTGGGTCGGGTCAGAGCCAGTTTCATGCAACAGAAGGAAGGTGAACTGATTCCTGGCATCAGACTGGTCCTCAGGACAGGGAATGTCTCCTCTCATGAGGGAAGGAACAGGTGCTGGTGCTGGAGGAGGGGCAGCACCAACTAGATTTAGTTGGGCTCACCTCTATGCACAGCACTGTTTCTTGAACTGAACTGGTTTGCTTGAGGGACGACATCTCAGGTTGGCCCCTGTAGATGACCAGCAGCTGCACCTCAGCCCGTCCACCACACTCTGCTGCTGCTAACTGCTGGTTATTCCCTCACTACAAGGGAGGACCAGCTGCTGCTCGACTAAATCCAGACTGGCTGATGTCCTGGATCCACAATAGTGACACAAACCCCCAGTGACATCAGAACAGAAGAGACTCGACACAACCTCAGACTGAAAACTCTCCGTTCACACTGAAAACTCTCCCGTTCAGACTGAAAACTCTCTCGTTCAGACTGAAAACTCTCCTGTCAGACTGAAAACTCTCCGTTCACACCGAAAACTCTCCCGTTCAGACTGAAAACTCTCCTGTCAGACTGAAAACTCTCCCGTTCAGACTGAAAGCTCTCCTGTCAGACTGAAAACTCTCCTGTCAGACTGAAAACTCTCCCGTTCGGACTGAAAACTCTACGTTCAGACTGAAAACTCTCCAGTTCGGACTAAAAACTCTACGTTCAGACTGAAAACTCTCCTGTCAGACTGAAAACTCTCCTGTCAGACTGAAAACTCTCCCGTTCAGACTGAAAACTCTCCTGTCAGACTGAAAACTCTCCTGTCAGACTGAAAACTCTCCCGTTCGGACTGAAAACTCTACGTTCAGACTGAAAACTCTCCTGTCAGACTGAAAACTCTCCTGTCAGACTGAAAACTCTCCCGTTCGGACTGAAAACTCTCCTGTCAGACTGAAAACTCTCCTGTCAGACTGAAAACTCTCACGTTCGGACTGAAAACTCTCCTGTCAGACTGAAAACTCTCCTGTCAGACTGAAAACTCTCCTGTCAGACTGAAAACTCTCCCGTTCGAACTGAAAACTCTCCCGTTCGGACTGAAAACTCTCCTGTCAGACTGAAAACTCTCCTGTCAGACTGAAAACTCTCCCGTTCGAACTGAAAACTCTCCCGTTCGGACTGAAAACTCTCCTGTCAGACTGAAAACTCTCCTGTCAGACTGAAAACTCTCCTGTCAGACTGAAAACTCTCCTGTCAGACTGAAAACTCTCCGTTCAGACTGAAAACTCTCCTGTCAGACTGAAAACTCTCCTGTCAGACTGAAAACTCTCCCGTTCACACTGAAAACTCTCCGTTCACACTGAAAACTCTCCTGTCAGACTGAAAACTCTCCTGTCAGACTGAAAACTCTCCGTTCAGACTGAAAACTCTCCGTTCAGACTGAAAACTCTCCTGTCAGACTGAAAACTCTCCGTTCAGACTGAAAACTCTCCTGTCAGACTGAAAACTCTCCTGTCAGACTGAAAACTCTCCTGTCAGACTGAAAACTCTCCCGTTCAGACTGAAAACTCTCCTGTCAGACTGAAAACTCTCCCGTTCAGACTGAAAACTCTCCTGTCAGACTGAAAACTCTCCTGTTCAGACTGAAAACTCTCCGTTCAGACTGAAAACTCTCCTGTTCAGACTGAAAACTCTACGTTCAGACTGAAAACTCTACGTTCAGACTGAAAACTCTCCCGTTCGGACTGAAAACTCTCCGTTCAGACTGAAAACTCTCCTGTCAGACTGAAAACTCTCCCGTTCGGACTGAAAACTCTACGTTCAGACTGAAAACTCTCCTGTCAGACTGAAAACTCTACGTTCAGACTGAAAACTCTCCCGTTCGGACTGAAAACTCTACGTTCAGACTGAAAACTCTCCCGTTCAGACTGAAAACTCTCCTGTCAGACTGAAAACTCTCCGTTCAGACTGAAAACTCTCCTGTCAGACTGAAAACTCTCCTGTCAGACTGAAAACTCTCCCGTTCAGACTGAAAACTCTCCGTTCAGACTGAAAACTCTCCTGTCAGACTGAAAACTCTCCATTCAGACTGAAAACTCTCCTGTCAGACTGAAAACTCTCCATTCAGACTGAAAACTCTCCTGTCAGACTGAAAACTCTCCTGTCAGACTGAAAACTCTCCAGTTCGGACTGAAAACTCTACGTTCAGACTGAAAACTCTCCTGTCAGACTGAAAACTCTCCCTTCAGACTGAAAACTCTCCTGTTCAGACTGAAAACTCTCCCGTTCAGACTGAAAACTCTCCCGTTCACACTGAAAACTCTCCCTTCAGACTGAAAACACTAGGTTCAGACTGAAAACTCTCCCGTTCAGACTGAAAACTCTCCCGTTCAGACTGAAAACTCTCCCGTTCAGACTGAAAACTCTACGTTCAGACTGAAAACTCTCCTGTCAGACTGAAAACTCTCCTGTCAGACTGAAAACTCTCCTGTCAGACTGAAAACTCTCCGGTCAGACTGAAAACTCTCCCGTTCGGACTGAAAACTCTCCTGTCAGACTGAAAACTCTCCCGTTCAGACTGAAAACTCTCCCGTTCGGACTGAAAACTCTCCGTTCAGACTGAAAACTCTCCCGTTCGGACTGAAAACTCTCCGTTCGGACTGAAAACTCTCCTGTCAGACTGAAAACTCTCCCGTTCAGACTGAAAACTCTCCTGTCAGACTGAAAACTCTCCCGTCAGACTGAAAACTCTCCCGTTCAGACTGAAAACTCTCCGTTCGGACTGAAAACTCTCCTGTCAGACTGAAAACTCTCCATTCACACTGAAAACTCTCCCGTTCAGACTGAAAACTCTCCCGTCAGACTGAAAACTCTCCTGTCAGACTGAAAACTCTCCCGTTCAGACTGAAAACTCTCCCGTCAGACTGAAAACTCTCCCGTCAGACTGAAAACTCTCCCGTTCAGACTGAAAACTCTACGTTCAGACTGAAAACTCTCCAGTTCGGACTGAAAACTCTACGTTCAGACTGAAAACTCTCCCGTTCGGACTGAAAACTCTACGTTCAGACTGAAAACTCTCCAGTTCGGACTGAAAACTCTACGTTCAGACTGAAAACTCTCCTGTCAGACTGAAAACTCTCCTGTCAGACTGAAAACTCTCCTGTCAGACTGAAAACTCTCCTGTCAGACTGAAAACTCTCCTGTCAGACTGAAAACTCTCCTGTCAGACTGAAAACTCTCCTGTCAGACTGAAAACTCTCCTGTCAGACTGAAAACTCTCCTGTCAGACTGAAAACTCTCCCGTTCAGACTGAAAACTCTCCTGTCAGACTGAAAACTCTCCCGTTCAGACTGAAAACTCTCCCGTTCGGACTGAAAACTCTACGTTCAGACTGAAAACTCTCCAGTTCGGACTGAAAACTCTACGTTCAGACTGAAAACTCTCCTGTCAGACTGAAAACTCTCCGTTCAGACTGAAAACTCTCCCATTCGGACTGAAAACTCTCCTGTCAGACTGAAAACTCTCCCGTTCGGACTGAAAACTCTCCTGTCAGACTGAAAACTCTCCTGTCAGACTGAAAACTCTCCCGTTCGGACTGAAAACTCTCCGTTCGGACTGAAAACTCTCCCGTTCGGACTGAAAACTCTCCTGTCAGACTGAAAACTCTCCTGTCAGACTGAAAACTCTCCCGTTCGGACTGAAAACTCTACGTTCAGACTGAAAACTCTCCAGTTCGGACTAAAAACTCTACGTTCAGACTGAAAACTCTCCTGTCAGACTGAAAACTCTCCTGTCAGACTGAAAACTCTCCTGTCAGACTGAAAACTCTCCCGTTCAGACTGAAAACTCTCCTGTCAGACTGAAAACTCTCCTGTCAGACTGAAAACTCTCCCATTCGGACTGAAAACTCTACGTTCAGACTGAAAACTCTCCTGTCAGACTGAAAACTCTCCTGTCAGACTGAAAACTCTCCCGTTCGGACTGAAAACTCTCCTGTCAGACTGAAAACTCTCCTGTCAGACTGAAAACTCTCCTGTCAGACTGAAAACTCTCCCGTTCGGACTGAAAACTCTCCCGTTCGGACTGAAAACTCTCCTGTCAGACTGAAAACTCTCCCGTTCAGACTGAAAACTCTCCCGTTCAGACTGAAAACTCTCCTGTCAGACTGAAAACTCTCCGTTCAGACTGAAAACTCTCCCGTTCAGACTGAAAACTCTCCTGTCAGACTGAAAACTCTCCTGTCAGACTGAAAACTCTCCCGTTCACACTGAAAACTCTCCCGTTCAGACTGAAAACTCTCCTGTCAGACTGAAAACTCTCCGTTCAGACTGAAAACTCTCCGTTCAGACTGAAAACTCTCCTGTCAGACTGAAAACTCTCCTGTCAGACTGAAAACTCTCCGTTCAGACTGAAAACTCTCCTGTCAGACTGAAAACTCTCCGTTCAGACTGAAAACTCTCCGTTCAGACTGAAAACTCTCCCGTTCAGACTGAAAACTCTCCTGTCAGACTGAAAACTCTCCTGTCAGACTGAAAACTCTCCTGTCAGACTGAAAACTCTCCGTTCAGACTGAAAACTCTCCTGTCAGACTGAAAACTCTCCTGTCAGACTGAAAACTCTCCCGTTCACACTGAAAACTCTCCGTTCAGACTGAAAACTCTCCTGTCAGACTGAAAACTCTCCTGTCAGACTGAAAACTCTCCCGTTCAGACTGAAAACTCTCCTGTCAGACTGAAAACTCTCCTGTCAGACTGAAAACTCTCCCGTTCACACTGAAAACTCTCCTGTCAGACTGAAAACTCTCCTGTCAGACTGAAAACTCTCCGTTCACACTGAAAACTCTCCCGTTCAGACTGAAAACTCTCCTGTCAGACTGAAAACTCTCCCGTTCAGACTGAAAACTCTCCGTTCAGACTGAAAACTCTCCTGTCAGACTGAAAACTCTCCTGTCAGACTGAAAACTCTCCGTTCAGACTGAAAACTCTCCTGTCAGACTGAAAACTCTCCCGTTCAGACTGAAAACTCTCCGTTCAGACTGAAAACTCTCCCGTTCAGACTGAAAACTCTCCTGTCAGACTGAAAACTCTCCTGTCAGACTGAAAACTCTCCTGTCAGACTGAAAACTCTCCCGTTCAGACTGAAAACTCTCCTGTCAGACTGAAAACTCTCCTGTCAGACTGAAAACTCTCCCGTTCACACTGAAAACTCTCCGTTCACACTGAAAACTCTCCTGTCAGACTGAAAACTCTCCTGTCAGACTGAAAACTCTCCCGTTCAGACTGAAAACTCTCCTGTCAGACTGAAAACTCTCCTGTCAGACTGAAAACTCTCCCGTTCACACTGAAAACTCTCCGTTCACACTGAAAACTCTCCTGTCAGACTGAAAACTCTCCTGTCAGACTGAAAACTCTCCCGTTCAGACTGAAAACTCTCCTGTCAGACTGAAAACTCTCCTGTCAGACTGAAAACTCTCCTGTCAGACTGAAAACTCTCCGTTCAAACTGAAAACTCTCCCGTTGAGACTGAAAACTCTCCTGTCAGACTGAAAACTCTCCCGTTCAGACGGCACCTTGGTCCATAAAAACAATCTCTCTGGATCTCTTATTGCTTCTGATTGTAGCACTTGAACCGTTTCAGCATAATTGATGAATTTGATCAGCTCGTGTTGTGTCCACATGGTTCAGTCAGTTATTTTCAGTCACTTTGATACAAACGTCAGCTAAATGAACGTATTGTAACGAAGCAGGCGACATTTTTAAGCTGTTTACAGTTTTTCTTGATTGCTTTGACCCGCTTAAAGAAACTGGGATCCACTCGGTTTTCATCATCACTGTCTCAGCAGAGCACAAGACACCTCTTGCAAATGTGTTAACCCTTTCTCATTGGATTGACACATCTTCCACACCCTTTTTCAGAACAGTTAACACGGATGTCATTCAAGCAGTCCAAACTCCATTGTTTTAGCTATGGTAACCAAACAGAAACCATCTGTTCCTAACTATTAGAAACTCCCTACATCAGTATGAAATCACTGAAGCGCCTGTTTGACACTCCTTTACACAAATCTTCAATTAGCATTCAGTCTGCAGGCCTGAAAAGGTGCAGCGTCTGTGTTGTTCTTTGCCAACATGGATGGAAGAAGTCTAAGGCAGATGAGAGTGAGAGGAAGAGGAAGAGGAAGAGGAGTGTGAGGGTGAGAGGGACAGTGAGAGGTATAGTTGGGTTGGCTCAGGTTTCTGATGAAATTCGGGCAACTGTTATTGATCACGTTATCAATCACGTCCTTTCACTGAGAGAGGAATGTCAAGGTTGGATAAGGCATGCAAGAAGATTTTTCCCTGGGTGCATTGTAAGAGAGGATATTGAACGTGATGTGGACGAGGCCATGTGGCCCCGTCGTCAAGACCGAAGAGACTGAGTATCAACAGTGGCTATTTCTTATACTCTACAGTGACAGATTTTTATACTTTACTGTAATAGATTTTATTTTCATTTTCTTAATTTCTTATACTCTAATAGATTTTATTTTGGTTCACATGTATTTTGTGTAACATTTACAGTATTTCAGTTTTCAGCCACAGTTTGAAAAAAAGAATCAGTGTAATCAATTAAATTTGCATCAAAGCATTTCTGATTCTGGATCCAATTCTTTGCAAGAAGGCAAATTTGACAACAAATGGCACTGGCAGGAAAACTACGTACAGTAACAGGCTACAATGACAAGCAATGGTGCACCGATTCACACTGAGTGCTGTATTTTGTATTTTGTTGTCCACTGTGTAATGGTTGACTGGAAGAGCTCATACACTTGTTTGCAAGTTGTGTTATTTGAAGGCAAAATTTCCTTTTGTTTCACATTTTAAATGTTTTGGCACAGTTAGAGCCTTTTGCAAACGAAGTGTGTCATTTTGACCATCAGTGCCACTGTTTCGGCCTGCGTGTTAACTGTTTTGTAAATGTGGAGTTTGAGTCGACTGCTGCATCAAAGCAATCAAGAAAAACTGTAATGTGCTGAAACTGAGCAGCTAATTAGCTATCTGCTGTAGCCTGAAAATAGATGTTAGCAGTGCACTTTTCCTCACTGGATGTTTGTTGGGTCTCTTGTTCAACAAGTCGATCTGCAGGACGAGGTGTGTGTTTGTAAGTTAGAGGAGGAGCAGATGTTAGCAGGAAAGCTAATGTGGACTGTTGTTTAAAGTGCTGCTTTGTCTCAAGCTGCTGTCTGACTCTTCTCCATCTCCATCTGTGCATACAGAGAACAAACTGCTTTCTGATTGGTTCATGTGCGACATAACAAATGTATTAAAACAACAAGTAGTGTGTTCAGACATGAAGACATCAGCAGACAGATATATAGTCTTACTTTGTACAGAGCTGCTCAGACTGGCTGTCTGCAGTCCAGCTCTGGTTCTGGATCTTACCTTCACACTGGGGACAGGAGGAGAGTCCTGGTGAAGCAGACTGGTCCCAGTATGATGTGATGCACCGTCTGCAGAACCAGTGTCCACAGCTGGTAGAGACCGGATCCTTCAGGACGTCCTGACAGGAAACACAGCAGGACGGCTGCTCCTCCACAGAAACATGCCTCCTCTTCTTCTCTCTGTGAAGACATTTCTTTAGAACTCAAACCATTTGTTGACTGTTTCTAAAAATATCCAGATGTGGTCGACTCTGTTGAGAAGCTCAGATCAGCTGACAGAGGACAGTAAAACTGTCTTTACTTTTCTGACTGAGTTCAGCATTCAGTCTGGAATAAAAATGGCTGTTTGTGTTATTTCAACTCTTCTGTTTAGTCGGTTTGAACCTGGAGTTAAAAGTGTTCTCAATAACTGTGGTCGACCACTATGACATCACTATTTAACTATGACATCACTATTTAACTGTGACATCACTTTTTAACTATGACATCACTATTCAACTGTGACATCACTGTTTGCAAGTAGTTTTTTAGGAGACTGACAGCTGCCACAGATAGTAAGAGGAACATGAGCCGAGAAAAGTCTGTTAGATTTAGGTAGAAAATACAGTTGAGATGAATTTTTAATTAAAAATACAGAATCAGCAAAACAAAGCATGGCAGAGAGAGAGGGAACAGAAAACATGAATGAGTTAGTGTCAGTTGTCTTACTTTGAGTCTGATGGTCCAGGTTCAGTACTGAAGTCTGGAGGATGATCTTTGGACCGGTCACTCTTCGTAGAGTGATAGCCGGATTCTGGAGACTCTGCTCTCTGTCTGCTGGACTGAACTCTGCAAACACCAACATGTTTGTATTTATATCACATGAATCTTTGAGAAATTCTCTGATGACAAAGTAATTTAAGAAGCTCTAAACACACAAACTCCTGCTACTGTTGATAAAAAGGAGCTTTAAAGTTTCTCTTTGTCCTCTTAGATCAGATTACAGCTTTTTAGGAGACTGACAGCTGCCACAGATAGTAAGAGGAACATGAGCCGAGAAAAGTCTGGTAGATTTAGAAAGAAAATACATCTGAGATGAATTTTTAATTAAAAATACAGAATCAGCAAAACAAAGCATGGCAGTGAGAGAGGGAACAGAAAACATGAATGAGTTAGTGTCAGTTGTCTTACTTTGAGTCTGATGGTCCAGGTTCAGTACTGAAGTTTAGAGGAGGATCATTGGACCGGTCACTCTTCATAGACAGACAGCTGGATCCTGGAGACTCTGCTCTGTCCTCCTCCTCCTTCACACAAACACTCATCTTCTGCTCTGAAGTCAGTCTGAGAAGTTAAACATTAACAAGAATCAGGAAACAAGTTTGTTCAAGAGTCACACCAGACGGAGAGAGCAGGAAGTAACACACACTCTCTCTCCCCTTCACACACACATTATACAGGATAATAAAAGCAGCCAGAAGTCCACCTGCTCAGTTTTCTTCACACCTGTGCTTGTTTTCTTGGGTTACTGTAGGTTTAAAGAGTATTATTCAGCCAATCAGGACTTTGTGTCCACAGATGAATCAGACTGTTGACTTCACTCCAACATTTCTTTCCTCCACAGTCCACAGGGAGAAAACTGACTCACAGTCAGTAAAGTCACAGTAAAGAATCAGAATGTGTTTTTAACACTCACCTGCCTCAGACTTCAGCTGTTCTCCTGCTGCTCCGTCCTCTTAACATGGAGTCTGACTGAACACTTTCACTTTCAGGGTTCCTCCCTGTTCTCATGTACCTGTCGTTTGCTCCTCCCCTCTCCTCAAAAAGTAGTCAGGTGAGTTTATCTATTTGTGTGTGTGTGTGTGTGTGTGTGTGTGTGTGTGTGTGTGTGTGTGTGTGTGTGTATGACGTCCTTGGCTCCTCCCTGTGTGTGTGTTGTGTGTGTGTGTGTGTGTGTGTGTGTGTGTGTGTGTGTGTGTGCGCGTGCATGCGTGTGTGTGTGTGTGTGTGTGTGTGTGTGTTATGACGTCCTTGGCTCCTCCCTGTTCTCATGTTCTTCTTCTGAGTTTATGTCGGGTTGCAACCATGACTTTTAAAGGGACATGAAGCAGGATTTGTGAAAAAATAAACATGTATTTTAAGTGTTTTCATGCTCATGGGTGATGAAGCGTTCAGAACCAATCAGAATGAGCCCACCCACGTGTCTCTCCGTCGCCTTGAACAGGCTGTGTGCTGCATCATGTGCTGCAATCCGTGGTCCGCGTTCCCCGCGCGGTCCTCTGGATGTGACTGAATGCGCGTCCTCGATGGCTTGTAAACAGGAAGAAGACAAGCGCGGTGGAGCCAAACTAGTGTTTGTGTAGTAACGAATTCTGCTACGGCCAGAAAACGACCCACCACCACACAAAGTCCACTAAAAAGTCACACTAAGAAGAAAACGAAGGTTTTATCAGCGGCAAGTTGAGAGTCAAAACTAAATTACGACCAAAGCCGGACCGGAACCAGAATAAACATCGGATACGGTTCGACTCATGGAGGCAGCTTCAACTTGAACTGGGACTGAAAACAGATGCTGACATGGCTCATTTCCTAGAGACCAGGTAAGAAAACATCACAGGTCATGTTTAGAGCTTGATTTGAAAATCACATGAGATCACCGAGGACTCGGAGTGAGCTAACATGCAGAGTAGCGTTAGCTGCTAACATGCTAACATTAGCCCACCGCTGTGTAACACTGAATAGTTACAGACTGCACATTTTCCACGGTCCTTTAGTCTGAAACCGAATAGTTAGAAATATGTCCCTTTATATATGGGACCGAAAGCTCAACCTGTTATCCGGGAGGTGACGTTAGCAGCTGGCTGTAGCCACAGGCTAACGGTTTGTTTGTGTCTGTGAGGAGGTCTCGCAGTAAACAGTCACGTGAACAGCGAGTAAAGAAATAACAGTGTCACAGCATCAGCTGCTCTGCTGTGAAGAGTTCATGTTGATGGCTGCAGTTACTCTAACGGCCGCAGTGTCACTGTTGTGTCTTAATCCTTGATCCTGCCTCATGTCCCTTTAAGGTGCATACTGCCACCTATATGAGTAATAATTGAATTGTTTCACATTTCTTTGATCACAACATTATAGAGTCACTAATAGTGAATTATTGAACATTGTTGTTAAGACATGTTGGTAATTTACTCTTTATTTGATTCAGCTGCTGTGTCTCAGTTCAGAGTCTGCATCCTTCTGAAGCCGCATTTGAAGGTCAATTACATCACAACACGTGTGAAGGCCGTTCCAGTTTGAAGGCTGCTTCAGATGCTCCTTCTTTTCCCTCTTTTTGGAGGATGCACCGCTACGATCCTTCGCGTCCTCACATATCCCAAGATCCTTTGCGCACCTGAAAAAGAAAGAAAGAAAGAATGGCGACCTCAAGTTGCGCAATTGATCTCGAATTTAAATGTAAGTAACAGGTTTAGTGACAAGAAGAGTAAAGTTTGACTGTCAAATATGTTTGAGCTCCAGGAATTCCTGATTTCCTTTTTAATCCTCGTCCTTGTGGAAGAAGAGGAGAAACGGCTCTGGTTTATCTCCGGTTGAGAGGACCGTGGAGAGGTGAACCTGTTATTGAACCCACAGTACTGTTATCATTACTTTCATTATTAGCTAGCTAACAGTTAGGGGTCATTAACATACCGATACATTACCTTAATGCTGACATATAAACTGTTGATCGCCACATATGGTTTTATTTTAATTTAAAAGCAGTATTCCTTATTTAAAGTGTCTGGCAGATAGTTTAGTTTGTTGTAATAATTTATTATTATTATAATTACATTATGAAATTTTAATTCTTGCCTCTTTCTTAAATAAATAATTAGTGGCATGGCAGCTGTCGATCGAGTCAGCCCTGCAAACCCAGTTGATGGACGATGTGGTGGACGGTGGAGACTACACCCCCAAACACCCTGAGTAACGACCCAGATGATGTCCCACTGACACCAGGGTCTTTACTGTGGCATCCCATCAGCCCAGCAGCCCTGCAGGGACTCCTGCTCACTGTTACTGTACATCATTTGTAACTGTTTTGATATTGTTTTTAATAATAATTGTTTTTGTTTATAGTTAATAATAATCTGTAAATAGTTATTTATGCTATAATATTGTAAATAATTGTAAATGTTAAGACCTTAATAATAAAAGGAAAACATTAATCCCTTGTTGTCCCTGAAAAGTAGCACTTGATGCTGTTTGCTGTTATAAATTGTACTTCAGTTGTAAATACTGAATGGAATAGACAACGTGTAACACTAGAACAATATTTTATGTCATGAATTATATAAAATTAACAATTATGAACAAATAATTAAAAAATAACTCATAAATTAACTAAATAACAACAGAAATAATGTACAGATATTCTTCTGGAGCAGAGAGAAGAGCCTCTCCATCCTCCCTCTGTGACCTCATGTCCTCCCACTGACCCCTCTCCTGTCCCTGGATATTTGCAATCCTAAGGCAGTGGTAATCAATCGCGTCAGCAATTTTCAGCACAGTATCCATTGACTTGCATGGGTAAAACAAATATAATTTAGTTTCCACCTCATCATTCAAACCTGCACCTACTTTGTACTTGTTCTCTGAATGGTCCCACTTGTTTCTGGCCTGCTGGGCTGGACCTTCCCCTGCAGGCCCATTGTTTCCAGAACTGTTCTGAACACAGAGAGAAGCAAGAGAAAAGGTAAACACAAGATCACATTAACACAGGGATGCGAAAATTTACAAAACGTGACATCAGGACTGACAAATGGGCGATTTATTATTTATTATTTATTATATAGGGCTGCACGGAGATGAGCTGGTTATCCAGAGCGATTAATTCAATTACCTTCTCTGTAATATTTTATCATACCAAATACGATCCTGCAGATTGGATTCGGGACATCCCTAGTTTTATCATTTTAATTCAACCATATTATTGGAATACAAGCTGGAAACTGGCACTGACATTTTAACTGGATCCTCCCAGTCCAGCTGAAAACTTCAGATGTACAGGTTCAACCAGCAGGGGTTCATCATCATCATCATCATCATCATCGTCATCCTTGTTGCATAGCAACAGGTTCTATGAGCAGGAGTTCCCTTATGTTGAGTCTGTCAGGTTCTCATGTCATGGACCGAGCTTGGTTCGGACTTGGAGATGAACTAGTCCCTCAGCTCATTGAATCCTTCGGCTCAGCTGTTTGCCAGATAGCAAACGCTGGCAAGATGACATTCATTTAATTTGATGTCATTTCACAAAATCTCACTGATAAACAGTCGGATTCAATCTGCTCTGTATTTAGAGTTCTGTCACATTTAACTGTCAAAGCTGTGATGATGATCTTTGACATGTTGACAGGTCGGCTCTGAGGGGAAACACAAGGTCCAACAGTTAAGACCTCAACACTGACTGAACACCATCCAGAGCACTGGTTCTGGACCTCCACCATGATAGTTACAATTTAAAAATACATGATACAGACAGAGAATTGTATAAAAAAGTTCCTAAAATCTAATTTTTACGTTCACTGTTTGGTTAAATTGTGTTTGTTAGTTTTTTCTGTCCTTTTATTGTTCACCTTTGAATATAATGTGACTCATCCATAAAATGTCAGTCAGTCCGGGTTCACTCTGTTCCTCCAGGTTCCCCGACTGTCTCATACGGGGCACCATATATAGAGCTTCATTCAACATTAATAGGGAGTTTTGAGTTAAATTTGGTTATCACTGATAATTAATGATTATCAGGGATAATCATTAATTATCATAAATGACAACATCCAATTTACATTAGATCCCTTTGGGGGGACCACCCTTGAAGAAGGGAAAAGAGCCATCAGTCTAATAAAATGTTACTAAACTGTCAGTTTGTAACTCTGATTAATAACTAACATGCACTAGCTGGACTGCAGGGCAGTAACAGTCACATTGTCTTTTAAAGTTGATTCAGGCTGAAACACGTGTTAGTAACAGCTAAGTACAAAACTTGTGTTTCACAGGCTGGTAGCACGCTGTGGCTCTATCTCCGGCTCTACTTCTTACTCAGGCTGTATGTATGAATGTGTTTAGTCATCTGATGACAAAACAGTCAAATGTTTTGACAGCCGTCAGATTTGACGTGATTTCACCAAATCTCACTCATAAACAGTTTGAATCAAGCTGAATACAATCTGCTCTGTATTGAGAGTTCTGTTAAAAAGTTAAAAAAAAAAAAAAATACATGATAGAGACAGAAAATTCATTCTGAACTCTGAACTTGTGATGCTGCAGCACATGTTGACTTCAGCACAACCTGTGGTCAGTGATGAAGTCATCATCAGAGAGCTCCAGCAGGGGGCAGCAAGCTCTTGTTTTCTGCTGGCACTCACACTCACTCGCCTCCTTATGTATTTAAAACTATGTCAGTATGTTTTAAGATGTATTTGTAACCCAGGTGTAAAACTTGGTTAACTAAGCCATAAGTTTAACCTTAAAAGGAAATAGTTGTTTTATTTGTCGTATTCATCTGTTACAGTTTTTTACAACCGCTATGACCCGTTGTTCAATACTTTTAATGCTTTTTCAAAACTCTTCACACAGTTACCACAACATCAGCCTGTGTGGGCTATACAATTAACACAATTCTTCTTCTTTTGACACAAAATACACACATTTTACACATTTAAAATTCGTTTTAACTCCTTTTACACACAAGCTCAATCAAGACCAAAACAGTAGATGTTAACTGGTGAATTTTCAGTTGCTTTCACCCGGTTTGTCAAAACAGAAAACCTCATGTTCAGAACTAATGGATTGAAGATGACATTGATCACAGCTGACAGCTGCCAGGGCTGAATAAGGCAAGAAGATAGTTCCCAAGATGCCTGCAGAGAAGACATCAGGTGTCATGTCAGTGAAAATATGTGGCCCAATGCTGACGACCGAGCAGATCAGCTGTTTTTTCTTCCACTTTTACAGTGATTTCTTCTGCTCCTTTTTCTTTTTGTGTATTTGACAATACAGTAATGAATGACAGCTAAATGCTGATTTTTTTTCCCTCTTTACTGTAAGTCATTTTCATTTGCAATACAGAAAATTGTTTACTGCAAATCCTGTCATTTACTGTCTTCTTCTTTCAGAAACATTCTGCAGAGCTGCTCTGATATGGGTCGTTCACTTTTTGTACTGAGTGTTGTACAAAAAAAGGAACAAAATTCATGGCCAACAAAAGAAAACTGAAGAACATCATCACAAACATTGATTTACATGTATGATCAATACAATAATCTGTTGATTGTAAAAGAAAAAGGAAAAAAAGTAGATTTGACACATGCAAAGTGATTCAGTTTGTGTTATTCCATCAGTTGTCAGTGTTTTTTATGACACTGTGCTGTGACTGACTAAATGTTTCTGTTGGAAGACAAAGTGTGTCAGTGCTTTGGTGGATTTGGTGAACTGTGTTAGTGTATTATTGTATTTTGGAAGTGTGTGTCTGTGTTTAGTTACACTGCGGGATTCTGAGCATGAAATGAACTGTTTGGGGAATTGTGTGTTTCAGGTGTGATGTGCGTTAACAGTTTTGAAAAAGTGTTTAAGGTTCTGACAAACGGGTCATAGCGGTTGTAAAAAACTGTAAAATATCTTTAATGTTTTTCTGAGTTGCACTTGAAAGCAACACGTTCCAACTGCACTTGAAGGCAGCACTCAGGTTCACCGCATCTAACCAAACGAAAGGCAGGTAGCCTTTTAGCAACCAATTAGCGTGCATGTTCCGCCTGTGGTGAAGGAAGCAGGTCTGTACGCAGTCCTGTCTACTTCCTTTGACTCCGGCCACGACAGCGAGAAGGCCGCAGTCCGCTAAGCAGAAGCGGTAAGATACTGACTGGAGTGAAACTATCGCAAATCATTTAAGTTGATGTTAGCTCCAACTGGTTTCTTTATTTACAGTTTAGCACTGCGCTCAGGTGCTTACACTGGCGAACCGTTTGTGGTTTTATGAGAGCTGAGAGTCCCCGACGTTTCAGCGCTGGAACGGAGCGCATCGGTGAGAGTGATAATTTCGGTGTTTCTGATGACTGTTAGCTGCTGCTACTCATAGGCTGAACGGGTTAGCTATATGGAAATATACTGTGGTGAACTGTTGCATTAAGCCTGATGCTCTGTGAACACTGAGCATCTTAACCTGTGCACTTAATACACTAAACTGCACATTTATTAGCTGATCAACATTGTGTTTATGTTATGTTTATGTACATGTGACTGCAGGCAGCACAAGGTACGTGTTGATCAGCCATTTGTGTCAATATGTGTGATTAAGGGGAATGAGGTTGTTATTTTGTAATATAAATTGTAATGTGAAGGAATTTTCTTCTTTCAGTTATGAGTTAGGGGTTAATTTCATGATCCTTATTATAGAAACTCATATTATGATGATGAATGAATGGATATATTTTGCTCATGAGTTAAATTTATAATAACATTTCTGATATGTTATTGTTTTGAATTATTACCCAATGATTCATGGAAGGACATTTGATCTCTAGATTGAAATTATTGAACTTTAGTGTAATGAAAGGCCAGAATGTTAAAGGTGACATTGTCATTATACTTTAGTGTTATTGTTGTACAACAGTTAGATTGTTTATTTAAAGGTTCTGTTTATCAAATTAAACAGGTCAGGTCTTTTGGAGACCCCTCGTCTCCATAGGAGCATCCAGTCTGTTGGAGATGATCCAGAGCCCTGGACGGAGTGATTCAGGGTCACTCTGTGATTCATAGATGGCGAGCCTCCCAAAGATCCTAAGGAAGCTGGATTGACTCTTCGTTACGAACTACAATTGGTGGTAGGGCCAACCTGGTTGGCAGGATTGCTACACACCCAAAAGAGTGACTCTAATCACCCTATCAGAGGAACCTTTGAAAGGAACACAAACAAAATAGTATCGGTACTAAGAACTAAAAACAAGACTCTTTGTTTTAAAGGCGCCATTTTATTTTCTTTGTTATTTTTCATATCATTGTTTATATAAATGCTGTAAACTTTTGTTACACTACTCACTAAAGAGTTTACTGTTACAAGTTGCTTCGTGGTTAGTGTTGTTCATTGTTTGGCTGTTCAGGTCTATGGTACATGAGCTCCTTCCGAACCTAGCCATTCAGTGTATCTACTATAAGTGGGTTACATATTATAAAAGAAAAAGCGTATTTGAGGAGGTATCATAAATACTACTTGTTGGCTGGAAGATCTGATGTTACTTCCTGCTCTGTGTGAGACAAACAGACTCCATGTTTCTACACAAAAACAGAAAGAAGTTCATGTAGAACATTTGCTGAATGTACAAGAAGGAACAAATAATGCAGAATGAGTCAGAGACAGAGTTTCACAGAGTTTATTCATGGAATGTTCAGTTCTTATTATCGAGAGCTGACAGGGAAAAGAACGGAAGGAATGGAGTAATAATCATGCATTTTCATCCTTGAGCTGCAGAAATCTACTGCACTCGGTAATCGACTCGTCAGGGCTTCCCCACACAGGCAGGCTGCTGGAGGAGAGGGTGAGTTGTGCTGTGTTTTTAATACAAATCCAGCAAAGCTAGCAGATGTTTGATGCTTCGTACTGTGTGCTGGGACTGTACATGTACTGTTGCTGAAGTTTGCTGCTGTTCTCACCATTAATTGTGGCTTTTTGATGGCAGTTTCTAGTTGGAGACATAAGCTGCAGTGTATTGTTATCGTGCGGTCTTTTCTGAGGTTGCTAAAACTAGCTAAGCTAGCGGTCAGCTAACTTGACCTCTCGAGGGGGAGTCTTACTCGGTGTCACGGTGTGTTAGACCATGGATTAAACTTACACCGGAATATCCCTTTAAGCACATAATTAAGTTTTTTGTAAAAAACATTGTCAGGACAGATCATAAAATACCAAAACAGACTGTGGAGCTTCAGATGTTGACAGGAGCAAATCTGAGTCGTGGAAATATCTTTTAAACCTCCTTCTAAAGTTTATAACATTTATTCACTGATTCACTCATCTAACAAAATACATTCAAATATTTTAAATGCTTACAGCAGATATTGGTGTGCAATTCATTTTGATTAATTAATTACAAAGTTTGTAATTGTATTTTTTTATAGCTTGACAATCCTAATTTAAATGTTTCTCTTCATTCATTTTACATTATTTCTACCAAAGTGTCCAGTTATTTCACTTTCATTCAGACATGAGCTCAGAGTTTCACTGTAAATGTTGATGTGTTATTCTCCAGTGATGGGAGGACTGTTCTCCAGTTCTGATCCACCTCCTCCACCTCCTCCTCCACGTGAGTTTATTATTATTTATTTACAGACTTGGGGGGTAACGGACTACATGTAACGGCGTTATGTAATTAGGATACAAAAAAAATGTAACTGTATTCCGTTATAGTTACAGAAAAAAAAGACGTAATCAGATTACCGCTAACATCAGGGAAAAAAATGGGATTATTAGTTGGATTACGATTAAAATACATAATGATGCTAACACTTGCCATGCAATGCATGATGCACATGCGGCACACATTGCGACAGTTCACGACAAGTCTGTCACAGCGACACTCTGCTGCCGCTCAAGCGAAGCCATGTAGCTCATTATGGCCTCGAGCGCTGGGAAACGGGACGTATGTGTTTAGTATCTATGGTAGTTTTGAAGTTTGAGCATGACGT